>OX459101.1:3422500-3940000 GCA_949775045.1 Metridium senile | reverse complement strand
GTGTTTTTTTGGTGTTTTGGCTCATATTCGTTGTTTAGATTACTTATTTAATATAATTCCCCTTTATAGTTCCCGGCGCCACCTTGAAAGGTAACCGGTCTTTGTATCAAAGCGAGACGAGCGTTGAGCTTGCAATGATAGAAGCTCAACGTTCGTCTCGCTTTGATGCAAAGGCCCGGCTACCTTTCAAGATGGCTCCGAGAACTGTGAAAAAACTATTTGATATGTACATATCTCTTACTTATCTATTTTTCTTGTGTTTTTTTTTTAATTTGTGATATGTAAAACGCATTGAGACCTTAATTTTACAATAATATTATTGTATTGTGGATATAGTGTGGATGCTGTACTCCACTGTAGTAATTATATTTTATGGATATAGTGCACTTCATTTAGTTTGTTGCTGTTTTAGATTTTAATGCAGGGATTCACAACAAACCAGAAACATCCGTACTACATCAAGTTGTTTACTGTACAATACACTATCAATGGCATCAAATGGAAAGATTACAAAGAAAATGGATATATAAGGGTGAGAAACGCCAGATAATACACCGAATTCCATAAATTCCTATTTTAAATGACCACAACAACAAAACAATAGATTAGAATGATTTCAACAAAAGTAAAACAATGCAGACAAAAATATTAAAAATATTAAATTCTTGAGAAGTTATGAAAATTCCAAAATTGCGAAAATCCCCACAACGAAGCTAGCAGGAACGTACATGCAATTCACGAACACATGCATACAAATCTATTAATTATATGGTGGTAATGATGATAAGAGCATTGGGATGATGATGATGATGATGATGATGATGATGATGATGATGATGATGATAGTGGTGGTTGTGGTAAGAATGGTAATGATAATGATAGCATAACCATTATGAAGGAAACTAGCAAGTAAACTATAGTATAGGCTGCGTCGTTGTTTGAAATAAACGATAGGTAATACAATGAAATTTGTAACACCGTAAATGACATTTTCTGACATTTTGAGATCGATTAGCTCTTCGTCGGAGTAAACTCTTATAATTTACTCCGACGAAGGACTAAAGCTTGAAACGTAAATAAAAGTTAAAGTGCACCTGACGCCTTTCATGATATTTTGCGAATCTGTTGTACATGAGGTGTACAATAAGTGTACTTAATTTTTCTTGATGTCGACCTCTCCTTTCTGAGATATAAACATTTGAAATCTGAAAATGCAAATGAAGTGACGTCATCCCAGGCCTCATTAAATATACAAAAGTTAATAGAAGGAAATAGGTTATTCATCGTGGAATGTGAAATTAACACCATCGCCTGATGAAGACTAGCAGATTGCAGTCGAAACGTCGCGGTATTTCTACCAATGACCTCAATCGTGAGACAATTGATTAAGTATCCTTTTAATTATACAAACGTTCTCTGGAAATAATTATAGCAATTGTTTAAAGCTCAATATCTGTATTATTAATATTCACACTACAATTAACATTTTTACTACTTTACAAAAACAAGCTTGCTGTCAGCTTTGAAACAAAACTTTGACAAATTCCTGGGATGACGTCACCTCATTTGCATTTTCAGATTTCAAATGTTCATATCTCAAAAAGGAGAGGTCGACATCAAGAAATATTAAGTACACTTATTATACACTTCATGTACAACAGATTTGCACAATATTATGAAAGGCGTCAGGTGCACTTTAACTTTTTTTACGGTTATGATAATGATGAGGAATGTCATTCTAGGTTTTTGAAGCCAACACCGACTTCAGTTCAGTTACAAGAGTCCTGTTTGTAAGAGGATTGATTTTAAGACATTTTCGCATCCGACCATCAACGTGGCAGCATATCGTGGCGCTTCGTGTTAACTTCTATGGCTGCAAACATGAACTACTGGATGATGGTAATGAAGAAAAATAATAATAATAATAATCATGATGACGATGAGAATAATGATAATATTGATGGTGACGATGATAAGGATGATGACGATAATGATGATGATGATGATAATAATGATGATGATGATAATAATGATGATGATAATAATGATGAAATTGATGATAATAATGATGATGATAATAATGATGAAATTGATGATGATAATAATGATGATGATAATAATTATGATGATGATAATAATGATGAAATTGATAATAATAATGATGATGATAATAATTATGAAATTGATGATAATAATGATGATGATAATAATATTGATGGTGCTGGTGTTGGTGATGATGATGATGAAGTGGTGGTGTTGATGATGATGATGATGAAGTGGTGGTGTTGATGATGACGATGATGAAGTGGTGGTGTTGATGATGATGATGATGATGAAGTGGTGGTGTTGGTGATGACCATGATGAAGTGGTGGTGTTGGTGATGATGACGATGATGAAGTGGTGGTGTTGGTGATGATGATGATGAAGTGGTGGTGATGATGATGACGATGATGAAGTGGTGGTGTTGATGATGATGATGATGAAGTGGTGGTGTTGGTGATGATGACGATGATGAAGTGGTGGTGTTGATGATGATGATGATGAAGTGGTGGTGGTGATGATGATGACGATGATGAAGTGCAGGTGCTGGTGATGACGATGATGAAGTGGTGGTGTTGATGGTGATGACGATGATGAAGTGGTGGTGTTGATGATGATGATGATGAAGTGGTGGTGTTGTTGATGATGATGATGAAGTGGTGGTGTTGTTGATGATGACGATGATGAAGTGGTGGTGTTGATGGTGATGACGATGATGAAGTGGTGGTGTTGATGATGATGATGATGAAGTGGTGGTGTTGGTGATGATGATGATGAAGTGGTGGTGTTGTTGATGATGACGATGATGAAGTGGTGGTGTTGATGATGATAACGATGATGAAGTGCTGGTGTTGATGATGATGACGATGAAGAAGTGCTGGTGTTGGTGATTATGATGATGAAGTGCTGGTGCTGGTGATGACGAAGATGAAGTGCTGGTGCTGGTGATGACGATGATGAAGTGGTGGTGTTGGTGATGACGATGATGAAGTGCTGGTGTTGATGATGATGACGATGAAGAAGTGCTGGTGTTGGTGATTATGATGATGAAGTGCTGGTGCTGGTGATGACGAAGATGAAGTGCTGGTGCTGGTGATGACGATGATGAAGTGGTGGTGTTGGTGATGACGATGATGAAGTGGTGGTGTTGTTGGTGATGACGATGATGACGATGATGAAGTGGTGGTGTTGGTGATGACGATGATGAAGTGGTGTTGTTGATGATGATGATGATGAAGTGGTGGTGTTGTTGATGATGATGATGATGAAGTGGTGGTGTTGTTGGTGATGACGATGATGAAGTGGTGGTGTTGGTGATGACGATGATGAAGTGGTGTTGTTGATGATGATGATGATGAAGTGGTGGTGTTGGTGGTGATGACGATGATGAAGTGGTGGTGTTGGTGATGACGATGATGAAGTGGTGTTGTTGATGATGATGATGATGAAGTGGTGGTGTTGTTGGTGATGACGATGATGAAGTGCTGGTGCTGGTGATGACGATGATGAAGTGCTGGTGCTGGTGATTATGATGATGAAGTGCTGGTGTTGGTGATGACGATGATGAAGTGGTAGTGTTGGTGATGATGATAATAATAATGATAATACCAATAACAACAGTTCCTAAAATAATACAACCATACTCTGTGTTAATTCTTTCCAGCGTTGGGGATTGGGTCTGGTACTATTCCAGACAGCCAGATATCAGTCTCGTCCTCATTACAGAGCACATATGGGCCTAAGTTCGCGCGCCTGGATGGGCAGCTGGAAGGCGGTGGGTGGTGCGCTGGTATACAAGATACCAATCAATTCCTGGCAATAGATCTTGCCACTCCTCACGTGATAACCCAGGTAATTATGGTAATGCTAATGGTAATTATGGAGAGATGCCTTCGCAAATATCTTATCTAGAAGTAGTGAGTGTCAGTATTATTATGATTATGATTATGATTATGATTATGATTATGATTATTATTATTATTATGATTATGATTATTATTATTATTATTATTATTATTATTATTATTATTATTATTATTATTATTATTATTATTATTATTATTATTATTATTATTATATAACTTGTTTTATTAACGTTGTCGAAAAACTGTAAGCTTTGAGCTTAAATATATACAATATATGTAAGTGAGTGAGTGACTTATCACCTTTTTGAATTAATTGTATGTCTATATCATTCCTTTCCATCTATAACCTATCGCCTTGGACAACCTTTTTAAAATAGGTGTATGACTATGCATATGGTTTCTTTTTTCCTTGGAATGACCTATCGCCTTTGATAAAAACCCTTTTGAAATAGGTGCATACCCTATAATTCATTTCATTCTCTAAATCACCTATCGCATTGGACAACCTTTTTGAAATAGGTGTATGACTATGCATATGGTTTCTTTTTTCCTTGGAATAACCTATCGCCTTTGATAAAAACCCTTTTGAAATAGGTGCATACCCTATAATTCATTTCATTCTCTAAATCACCTATCGCCTTGGACAATCTTTTAAAATAGGTGTATGACTATGCCTATGGTTTTTTTATTCTTGGAATGACCTATCGCCTTGGATAAAACCCTTTTGAAATAGGTGCATATCCCTATAATTTATTTCATTCTTTGAATCACCTATCGCCTTGGACAACCTTTTTAAAATAGGTGTATGACTATGCCTATGGTTTATTTTTTTCTTGGAATGACCTATCGCCTTGGACAACCTTTTTGAAATAGATGTATGTCCATACTTCATTTCAGTCTTGGAATGACTGATCTCCTTGAACAACCTTTTGTAATTTGTTGTATATTATTTTAGGTTGCAGTTCAGCCTCGACATGGCGTTCCTCTGTATTCAGTGCTGACGTATCTACTAGACTACAGTACTGATAACTCGAAATGGATTACATATAACCCCAATAATGGATTGGGAACAAACCGGGTAAGAAGATCGTTATATTTACTGTATTTACTCGAATAAGCGCCGCGGCGCTTATTATATTTTCTCGAATTCACTGTCCTCTTCTTGATCAGAACTAGGAAATAACTTAATGGGCAAGTGGTGAAATATAATTATTTTGAACTGGAGTACCTAGCTATAGCTTTTAATAAAAAATATTTCTAATGCTGTTCTAGAGTAACATTATAGCGTTAAAATATAATAATTTGGAGTCTTTTTTTGTTTCTATTGAATTACATTGACTGTGTCAGTAAATCCCCTTATTTTCTTGGTGTAACACGGGACGCAATATAGAGAAGAAAGCTATCACAACGGCGTCACTAGTATCGATCCCAAGCTCCTTTGCAGGAGCTTACTCTTCCCAGGCCACATCTCAATGCTGCATTGGCGACTGTTTCAGCAAATAAAAAAAAAGGAAAATTACTAGCTATTATTTAACGTCGGTAGTTCCTTCATCTAGAAGTACGCTGGTCTCCCAGGAAGCCGACGGTGCGCTCTTTCGAATTTCCCCCTCTCTCCATCAATGCTCCGTTTTACGGGTATTTAAAGCTACTCAAAGCTACACAGATTGGAAAGAAGTCGAAACAAGTGTGAGGCCACTAAGGATCGAACTCGTGACCTCTCGCTCCGAAAACCGCGCACTAACCAACTTAGCTGCTACACTTGTTCCTTATTCTCAACTGACAGGTTTTTCGTGTTTCTAAAACAGGTTTTTACAGGAAGCCCAGTTGACTACTTTGCCGTGAAACAGACTCTTCTCCAGCCAATCACAGCTCGCTATGTTCGTATCAGGCCACAGACATACATGGTGAAGATCTGTATGAGGGTTGAACTTTACGGAAATAAATCTAGTGGAAAACCTGTCAAAGGTAATTGGATTGCAGTAGATACGGTTAAATTATAAACATGCTTAACGTTCTTTAGAAAAACAAATAAAGGAATGAATGGGTTATCAATGGATGGAGGAATAAGTTAATGAATGGATGAAAGAATGGATGGATGGATGAAAGAATGGATGGATGGATGAACGAATGGATGGATGGATGAAAGAATGGATTGATAAGTGAACGAATGAATGGACGAATGAATGGATGAATGAAAAAAGGAATTATGAATAGATGAATCAATAAATGAATTAATAAATTCAGAATGGGCGAAGGAATAAATGAACGGATGAATAAATGAATGGATGAATAAATGAATGGATGAATAAATGAATGGATGAATAAATGAATGGATGAATAAATGAATGGATGAAGGAATAAATGAATAAATGGATGAATAAATGAATGAATGGACGAATTATTGGATAAATGGATGAATAAATGAATGGATGAATGAATCATTGGATGAATCATTGGATGGGTGAATGAATTTATGAATAAATTAAAAATGGATGGATGGATTATGCTGGAAGACTTCAGTGTTTCTAATTTATCCGTCATGCCACGTTATCAATAAATGACCGTTAAAAGACTACAAATGAAATAAATACTAATTATTTTTGATGTGATTCTAGGTCGTCCTCTTCGCCGTAGCTTGACAGTAGATGTGAAACGCGGGGCTGCATTCTTCTGCAACATACACTATGCAAAGTACACAATGATAGAACACAAATACTTAGACCTAGTTCAAACGTCGCATCTCACTTGTGCCGAATCTAATGCAAATAAGCAAAACCTATTGTATGAATTCATTTTCACCACTGATTCGGTACTGAATTACGCCTAGTGTAAATAAGCAAAACCTATTGTATGAATTCATTTTCACCACTGATTCGGTACTGAATTACGCCAAATGCAAATGAGCAAAACCTATTGTTTGAATTCATTTGAATAAGATTCGGCACATGTGAGATACAACGTTTAAACTAGGCCATAAAGCACGAATTTCCACTAGTTCTATTCGGTGATCGACTCTTTACCAGGTGATTTAGCGCGCGTACTTCCGGTCAGTATAAGCCAATCAGAATCATTTCTGTCACATCGCCAACAGTTCCAAGATGGCGTCGTTCGAGAAAGCTGTTTCCCCTGTTAACCCTCGATAAATACATCCTTGGAATAACGTTTCTATCAGGGATGAAAAAGTAATAAAAAAGAAACGCAAATGCCTTAAACATAACCGAAATTATTTTTGTCTCGTAGCGCCATTTTGGAACTATTCGTTTTGACAAACAATCCTTTGCGCGCTTCGAAGTGAGTTCACGTGGTAGTCAAATGATGATTTATTTATTTATTTGTTTGTTTATTTATTTTTTCAGGGAAAAGCCAAACTGTTATGTTACCTGGAACTCAGGAACAACCTTTGCAGGTGAGTACTCGAAGATAAAATCTGTATCTCTGCACTTCTTTCAGAGTTATTAACTCTGCTTTTATGTAATAACCTCTATTTCTCTTTGTAGCCATCAGTTTCATGGTGCTGTCAATTGTCGGATACAACCAAGAAACCGAAGCACTCTATGGTTTATCTCACAAAAACCATTACCTAAAAACTGATAATGTCTATACTTATGGCTGGTATCAAATCACTGATAAGGTCTTTGAGGACGAGAAGGAGAACTTAACGTTCGCTACTGAGGTGCCGGTTATGCCGATGATCGAGCCACTGGCACCCAAACTACCGATGGAACACACGATAATGAACTATAGTCTTGGACATCAGTGGGGTGGTATGTATTTACACCTACCGTATTTACTCAAATAAGCCCCCCCCCCCCCCCTCCCCCGAATAAGCGCCGCCCTCGAATAAGCGCCGCATTTTAATGGGCGGTGTCCCTTCAGACACCGGACACCCCCTATCGCTGCATTTACCCCTATTTTATTTAAAAGACATTTAGGGACCGGACACCCCTTAACACCTTAATAGCCCTTCATTTGAAATTGGGACACCCCCTATCGCTGCAATTACCCCTATTTTATTTAAGAGACATTTAGGGACCGGACCCACCTTAATACCTTAAAAGCCCTTCATTTGAAATTGGGACACCCCCTATCGCTGCAATTACCCCTATTTTATTTAAGAGACATTTAGGGACCGGACCCACCTTAATACCTTAAAAGCCCTTCATTCGAAATTGGGACACCCCCTATCGCTGCAGTTACCCTTATTTTATTTAAGAGACATTTAGGGACCGGACACCCCTTAACACCTTAATAGCCCTTCATTTGAAATTGGGACACCCCCTATCGCTACAGTTACCCTTATTTTATTTAAGAGACATTTAGGGACCGGACACCTCTTAACACCTTAATAGCCCTTCATTTGAAATTGGGACACCCCCTATCGCTACAGTTACCCTTATTTTATTTAATAGACATTTAGGGACCGGACACCCCTTAACACCTTAATAGCCCTTCATTTGAAATTGGGACACCCCCTATCGCTGCAATTACCCCTATTTTATTTAAGAGACATTTAGGGACCGGACCCACCTTAATACCTTAAAAGCCCTTCATTTGAAATTGGGACACCCCCTGATAAATTTCTGGATCCGCCCCTGTTAAGCTAAAATATATATACTTGCTCACGTGACAGATATACTTTACAAAAACGGCCAACCTTTTTTTAGATTAGCTTTATTTATTTCCTCATCAAATTTTATTTTTTCAGCATCAATTGTTGGAATTCACCATAAAAAAATAAATGCCAGCTGGGTTTTGAAAGCTGTTTGGCAACATGAAGGTTAGCTTATTACGTAACAAAGATATAATGTCATGGTGATGAAGATATGATATGATAGCGATGATGAAAATAATCATGTAAATAACGATAGCAACAATAATGATGAAGGTGTATGGTGCATGGTGGTGATGGTGATGGTGATGGTAATGTTTCGGGTCAGTACGTTTTTACTTTTTAATCATGCATGTACAGATATGATTATGATAGCAATAATACAATAATGATAATGATGGTGATGGTAATGTTTCGGGGTCAGTACGTTTTTACTTTTTAATCATGTATGTAGATTATGATAGCAATAATACAATAATGATAACGATGGTGATGGTGCCGGGTGATGGTGATGGTAATGTTTCGGGGTCAGTACGTTTTTACTTTTTAATCATGCATGTAGATTGTGATGTTTTTGAGTCAGTAATTTCAGTGCGATGATGATGATATGATAATGATGATGAAGATGATCATCACGATAATGATAGCAACAATGATGATATAATATTTACAATAACACTCTTTTACTCCGACGAAGGGCTAAACGTCAGTAAAGTTAAGTCAACATTTTTAACGGTGTTACAAATTTCATTGTATTACCTATCGTTTACAATGACGATAATGGCGTTTTTATCAAATTCATGAATAATTAGTGAGTAAAATAAATCACTACGGTAGCGATGGTCTTAATATGTGGTAATGATAGGCATAACAACTGGTCACCTTTCGCTTTGATTTTCTCTTTGATTTTCTTGTAGTAATGATAGGTATGAAAACTGGTCACCTTTCGCTTTGATTTTCTCCTAGAATGATCCATGAATTTGAAATTACAGCGCGCAAGACTTTTTTTTAACAGGTTGAGATTGCAACAGAACAATAGGCATATCTTTGATAGGTGATAATGATGATGATGATATTCATGAATAGAGCGTCTTCGTATAACCCACTTCTAAAATGCAAATGAGAATATGTATAAAATAATATGCTAATTAGGTGTGCGTGTTATAAAATGCTTCAGTGAGCTAGTTGTGCTCTCGGCTTCAAATAATCAAAATAAAACATGATTGACAACAAAAACGTTTATAGATTTACTCGAAACCACTTTTATCAATGTTTTCCACAGTGGCTTGTGGCTCAAAGAAAAAAGTGAAAGCAAATAGCTACAAACGCACCTCATTAACATGTTATTTTACACATACTGTATTCTCATTTGCATTTTGAAAGTGGGTTATACGAATACGCTCTAATGATTACTTTTAGATATCAACGAATGTGCAACAACACCGTGTGTCCATGGGAAATGCGTCGATGTTGGCGTCAAATTTAGATGTGAATGTACTACAGGATTCACTGGAAAGAACTGTCAATACAGTAAGTCAAAACTTTTATGAACAAATGCTACAATCATTAGCAAAATACCCGCGGGGGGGGGGGGGGGGGGGGGAGTTATGACTCCGGGGAAAAAGTACCGGGGATGCTCGTCGTATCTCTTTGGGGTAAAAATCAGCGATTTTGTATCTTTCTGATACGTATATTAATATTATTAATTAATGTGGTATCTCTTAGGGGTTAAAATTAATACAGCCACGCCCTTTTTAAAAGACTTCCGGTATCTTTTAGGGATGTTTTTGAATTTCCGACGAGCATCCCCGGTACTTTTTTCCCGCGGAGTCCCCCTCCCCGGTCAAAATACCTGGGGACAAAGTGTAGATTAAATCATATCAGCTCTTCTCACTGGCTTATAACCCAAAATCACAAAAGTCAAATTCATTTCATTCTTGCTCTCATATACGTCCGATAAAATTACCGAAAAATAGAGTGCAAACTTCATTTACAATGATATACAACATATTTGAATTTGAGGGTTCCCCACATACGATTGGACAGAAAATCCATCAAAGAATGGTTCCGATGTATCATTTGTAATTGAAATAACAGTTTTTTTCAACAAAAAAACTATGATGATTTTGCTTTTCAGCCAATCAGAGAGCTCAGAATTAATTATTTTAGCCAATTATAACAGTCCTCACTGCATATGTACTGCCGTTGCTGCTATCGTTCTCATCAGGATCGTTGCTATAGGTTACATACTTTAATTTATTTTCAGATAGACAAGACTGCAGACATTCCTCGTGTAATGGTCACGGTTTATGCAGGGATGGCGTAAATACCTTTAAATGTCTATGTCTTTACGGTTCCAAAGGAAGGTACTGCGAAAAAGGTAAAACAGAACTTTTGTTGACGCTAAACTTCCGTTGGAAAATTTTTATTTACATGTGAGCTGTCGCATTAGTAATAGAAAATCTTTTTGAAATAAGTATTGCCTTGGACAACCTTTTTGAAATAGGTGTATTCCCATAATTCCTTTTTTCTTAGAATGACTATTTGCCTTAGACAACCTTTTTGAAATAGATGTATACATATAATTCCTTTTTTCCTTAGAATAATGACTATTTGCCTTAGACAACCTTTTTGAAATAGGTGTATGCCTATAATTTATTTCCATCTTTGCAATTGAATGATATATCACCTTGGACAACCTTTTTAAAATATATGTTATAATTATTATTTACATTTCTAGTGTATCCCATTTGCTACCAAGCTCAGCCTTGCGTCCACCAATCCACATGCGTTGAGAGTGGCGGTACCTATACCTGCCAATGCCGACCAGGAACCGCTGGGTATTCATGTGAAATAAGTATGAAATATTCGTTATTATTATACAACTGTGACGTAATTTTAGTGCATGGCCTCAATCCGCTGTGGTCATGCAGGTTCGAGCCCCGGCTCGGGCATGGATTACATGTGAGTTGAGTTTGTTTGATGTGTTCTTCTCTCCTATGCCACGAGGGTTTTTCTCCGGGTTATCCGGTTTTCCTCCCTCCACAATAGTGAACATGTGAGCCAAGTTGTGTGCAAAAATAATTAAACGTAGAGGTAGTGAGTGTGTGTCTGAGGCTCCCTCATTGGTAGGGCACACTTGTCCAGTCTAGAAGAATCGAGACGTTAAAAAAGTGATTTATTTATTTTGTTATTTTATATATATATGAGGTTCGGCATAATAATTACGCAACTAGCTCGTAAAATATCAGTCCATAATACCCAAGAAAATATCTAATAAGTGTTATTTACTTTTAAAATATTCACCAACCTTGTGTTGTATCCCAACTCCTGCTATCTCTAGGCGGGATACACTGCAGTGGTCTATAATCTAGCCCATGTTAAAGAAAGGTGCCAGTTATAATCGCGATTTGTCATTAATGAATATAAATAAATAATAATAATAATAAAATAATAATAATAATAATAATAATAATAATAATAATAATAATAATAAAAATAATAATAATAATAATAATAATAATAATGATGATGATGATGATAATGATGATGATGATGATAATAATGATAATAATAATAATAATAATAATAATGATGATGATGATAATGATGATGATGATGATGATGATGATGATGATGATGATAATAATAATGATAATAATAATAATAATAATAATAATAATAATAATAATAATGATAATAATAATAATAATAATGATGATGATGATGATGATGATGATGATGATGATGATGATGATAATAATAATGATAATAATAATAATAATAATAATAAATAATAATAATAAAAATTAAGTATAGTTTAATAAACGAGCAGGAGTGTTTCATCAGGATTTAAAACCACGAGGCAAAGCCAAGTGGTTTTAGACCTGATAAAACACGATCTGCGAGTTTATTAAACGGCTTCAAAAACTCCAACCTATATTTAATGTTTTTGTAAAAAAAAATCAAGGATTTATGAAAGTTTATTAGAGAAGATTCAGGTTAAAGTTTATGTAAATGAGGATGAATCTATAGACCCTTTTAATAAGTCCCGAAGTGTTGTGTTCTCCGCGCTTGACGTCAAATTTATTCTTTTGAAATTTGTATAATATGAAAGGAATTGAAAAGAATAAATTTGACGTCAAGCGCGGAAAACACAACACTTCGGGACTTAAAAAGGTCTAAATCTTCAGTTAAAACACTCGTCACGGTTACGATTTCTAATGTCAATTTCTCATGAATTATTAATGAGTTTTTGAATGAATATAACACGGTGTGCGTCTATAAATGATAATGAAACTCCAATGTACGTTGGTTCTTTCATATTTTACTAAAATTGTCAATTGAAAAGTAAATCTAGCCGATTAAAACTTATGCAAATCAGTATGATTTTGTAGCCAATATACAAGTTTCTCCATCACGATTTCTTATGTCAATTTGTCATGAATTATAATGAGTTTTTATATAAGTGCAGTAATAAATCACATGGAAATTCTCACAACACGAGAGAAGAGTTAATGATGAGCACGCCCGTGATGTATGCTGGATAAAGCACGCATATCAACCAATCAGAATGTCTGCAGTGATAAATACAACAAGGGGCCATTTTGCATGACCATGCGCGAAATGCTGTACTGTGGCATCGCAATGCAGGCTCACCACAGGCTACCCACTCGTTCACTTGTAACCAAATGTCGCTAAGCTATTGTGTTTTGTTATATTTATCTATCTTTCTTATCATTTCCATCGCTATTTGTGAGTGTAGCAGAAACACAGTCTACGTAATTCAATAGAAATAACAAAAGACTTAATTTAAACAATGAATGAAGCTAACAAAGAATACAATAGGTTTCAGGTACACACAGAAGGAGCCAAAATTCTAGGCAAAGCAGCACTTTTTATGGCAGAAAATTGAAAATTTCGCTACCTTACCCAATTTTTCCAACAAATCAAACATGATAGATCGAAAGCATAGAAACAAAGGATATAAAATCAAATGGAATTTGTGTGGTATTCTCTCGCAGAAGTTAGCCATGTAATCAAGAATAATAATAACCATATTCGCATAATCATACTGTGTTTGATGCTTCATAAAAAGCCAACAAATTGTTCGATTGCTGGTATATCGAGGATCTCCTTTCATAAATGGTACATAAACTAAATGTGACTTATTTCAGGCTCGAGTATTTCGAAGTTCAAGAGTTTTGACCAATTAATAATGACCATGTAAACAATGTTTACATCTTTAATTGGCAAAAAAATCCATCTTCCCCAATTTTCCAATTAAAGATTCACTATAAAACATTACCAATGCATATGGATATCATCATTTCTGCTTAAAACACATTGGTGTTTTCACTACATTTAATAACATTTCAAGATGAAAAATGCCGAACAGCCCGAATTTATCAATTATGACATGAAGGCAATGTGAAAATTTTCGCTACCCATTGCAGTCGATTTTAACACAAAATGTTGTGTTACGGTACAAATAGCATCCCACTCATCGTGTTAAAAGACCTGGCATCAGATAGTCTTATTTCCTGAGTTACACCGGGGGCAAAGTATGTTTACAAAGTACGTTACAGTCGCCATTTTCTCTTCTTCGCGAGTCAGCTTGAATGACTCTTTTAACATTTTTTCTCGAAACAATACTCCAATGATTTCGCTTGAATCGCATATAGGACACATATTCGATATCAGCCTTATTATTTGAGTCTGATCAATTAATTACAGAAGAAGAAGAAACGGATTTCTTGAACATATATTTATGTGAGCACCTCTACTGAGAGAACGTGATACGAGCAAGTGCTATGACCAGGGCAACTCAAGCGTGACGCGCTTGCGCAGTGAAATGGCCCCTTGTTGATAAATACAGTCATCAACGTTGTCCTCGTAAAGTAGCTAGATATTAACACTACAACAAGTGACACGTGATTCTTTATTTATTTCTTCTCAGCAGTTGAAATTTCAATTTAACTGTATAGTAATATATTCTCACTGGCCATTGTCCCTCGGTCGATGATTAAGATATGGGAACAATAAAACTCCATTGTTCTTAGCTAAACAATGAAAATAGATCCTGAGGGACAAAGTGCTGAGGCAATATTCGCACGAAAAAGTGGGCGGGAGGGTGGGGGGACAAAAAATACTCGAGTAAACTTTCTCAACGCCATAGGATTATTCCCCGTAACATCCAGTTTCCCCTTTCATCCTACTATCCGGTTTGATGTTGTTCGTCTCGCCAGTTTGGGCAACTAATTCGTTTGTTAATTTTTCATTAATTATTCATGAGTTTTTTAATGTGTTTTATAGTGTTTGATAAATGCCAAACGCAGCCTTGTCAAAATGGAGGATATTGTGTTAGTATTATCAACGACTACTACTGCGTATGTCCAAGTGGATATGAGGGGAAAAACTGTGGTAATAAACTTTACCAACTATACATAATTATCAGCATCATCCCTTCCAACACACCCATCATCATTACCACCATCACCATCACCTCCAACACACCCACAATCATTACCACCACCACTATCACTTCCACCCATCATCATTACCACCATCACCATCACCTCCAACACACCCACAATCATTACCACCACCACTATCACTTCCACCCATCATCATTACCAACACCACAATCATCACTTCCAATACACCCATCATCATTACCACCACCACCACCATAATTAACACCACCATCATCAATTCCAACAACACCTAGACCTGATCCATTGTCATTGCCACCACCACAATTATTTCCAACACCACCATTATGACCACCACTACCATGATCACGATCATCGTTGTCATCATGATTTCAATAACAATCGACATTATCATCATTCAATACTCCCACCACCACCACCATCATTATTCTCTTAATCTCGTTTGAAAACCTGATGAAACACTTACACTTGTTTCAAATACTACCTCACCACCACCGCCACTATTATCACCATTATTAACAAAGACCTTCGAAATTGTTTTTTTTTTCTGATCACTGATGGTTTATTGTTGTTTGCAAGAAAACGGCCGAGGTTTTCAGGTGCTAACCCAACAGCCAGTCGTCCACAAAAGTCATTCTTACGTGGTGTTACAAGTCAAGATTGGTGCGAGTGGACAGTCTGTGAACAGCAGTTGGTGCGAGGATTATTACTGGCTGTGCAAATCACACAACGCCAGGCCAATAGGTTAGTACCAGATAATTTTGCGCACGCTCAGAAGCATTTGGGCAAACAGTTTCAACATTTGCTTAAACATCCGTTCGATTTCGTTGAATGGCAATGTTTAAACGCTATTAAACTCTTTCAACATCAATTCACCACAGATTCAACACGTTTCAACAATTTTAACAGTTTCTGTTAGTCCTGAAGACGACCCAGTGTGCTCGAAAGCTCGACATTAAAATATGTTCAAGAATAGGTCGAAGTAGCACCATGTTCAATATTCACACGACCTACACACGCCTCTTTGATTTAATTTTAAAAGAGTTTAAAAGCGTTTTAAGCATTGCCATTCAACAACATCGAACGGATGTTCAAGCAAATGTTGAAACCGTTTGCCCGAGCCTTAACATAGCTTAACATTAAAACATTGTATGTAACTTAGATAACAAAAGATGTCTGCTGCTCTATCAACAATTAATATTAAAAATGAATGAAGACAAAACGCAAATACTTAAAAGAAACCGAAATCGTTGCTGTCTCGAAGCGCCATTTTTGGAACTGTTCGTTTTGACAAACAATCCTTTACGAGCTTCGAAGCGAGACACTCGATAACTATGTTGACGAAAATAAACCTTTGTCATAAATGGCGGAAAATGGCTTTTACAAATAAATGAATATTTTATTATTTTACTACCTGTCATATGAGAGCTATCATAAATAGACGTTCATGTAAGTTTCGTGCAAAATGCTTATAAAGTTATGCTAAATTAAAAGGAAATGTAAGGATTTGTATGCATTTTCTGTTGAGGGCTTTGTGGCCTCGTTTTGGTGTATTTTCTTATTTTTGAAAAGTTTATTATTCTTGAAGTTTTCTCTTTTTCTCAAATTTTCATACATTATTGTTATGGTGAATGTATATCCTATGATGATTAGTTGGCTGTCATTATTACATCTATGGTACCCTGGTAGACAGAGATTTCCTTATACGAAACAAACAAACGATGAAAAAAAATTACAAAAAAACAACAATAACACAAAAAAACAATGAAACAAATACACACACACACACAAAATTAACTAGCTAACAAACAAATAGACAAACAAATAGACAAACAAACACACGAGCAATTGAAGTCGAATTCAATGTATTAACTAAGTACACTGGTGGCTTTAATGATAACGACAATTTTCCCTTTCCTACAGGATGTGGCCACTCATTCAAAAATCGATCAAGTGTTGGAAAGTGTCGAGATAAATATCAAGCAATCTTACAAACAGGCAACCCAATAAAGTGCAATGATAGCAGTCAAATTGCCGCAGTTGCCGTAGCAGCAGGATTCTCCAACGCAACAAAAGACAATTCCTTCGCTTTTGGGAACTGCGAAACAACTTGTTCTCATCAACTCGAATCGACCTGCGCTAATTCCCTGCCGTGTCTAAAGTTGACTTCTAATTTGACTGCCTACGCATTATGCTCAAAATTCGGCGACAGCGCTTTTAAGGTATTAGACGAGAAAGACCTTGACTATTACAACACAACTTATAAGTTTCTCGAGGTCACTTTACAAGCTTCGAAATCCATTCACGAAAACTGGTGCCGTGACTACCAGAAACTATGCGAGTCCTACGGGCAACGTCCTGTAGCTTTCAGTCAGAATCACGAATATTCCAAAAACTATGGAACACCTGGAACGAGTTACCATGCCGTCGTTGAACCCGACTTGAGGTTTGGGTCCCGCAGTTACGGTCGCTTTGCTTCACTCGCGGTCTTAGCCGGCTTCTCGGACGCGACCACAAGCAATGTATTTACTCTATACCAAACCGACGACTCCTACCCATGCACAGCTACTTTGAGCTCAAGCTCAAAACAAAATCTGTATTACTTGTACTACACCACCACGAGTGTTCGCTATACTGTGTGTAGTGATGGTGGCTCTCGCAGTCTGTTCCAAATGCTCGACTCAAGGAAGGTTACTTTCAAAAACGTCCCATTCGTTGCTTTGCAAGTTAAGGTCAATTCTCAACCTGAACGGCAAAACTGGTGTAAAGAGTACCAAGGTTTGTGTGAATCCTTTAACTTGCAGCCAGTTGGATGTAGTATTCATCATAAATACGTGGAGAATACTCAATGTAGAGATGACTATCGCGCCATGAATCCACGAAACGACTTTCTAGGGTGCCCTCCTCATGATAATGCAACCGCTATTTTAAACAAGGCTGGATTCTCTGAGGCGAATTTGAGTAATACCTTTGTGTTCGATAGATGCGATAAATGTACTGATGGTGCTCCTACTGATTGCCTAACTCCCTACGTTAAAGTGCCATGCATAGGATTGAGACTAAGAAATCAGATTGCATACACAATATGCGCAGAAACTGAGGGTGCGTTTTCTATTCTAAGCACCCACAGAACCTCACGTGAAAACATTCCTCTACTTACTCTTCATGTTCGTCGACACAAAAGCGTAGTTTCAAAGTATGATAACTGGTGCACAGAATACAAGGAGCTCTGTGCGTTATACTCGTTATTACCAACCGGATGTGGAGTTTCACAAACAACAGCGGAGCATATTGACTGTAAGACAACGTATTCTTCATACCGGCCGACCAATGATATGCTAGGGTGCCCTCCCAATGTGGGAATACAACAAATAGCGATGTATTCAGGATATCAAGGAGTAACAAATACAAACTCTTTTGGATTTGGTAAATGTCTTACATATTGCTCTAACACTATAACGTCTTCGGCAAGCTATTCGCTTGCATCTCTTAGCACTAGCTCACATGCAAAGAGAGAGGCATATACAGTCTGCCAAGGGCCACCCCCAAGTTTCGGTGGCATAATCGCTACAAAAACTACCGTTTTCAATAACCAAAAATATCACGTATATCAGCTGAAGCTTCCTGCAGACGGAAAGTCATTACAGAAGAACTGGTGTCGAGAGTACCAGATGTTATGCCAGTACTATGGTCTGAGACCTACTGGATGTGGAAAAAGTAAGCTTGAGAGCAAAGGTCACCGATCTTGTCGTGAAGAATACGACTCAATAATACCCGACATGGATGATCTCGGCTGTGATCTTCGTCTCAAAGTTTCCGAAATTGCGATTCAAGCAGGGTTTACACACGCCACTGTTCAAAACTCATTCGCTTTCAACGATTGCTCAGATTGTCCACGCATATTACCTACCTCTGGCTGCACGAACGGGCTCTATTGCCTGAACAGAAATATCCCAAGCCCTGTCTATACAGTTTGCAGGAGCTCTGACAGTAACTTCATCGTTCTTGAGTCCACGAACGTTTTTGCTCGGGGAACAGACTTTCTTGTGCTTAGAACTGAGGTTCCTAAGGACTTCAAGTCAAAACATGCAGACTGGTGTGTCGATTATAAGAACCTTTGTAAATCATATGGAAAACTTCCAACAGGACTTTCTTCGGGGTTTTTGTATAAATCAAGTGAATATGCAACTTGTAAAAGCAAATATGGTTCGGTTATGCTAGCAGAGAGAAACCAAATCGCTCATAGTGTGAATGATGTCCAAACGTTGGTCCAGATTTCTAACATTCGCTATTCGGTGGATATCGAAAAGTTCTTTTCGTTTAAAGATTGTAAAAGTTGTCCGTCTACATTACCAAGTTCAACAAAGCATAATCAAGCACTGGTTTATCTTTTATCATCTAGTTTGTATACAGTATATGACACAGTGTGTGTCGATCCCGACTCCAACTTTCGATTAATTGATAGTAGAAATTACACGCATCACGGACGGAAGTATCTGGTAATTCATGTATCGATTCCAGATAATGGGATCTCAAAGCACGAAACTTGGTGCAATGACTATCAACGTCTCTGTCAGTCGCTTGTAATGATTCCTGTTACATGCGGTAGCGATTCGTGGAGGAAAAAAGAGTTTTACCATTGTCGAGACGAATACGGGGCCGCGTTATTTGACGAGAACTCTTTGAATTGCGATAACACAGATAGTGCACACATTGCAAAAATGGCGGGTTTTCAAAAAGCAAACTTCTCAAACACTTTCACTTTTCATAACTGTCGAAGGTGTTCGAAATACCTGACAAACCTCACTGACGTAGCAGTTGTTCCACTGTCGTTGGCTAGAAAAGAGTTTTACGCCATCTGTACCGACTCCAATAGCAATTTCCAAGTTCTTCAAACAAGGCTTATCACCCACAAAGGAATCGCACACACAGGGATTCTTTCGAGGACCCCGGAAGATGGTTACTCCAGGCATGAAAACTGGTGCCGAGATTATGAACGTTTGTGCGCAACGTTCGGACAACATCCAACGGGATGTGGCCGCCAATATGAATCCACAGCCGGTAATAGCGATTGCAAGACCCTTTATAATTCATCTATGCCTATAACAAATACTTTTAAGTGTGGATCAACAACTGCAACTGAAATACAAAATGCTATGTTAAATGTGTTTAAAACTGCAACAACTCTCAACTCGTTTGGGTTCTCTAAATGTGATGCGTCCAAATGTTCTAATCTTCTGCCGTCAGCGACATCTTTACAGTCTCTTTATTACGCAGTACGAGGTCAATCTTCTGAGCTAAAGCACACAGTATGCGCAGATCGACGACCAGCTTTCGAATACATATCCCATGCAGAACATATCTCAAACTATACAAGCTATCTAGTTGTCAGAGTCAAGCTCCCTACAGACGGAAAATCAAAGTTTGAAAACTGGTGTCGTGATTACGAAAAACTTTGCGGTTTGTTTTCAAGACGGCCTCTAGCATGTGGAACTCAGAACGCGCACGAGCACAAGCATAGGTTTTGTCGTGACGAATACAATGCTGTGATGACTTCTAAAAATCTCGGCTGTGCTCCAAATACAGCACTTTTAGCAGAGATGGCCAAAGGTGCAGGTTATTCTAGCGCAACCGCCTCTAACGTCTTTGCAATGAAAGAGTGTGATTCATGCAGTGACACTATCCCTTCTAATGGCGATAATAACAACCCTTTCAATATTAACATGGGAGTTCCTAATAAGGAAGTGTACGCTGTTTGCATGCATTCAGACAGTAACTTCCAAGTACTTCAAACAAAACCAGTTATCTACGGAACATGGCAGTTCTTAGCAGTGAAAGTGAAGGTACCAGGTGACAGATATGCACAGCATGAAAACTGGTGCAGGGATTATCAAAGGATGTGTGAATCATTTGGGAAACGACCTTTATCACCTCATATTACGAGTGAAAGCACTTCATATAAACTTGACTGCAGACTAACATACAATGCATTTTCTCCTGATTCTGAGAAATTCTGGTCGAATGCGCCCTCAACCCATGTTTACAAAGCTGTAATAAAAGCGGAGATAGGCATTGCAAATCCTTTCCAAGCGTTCGCCTTTTCTAACTGCGGGTCGCATTGCACTAAATTGTTACAATCTTCAAACTGCCAACCATCGCTCGCTTGTCTATCCCGCCAATCGTTAATCAATAGCGAAGCGTATACACTATGTTCTGACCCAGATAGTAGGTTTGAAGTGATTCACACCAAAGTGATGATGTACAATACAACTGAATATTTAGTAGTCATGGCAAACGTGCCATTTCGCAGCAAGCCTCGTTATGAAGACTGGTGTAAAGACTACCAAAAACTGTGCGAGAGTTATGGAAGAAGACCGCTGGGCTGTAGTGCTGCATATCGGTTCGACAGGGCACATTTGCGATGTCGAGAGCAATACAATGCACTGATGTTCCACGACGATGCTTCAACGTGTAAACAAAATGAAAAGGTCGCTGAAATAGCAAAACATTGCGGGTTTTCAGGGGCCAATGAGAACAATTCATTTGCGTTTAACTCCTGTGAAAAGAGTGACTGTCTGCAGCAATTTGGAAGAAAATTTAGCAGAGCTTTCTACAAAGCAGGTAGAGACCCAGCTGATGGGGATGTGTACACGGTGTGTGTCAACTCAGATTCCAATTTTAACATCATATCTTCAAAACCACAAACAAACAACGATGAATATTTAACTATCAAGGCGCAGATTCCTTCTGACGGTGTATCAAAGTATGAGAACTGGTGCCGTGACTATGAGAGATTGTGTGAGTCATATGGGTTAAGACCTGCTGCAAGTGATTACCGTTACGTGCACAACTCGTACGTAACAGATTGTAGAGATAAGTATCGCGCGCTGATCTCCCGGACAAGTGATATCGGAAGTCCACCTGCTTCCAATGTCTATACAGTAACGTCTAAAGTGTCCGATATTGCTAGTGCCTCTAACTCCTTTGCATTTCATAATTGTGGTGAAAGAAATTGTTCTAAGACTCTACCAGCTTCTTCTTGTAGCGGTTCTTTAAACTGTATACACCGAAACGTCCCGGAGCGAATCGTCCATACAGTATGCAATGAACCGTCTATGTTTAGCAATTTCAAAGTGCTGGATCAGAGGGAGTTGACGTACATGGGTCGTGAATTTCTTGTATTGAAAGCAACGATCAAGGACGCCAATGGAACCTCGAAAAGAGCAAACTGGTGCAAGGATTACCAACAATTGTGCGAGTCGTACGGTAAGAGGCCGTTAGCGTGCCCTCAGTCGCGTTCATTTGCACACAACTATCATCGGTGTCAAGACCACTTCAACGCCTCGCTGATGGAGACCAACGAGTGCCCACTTAATCGTTTAGTCGCAGATATAGCCGCTCAATCTGGCTTTATTCATGCAACGGAAAGCAACTCTTTTGCCTTCAGAAGCTGCGACGAGAGTGCTTGTGTAAAGCATTTAAGTGAGTCAGGCTGTGATGAAGCCCTTTACTGCATCAGTCGGACTGTACCTGACAGAGAAGTGTACACAGTCTGTACCAACAGCGATACAAACTTCGAAGTAATAGATACACGCAAAGGCTCTATCGGTGGTATAGGCTTTATTGCCATAAAGGCCCGTTTACCGACCCATGGTAAATCCTATCACGAAAACTGGTGCAAGGATTATCAAGTTCTGTGTGAGTCGTATGGTGCACGACCAACTGGATGCGCGGATACTTCAATGGCACAAACTGACTCTAAGAGTTGTGCTGTTAACTTCCACATCGATAAATGCCATACTCGCTCAGAAACTACAAGTCATATACAACAATTAGGGTACACAAGTGCGACAGTTGATAATACGTTTGTTTTCACAAACTGTTCTTGGGCCGCTTGCAACCAAGATATTAAAAACACAGCTCAATGTCATAATGCATTAAATTGTATCAAAGGAGCAAATCATCTCGGCAACGAAGTTTATACCATGTGTCGTATTTTCTACGAGGGGAATTTCCAAATTTTACAAACAAAGCATTCTGTCCATCAAGGAATGTTTTACTTAGTTATTAAAGCTAAACTGCCGGCAAGCCGTAGCTCGAAATCTGACAGTTGGTGTGAAGACTATAAACTCTTATGCAATTCCTACGGCCTTAGACCAACAGGATGCGGTGGGAGCAACATTCACAACAAAAAATATTCAAACTGTTCTACCTTATATGGTACTATAATGATGCCTAGAGATAACCTGGACTGTGACCCTCGGCATATGGTGTCTGCTATTGCTAGAAGTGCTGGATTTTACAATGCGACTTCAGAGAACTCGTTTGCTTTCCATCGATGTGAACCAGGCTCTTGTACAAAAGAATTACCAAGCGGCGACTGCAGTCCGTCCGTTTCTTGTGCAGGTATTAACGCTAACCAATTGGAAGTGTATACGGTTTGCACTGATTCCCAGCATAGCCACTTCGAGGTGGTAAACACAGCTTACGTCGAGCATCTGACTATGCGTTATTTAGCAATTAAGGCTCGATTTCCAAGACATGGAGAGTCGTTATACGGTCATTGGTGCAAAGATTATCAGCGTTTGTGTGAATACTATGATGGAAGACCAATCGGCTGTGGAGTTCCCCATTCTGGAAACATCAACGTTTCTCTATGCAATACACTGTTTAACTCCTTCATGCCTCATTCGGATATCTTTGGGTGCAAATCATCTCAAGAAACGTTTGAAATTATCAGAAATAGTGGCTTAATAGGTGTTTCTCCGGTTAATGTATTTTTGTTTCACCAGTGTGGTAAAATGAGCTGTCAAAAGAGGCTTGTGCCGGACGAATGCAGTGCTTCTTTGCATGGCTTGCACAGGAATATGGTAGCAAATGAAGTCTTTACACTTTGCCTTGCCAACGTCCAGCATCACAACTTCGAAGTTTTAAAATCCAAGAGAGTGACTTTTAGTGATTGGGAGTACCAAGCATTTGAAGTGAAAATACCAAATCATAAGAGATCAAGGCACGAGAATTGGTGCAGAGATTATCAGAGATTATGCGAATCTGAGGGTCTGCGTCCCGTAGGATGTCACGATAGTATACACAGCTTGCACGGCCGTAAATGCGACCGGTACAAACAACTAACACCTCAAAAACAACAACAGTGCTCTTCCGAAGAACTGACTAAGACAGTAGCTCAGAAAGCAGGTTTTTCTTCTGCAACGACGCTCAATGTGTTTGCTTTCGATGACTGCGCTCCAGAGAAGTGTCCTCGTCGCCTTGACAATTCAGTTTGTGAATCAGCGTCGAAAACATCTTTATGTAAACTCAACAGAACGGATATAGCGTATACTATCTGCGTTAAAGCGAACAGCTCCTTTGAAGTCCTAGAAACAAAGAATACAGCTCACGGAGGATTGACTTTCGATGTTTTTAAAGCTAGAGTGTCAACCGATCGTGTATCAAAGACAAAAAATTGGTGTTCGGAGTACAAGAGCATTTGTGAATCGTACGGATTGAGTCCAGTTGTTCAAAACAGTATTGATAAGTACAGAAGTGATAGCACCATTTGCCAGAAAGACTATAACGCTCTTCTGTTAAATCTCACTATCGAAACACATCCTTACAAACTAGCAACAATTGCTGGCTTTACAAACGCTACCAAGACCAACTCAATATCATTTTCAAGGTGCACCGACAAGTTCTGCAAGCCATTGTTCGATAATGACACCTGTGAAACAGCATTCAACTGCCTCAAAGATAAAAACGTCCATTTGGATGTTGTGTACTTTGTGTGTCTCAAACATTTTCCTCCGAGCAATTTTGAAGTCATAGGAACAAAAATTGTTCCATTTAACGATCAGGTTCATCTAGTTGTAAAAGCTCGCTTGCCTTTTAATGGAAAATCCCAGCATCGTAATTGGTGCATGGACTATCAAAAGCTGTGCGAAAGTTACCACTTAAGACCATTAGCCTGTAATCGAGAGAAATATGAAACTGATAATGAAAAGGCCGTGTGTTTGACAAGTTACGGCGCCGTAATGCCGATTGATCCATCCCTCAAGTGTCCCGCTAAACATCGAGTATTGCAGCTATCCAAGATGGCGGGATTTGAGCACGCTACACTGGACAATTCATTTGCGCTTGAGAACTGCTCCGGGTGCTCAAATACGTTGAACTCCTCACCAAACCAAGGTTTATCTGGACTTCTGTTTAACCAAGATCGACAAGTCTATACAGTATGTACTAAAGATTACAGTCACAACTTCGAAGTTTTGGACACACGTGTGACTAACCTCCAAGGCACCGAGATTCTTGGTGTGCGGTTGAAGGTACTCCGGTTTGCGTCTCGTTCCAAGCAAGTCAATTGGTGTAAGGACTACCAGATGCTATGCGAGTCGTTTGGTCGGAGACCTGTAGGTGATGGGGAGATGTCTCTAAGCGTCGACGGTGCCGATGAATGTGAGGAGCTATACAACGCTTACATGGTACCAAATAACGTACTTACTGCTTTCAACGACGATGTCATAACCGTGCTAACAAATCTTGGCTTCTGGCGAGCCGATGATACGAATACCTTTGTGTTTCACGATTGCAGTGTTTGTAAAGATAGTTTAGAACAAGCAGGCAAGCCAACTGACGGTGTTCATAAGTTAAAACAAAAGGAAACATTGCCAGAAAAATACACCGTATGTATTTAGCTGTTTCGTAAAAGGTTGACGGGGTGAACGGTAATTGCACGATCGAAAGGAACTTTCATATTTTTTTTTTTTTAATTTTTTATTA
Source organism: Metridium senile (assembly GCA_949775045.1). NCBI lineage: Eukaryota > Metazoa > Cnidaria > Anthozoa > Actiniaria > Metridiidae > Metridium > Metridium senile. The sequence goes on along the minus strand of OX459101.1, from coordinate 3,914,257 downwards.
ATAACAACAAAGAAAACACACACAAAATTTACAACTAAAGAGTGACACAATAAATGTGACACACGAGAAGACATATAATCTTTCAAACTCTTTTGTGGCAGATGAATTTGTTGATGGAACTGTGCTAAGCAACCCAGAAGAAACACTAGGATATGTTGCATGCATGCGTATTTTCGATCGTGCAATCGCCGTTCGCCATTCACACTATCAACCTTTTTAAACAGGTATACACCTGTTTCAATAATGGTTGTCGCAATCAAAGCTACAGTCCACACTCTGAAAGGTAGCCGGGCCTTTGAAACGAGACGAACATCGAGTTTGCATTCATTATGATATAGACCTGTTAACACCTTGCGGGACAATTATTCACGTTTCTCTTTCATTGCAAGCTCAACGTTTGTCTTGCTTCGATAAAAGGCCCGGCTACCTTTCAAGATGGCGAAGGGAACGGCGAAGGGGACATTTGCTTAAATTGATTTGGCAAGCGGTCATGTTTTATGGTGGGGTAGGAGGTGGGCGAGTGTGAGGAGAGGATATGGAAGCTTCTAAAGATAGAGATATTATTTTTGCTGGGCAATTAATGGAGAGGTCATGTTTAATCTCAAGAGAGAGGTTGTGACAATTTGCGAATTTTTAGGTCAATTCCAGACCAAATCGAAATATTAGCCGCATTGGTTTAAAAAACAATAGCGTCTTTCAAAACAATTGCCCTAAACCATTTGAAACATCACCACCCTACTATAAAAGATGACCGCTCCCTTAGATCATCATTAATATTTAATTTAACATTTAATGATTATCATTAATATTTAGCTACACTTTTTACGAACTTAATACATGAAAGAATACACCAGAGCACTAGCAAACACAACAAATACCAGCTGCTCTTTGACAAAAGTAGTAAGCACCATTGAATAATAGCGACTACTTTGTCTGTTTAAAGTATAACAGTTCACAACAATGTTGCTGTGAAATGAGATAGGATAGGTCAACCGCACAAGTCCTAAACAATTACTCCTCCCCAACATTGACGGGGAAGGGGAGGTGTATGACGTCACATCAAAACATTCTATTGTTCTAACGCTAAGGATCATGGTCGCCAGTGGGGGACAGATTCATAACAACAATACAAGAATACACGATAAAATTGCATTTACAAGACGGATAGGAAAGAAATGACAACAAATGCCATAAATATGAAAGTATAAACATAGACACATAACATACATAAAAATTAGATAATTTGAAGCTCAATTTTCAAAGAGAAAGAAAATTTAGTTGAAATTACCATTGTTTTCGGCGATTCTATCCCCCACTAAAACACATCGTGACGTCATAATGAAATAGGGCAATTCCTCCCCAAATAATGATTGCCTTTCATAGAAAATTCTCGATCAAATATTAGAATGAGTAGACAATCCAGTGCTCCTCAACCTTAAATAAACTATTGTTACACAGACGATGCTCGATCAAACCACTATATCGCCAGTCAATTCCATACCCTAAACCTAACCGTCTAATCTATCACGCTTACCAAGAGAGATTTCGCTGGCTGAACCACATTTTTTAAGGCTTCCAATGGGTACAATTATAATAAACATACTACAATATTGTTTTCTGTAACACTGGAAGTATTTTGCATTACACATTTCTAATTTAATCTGTATTCGATTTTGTCATAATCGTCCAAGACGATTTTGCCAAGAAAACATTATTGAATAGTATTAATTAAACGATAGAAAACAGAGTACTAGTACTTAGCTAGAGTGCTCACACTAAACTCACAAAACAAATTGTACATAAACAATAGAGTAGCTGAATCGAGGGCATTCAGTATGCTGTGATAGTTGCCCGCGGAAACTGGATGTTCAGAAAAACAAATAGTCGCCCGAGAACCTACTCGTTCGACAACAAAATTTTCCGAAGCAAACGAAAAGCTCAGCGGACATTATGCGCTGATAGTATCCCTCCGCGGCGGGCACTATCACGTCACGTGATCGCCCCTCGACCAATGAGAGCGGAGGAAAATTTGTTGTTGAATTATAATAAATAATATGTTGCTCATTTGTCTCACAAATGTCGAGGGTTTGGACTGCGAAGTTTCAACTGCTACTGCTAGTCTTCATCAGGCGATGAGTAGACTGTAATGAAGGTGGATCTAATATTCTTGTCGTCGGATTCCTTTGAGGATCATTTCGCGTTCTGATTGGCTTGGCGGAATCCTTGCAGACTGTCGGTATCTGCGCTTCAGAGATTTCGATCGTATCAAAGATATGCCTATTGTTCTATTGTTTCAATCTTAACCTGTTAAAAAAAGAAAAAATCTCACGCGCTAATCAAAGTCTTTTGTTACTTCTCACCTACAATACCATATATGGTAATGGCATTGTTTTCAAGATTGCATACGGTATCTGATACGATACCGCTGTCCGCTCCTCAGACTTCTCAAACGTCGCAGTCCAAACCTTCGACATTCGTGAGACAAATGAATAACATTATTTATCTCATATCCACCATGAATAATCTTTTTAATTTTAAATTGTACTAATAAGTACTACTAAATAGCATTAAAGTTTCCTTCACAGTTCCTTTTACAGTCACATTGAAAGGTAGCCGTGCCTTTGCATTGAGGCGAGACGAATGATAGAGACACGTGAATAATTGTCCCGCGAGGTGTCTCCATCATTACATGCTCAACGTTTGTCTCGCTTCAATGCAAAGGCCCGGCTACCTTTCAAGATGGCGCAGGGAACTGTGGAGGGGACTATAACACAATATCTTTTAAAATTTTAGCAATGAAAACATTGCACAAAGAAAAAAATTAACAAAATGCATTCTGCACAAAACACTTTACAGCGCAAAGCCCAGAAGTATGACCGGCGATAATTTATTCATATTTTCTCTACATCTTTTCAATCAACTCCTCTAGCTATAGATTAAATGTCAACATTTCTCACTGTGAATCACAAGACAAGAATGTCAATCTTCAGATGAATTTTGAGGTTAAAATAGCTAGAATGAAGTCCATTTGAATCCAAAGCAGCTACAGACAAACATGTCAAAAGAATGTGAATAAATTATCTGCGGTCACACTTTTGGGCTTTGCGCTGTAATCTTTGGCATGGGATCGAGATCGAATATCAGATATTGCTATTTTAAATTGAACTAAACTGTTGGGAGAAAAAGTCCTTGGAATAAAGGATGATTCTTTGGAGAACTTTTCATTCAATTATTGGTCTTCAAGTTTTTTAGTAATAGACCTAATCGGCTAACGCGTTGCTATGTACGTTGCCACCCAATTCAAATCTTTTTGGAATAAGATTCTTTGTCTTATGTATTTCAATGTAGAGTGGAAAATATTTGGAACAAAAGTTTATATTCTAAGAGGTTTTGAATTGAGTGGAACATAGCAACGCGTTTGCCGATTAGGTCTATAATATCGGGAATGGATATTAATGCAAAGACAGAAAGAAAAAAGATGTATTTCACATACTGCCGATAATATACAATATATTAAAAAATGGTGAATAATATTCTTAAGTTATTGTATTGCAATAAAATTGTTCATTCAAAAAAGTGTGGACTTACTCAGTGTTTATTGCTACTGCGTCGCCGTTGCTAAGGAAATAACTGGAGTAAAATGTGAATAAAAAAATAACTAGTGGTAAAACTAGTGTGGATTGCGTCTATGTTTCTAAGGAAATTATCGGAGCAAAATATACAATAACTAGTGGTAAAACTAGTGTGGATTGCGTCTATGTTTCTAAGGAAATTATCGGAGCAAAATATACAATAACTAGTGGTAAAACTAGTGTGGATTGCGTCTATGTTTCTAAGGAAATTATCGGAGCAAAATATACAATAACTAGTGGTAAAACTAGTGTGGATTGCGTCTATGTTTCTAAGGAAATTATCGGAGCAAAATATACAATAACTAGTGGTAAAACTAGTGTGGATTGCTTCGCTGTTTCTAAGGAATTAATTGGAGTAAAAATGTACAATAACTAGCGGTTAAACTAGTGTGGACTGCGTCTATGTTTCTAAGGGTACAATTGTAGTAAAAATGTACGATAACTAGTGGAAAAACTATTGTGTGTATTGCGTCGGTACTTCTAAGGACAAAAATCTGATAACTGAATGTTTATTATGTATAATTATTTTTTTAATTTAAAAGTGCTTGATAATTTACAGCTCTGCGAAACGACATACATCTAATTTTCTCATATTTACACCACTATTTGCAATATCTTACACTCTTATCTTACAAATGGCTGTGAATTTCTCATATCTTTTGTCATTTTTGACAGACTTTTGACAGACTGTGATTAGCGCAAAGTCTGTTCTACAATATGACACATAGTTGTCGTTTCTAGCTATCAGTGGCCGTTCAAGAGAGGTCGACATTGCAATTCTTGTCTCTCGTGGGGTGTCGATCGCTTTAAATGTGACCTTTCCAACTCCTAGTGGTCGATTTAGAGAGGTCGACAAACCAACATTGTAATTTTTGACTGTGGTGTAGAACCCCTAATATACGACCATTCTCACTGGTCGTCCTAGAGAGGTCGACTTTTGAAGATTATATTTCTTGTCTGTGGTGTAGAACCTATAATATATGACCGTTCTCAGTGGACGTTCTTGGGGGTCGACTTTTGTAAATTATATTTCTTGTCTCTTGTGGTGTGATGAAACTTCTAATATATTTCTTGTCTATCGTTCGCGTCAACGACCTCATACGACCATTTTAAGTGGTCTTTCTTGAGAGGTCGAGTTTTGAAGATTATAATTCTTGTCTCTCGTGATGCCATCGAACCTCTAATATACGACCATTTACACTGGCCGTTCTAGAGAGGTCGACTATTTAACATTGCATTTCTTCTCTCTCGTGGAGTAGGACCACTATAATACGATCTTTACAACTCTTAGTAGTCATTTTTAAGAGATCAACCTTCTAACTTTGTAATTCTGGTCTTAAATGACCCTCATTATTCGACCACTTCAACCAGTTACAGCATAGCGGTCGATTTAGCGAGGTTAACTTTCCTTTTTAAAGTGTAAATGCTGATTCCGATTCCGATATTTTTCGATAACGTTAGTCAGGGAGATATTTGAGGTCGTTTTATGTGGTTGGCAATATTGCAGTTTTTTAGGTGACACTATCTAGGTCTTGGGTTCCCTTCGTGGTTCACTTTGTGTGTTTTTATGTGGTTGTAAATATTTCAGTTCTTTGGTGACATTATCTAGGTCTTGGGTTCCCTTTGTTTCTAAAGAATAAACCATCTTTAGCTATAGTGATTTTGTTATTATGATTTATGGTTATTATCATTATAATCTACATCACTATTATCATCATCACCAAAAAACATCATCAACATTATGACCATCACAAACGTCCGTATCATCATTATCATCATCATCAACGCAATCATCACCATCATCATCATCACCACTATCATCATCATCACATTCATCTCGCAATCATCATCACCATTATCACCATCACCGACATCATCATAATCAACATTATTATCATTACCAAAATCATCAACATTATCATCATCTTTCTAATCACCATCATCATTATCATCATCATCACCATTGCCATTTTCATCATCATCTAAGTCATCATCATTATCATCATCATCATTACCATTATCATCATCACCACTATCATAATCATCATGACAGTCATCTCATCATCATCATCACCATTATTATCATCATCACCACTATCATCATCATCATGACAGTCATCTCATCATCATCATTACCATTATCATCATCACCACTATCATCATCATCATGACAGTCATCTCATCATCATCATCACCATTATTATCATCATCACCACCATCATCATCATTGATATTACCATCATCATTACAATCGTCATCGTCATCACCATCACAGTCATCATCATCATTATAACCACAATAATCCTCCATACAAACCTATCCTCATCGCAAAATGGATAAGTCGGGTACGAAAATCCATGTGGTATGTATGATATCGCTCCACTAGAGTGCCTTGATAAACCCTGACTTCTAGGAACGTTAGAGTTGCTATGGGAACGTCGATCACTGCTGAATGATTCGCTTGATAATGGGTTATGGTGTGAGTTACTAGATGTCCCTCTGTTGTTACGACGAGCTGTCAATAAATCAAGCACTCAATTTAGGACTCCCATTGGTAAAAGTAGGCCCCTTAAGGGCCCGGGCAAACGGCTTCAACATTTGCTTCAACTTTCGTTGATTTTTGTTGAAACGTGTTGAATCGATGTTGAAAGAGTTTTTAAAACACGTATCAGCTTTGCTTCAACATCCATTCAACATTTGTTTTGTTCTGCGATTGTTGATTCGGAGTTGAAGTCGTCTGCCCTGCTCCGTTCAACATTGTTGACTACACACATGCGCATTTAGTGGTGTTTTAAATACGTAACACGTTTCAACAATGTTGAAAGGGGGTGGCAAACAGTTTCAACATTACCATTCAACAAAATCGAACAGATGTTGAAGTAAATGTAGAAACCGTTTGCCCACCTACGTTCAACATCGTTCAACAACCATTCTACAGCGTTCATCGAAATCGAACGAATTTTGAATCAAATGTTGAAGCCGTTTGCCCGGGCCGCCTTAATACAGTACCGCCATTGTTTTGTTAGGTTTAGGGCAATTGTTTGGAAAAACAAACTGAAGGGGATTATCGGAAAGGGAAAAATGCAATGTTTTGTAAAAATATTCACAAATTCACAGCAATGCACGCATGAGTAATCGCTCAAGGTGATCTCAGTTAAAAATTGTTTAGAGCGTTATTTTACAAAAAAATAGACAAAGTATATATCATTTTAAAGCTACAGTGGTACTTCTATCAAGCGGTCACCCATTAAGCGGTCACCCTCTATTAGGTGGCCACAATAAAAAGTCCCAAATCTATTCATATACCTATTATATATACCTCTATTCAGCGGCCAACCTCTATTAAGCGGCCAGTTTGGAAAGTCCCGAGGGTGACCGATTAATAGAGGTACCACTGTAATATCACAGAGAATAAGAATGTGTGTGTGTTTTTTATGAAAAGAATATATCTAAGCAATGCCCCACTTAAATGTGAGAGCACACCGCGAAGTCGCAACCTTAAAAATAGAAAATACATTTTGAATTTACTTTGAATCGAGGTTCAGCCTGTGGAAATGCGCCTTTTGCAAAATAGTACAGCGGTGCAGGATAGAAAAGAATATATTTTTATTTTATATACTGGATTTTCAGGGTAGCAGATATTGCTAATTTCTCCATTCACACGCACTACCACTACATTCGAATATTTCATACACACGACTCTGCTCACATATTGATAATCCGTGAGATCGGAGAGAACATGGGTGGAATGGGTGGCCTAGCGGTGAGAGCGCTGGCCTCTCATCGCTGTGATCCAGGTTCGAGTCCCGGCTAGGGCATGGATTATATGTGAGTTGAGTTTATTTGATGTGCTCTCCTCTCTTATGCCACGAGGGTTTTTCTCCAGTTTATCCGCTTTTCCTCCCTCAACAAAAGTGAACATGTGAGCCGAGTTGTGTGCAAAATAATAAACGTAGAGGTAGTGAGTGCGAGTGAGTCTCCCCGGGCGCACTGCGTCCAGCTAGAAGATTGAGACGTTAAAAAAGTTATTATTTTTAATTATTTTATTATTCTTTATTTATTTATTTTATTTAAAACACATCAAAGAAACTCAGCTCACTCACATATTATCCATGCCCGAGTCCGGACTCGAACCTGGATCACAGCGGTGAGAGGAGCGTGGTCACCCATGGAAAGCAACATACCTTTATTGCCCGAATCTCTCGAATCACCGTTGATATAGCTGTTGACAAATTCTTGTCTCGATGATGCATTCCAGGTACGATCTGAGTTACTTAGATGCATTGTGGTGACCTGTAAAAGCATTAATCATAAACAATTAATGACGTTCTTATCATCATCATGAGACCATGACATCATCATCATCAACCGCAGTATTACTCATAGCATGCATCATCACCTTCATTATCATCATCATCATCAGCCTCACCACGAAATCACCATCATCGTTATCGTCATCATCGTTATCATCATTATCAGTAGCATCACCATGACCATCATCATTGCCCTCATTATCATCGTTATCATTATTACCGCCATCATCATTACCGCTATTATCATCGTTATCATCATCATTATCATCGTTATCTTCATTATCAGTAGCATTACCATGACCATCATTATTAGAACAAAGAAAATTAAAAAATCTATTGTTAAAATGGTAGACAATTTAGCATCACAATACCAACACATGTAAACACTACGCTTACCTATACTTCCAACAGTTAATCAATTCATCCGTTATGAAGATTTCATTTCTGATTAGTGTAAAAATCACCTGTTGTCCAAATACCCCCCCCCCCCCCCCCCACCCCCTTCCTGATTGGCGAAAATATCATAACTCTCATATATTTCGTTCAGTTTTTACTAAACCACTATAGAACTGCATACAATTAGTTACAACCTCCCCTATATAGCTTCCGAAAAACAATATTGCCGAACCTATATCGAACTAATAAATGAAAGCCCCCTTTTTCTTACATACCCGTAAGGGTGCATGTGTTGGTCGTGTGGGTGCAACTATCCCTGGAAGACTTGATTCAGCTACACCATTAGTTTGCATTCCTCCCTGTTATACAAATAGTACAAGATGATGACAATGCTGGTGATGATGATAATGATGGTGGTGGTGATTATGATGCTGGTGACGATGATGCTGTTGCTGTTGCTGTTGCTGTTGCTGTTGCTGTTGCTGTTGATGTTGATGTTGATGTTGATGATGATGATGATAATGATGGTGGTGGTGATTATGATGGTGGTGGTGATTATGATGCTGGTGACGATGATGCTGTTGCTGTTGCTGTTGATGTTGATGTTGATGTTGATGTTGATGAGGAGGAGGAGGAGGAGGAGGAGGAGGATGATGATGTTGATGATGATGATGAGGAGGAGGAGGAGGAGGAGGAGGAGGATGATGATGATGATGATGATGATGATGGTGGTGGTGGTGGTGATTATGACGGCGATGGTGATGATGATGCTGGTGACGATGATGCTGGTGATGATGATGCTGGTGATGATGATGATGATGACGATGATGATGATGATGGTGGTGGTGATTATGATGGCGATGGTGATGATATTGATAATGATAGTGATGGTGGTGATATTGATGATTATGGTGATGATGATGATTATGGTGATGATGATGATGATGATGATGATGATGATGGTGGTGGTGGTGGTGATTATGACGGCGATGGTGATGATGATGCTGGTGACGATGATGCTGGTGATGATGATGACGATGATGATGATGATGATGGTGGTGGTGATTATGATGGCGATGGTGATGATATTGATAATGATAGTGATGGTGGTGATATTGATGATTATGGTGATTATGATGATGATTGTAAAGTTCATGGTGATGATGATAGTAATTATGCTGGTGATGTTGATGATATTGATGATGATGGTGTTGATGGCGATGGTGATGTTATCGATAATGATAGTGATGTTCATGATATTATCTTCGTTATCAACATCTCATTGTCGTCAACATCACCATCACCACCATAATCATCAATGAGATGGATGATGATTTTAACCTGTTGTTCTAAGAAGTAGACTTCTGCTTTCGTTCGTTCTTCGTTCGACACAGGGATCCCATCGATACAAAGTAATCCTGGCATTCTGAACACCAACGTTGGTCGATGAAGAAGACGACGGGTTACCTGTGTTACGCAATGAATCAATTTATGATACAGACAAAATTGAAGTCGGTCAAGTGAGAGTCACAACGTGTTACATTATTCTAATTTCGTTATAAACTTATGGAGATAATCTGTACCGTAACTCTAGTCACTAACTCTAACGATGAACGATGAATAAGGATGAATGGTCTGGACTCAAGTGTAAGCAATGTTGACGTGTTGTGATCGTTCCCATAGTCGTTATATGCGTCAATCATGCGCAGTTGTCTTTCTCAAGACAAAACAACCCAACGATCACAATGACTTTAGTTACTATTTAAGACATAGTTCAGCCCATTGCTAGAGACGTGCAAGCACACTGACTGATTAAACGAATGGAAATAACTATACTCACAGTATTGTTAATGACTGATAATTCCATTAGGTTAGATAAAGGCTCCAGCTTTTCAAGCTCAATAAAATCCTACAAGATATATGACAGTTAGAAAATAATAGTAACCATGACGATAACTATGATGATCATAATGCACTTGATGATGATAACTGATGACACAATGATCGACAATGACAATGGATCGCGAATAATGATCGAACGACGAGGACAACAGGGAACATGATGACAAATATAGGAATAATGATCATGATGATGATGATATTGATAACGATGACAATGATGATAGTAATAATGATGACGTAATGATGATAATCCTGATGATGACGATGATGATAATAATGATCATGGTTATAGTGATTATGACAATGGTGGTAGTGGTAGTGGTAGTAATGGTGGTAGTGGTGGTGATGGCGAGGACAATGATAGTGATGGTACTGAAGTTAATAATGATGGTTATAGTGATGATGATAATGGTGGTAGTGGTAGTAATGGTGGTAGTGGTGGTGATGGCCAGGACAATGATAGTGATGGTACTGAAGTTAATAATGATGGTTATAGTGATGATGATAATGGTGGTAGTGGTAGTAATGGTGGTAGTGGTGGTGATGGCCAGGACAATGATAGTGATGGTACTGAAGTTAATAATGATGGTTATAGTGATGATGATAATGGTGGTAGTGGTAGTAATGGTGGTAGTGGTGGTGATGGCCAGGACAATGATAGTGATGGTACTGAAGTTAATAATGATGGTTATAGTGATGATGATAATGGTGGTAGTGGTAGTAATGGTGGTAGTGGTGGTGATGGTCAGGGCAATGATAGTGATGGTACTGAAGTTAATAATGATGGTTATAGTGATGATGATAATGGTGGTAGTGGTAGTGGTAGTAATGGTGGTAGAGGTGGTATGATGTTAATAATGATGATAATAGTGGTGATGATCATTTTGACGATGATGAAGATGGTAATGATAATAAATAGTGGTGATGATTATGATGCTAATGATAACGAATAGTGATGATGTTTATAATGATGGCGGTGATGATGATAGTGATGGTACTGATGTAAATAATGATGATAATAGTGATGATGATCATTTTGACGATGATGACGATGCTAATGATAATGAATAGTGATGATGATAGTGATGGTGGTGATGATGGCGATTATGATCATGACGGTAATAGATGATGATGACAATAGTAGTTTACCTGTATTCTATTCATTCCAATATACAGTCTTTGTAGATTTAGCAGACATTCAATATGCGACAAACTTCTCAACCTACCCAATCAAATATCATATATTAAGAAAAGCTAGTTGCTCGAAAGTTTGATAATAATAAAATTACTGTAAAGTGTCATGAAATATTAAATATATTCGGAAACCCAAATGCAAAATATAATAGCGTTTTCACTACAAATTACAATACTTAACACATGTGGGTACCTCGATCAGTGGAAAACAATAGTCATAATACAGTTGAACCCCGCCTTACGGCCACCCGCTTAATACGGCCACCCCGTTATTGCGGCCAGTTTTTTTAGGTCGAGACGAAATGCATGCCCGTACATTTTCTATAAAATTTACCCGCTTAATACGGCCACCCCGTTAATACGGCTACTTTGGGCTGTCCCTTCGGTGGCCGGATTAACGGGGTTCATACTCATACTCGTACTAATAATTATTTAAAGAGAACATATCCTGATGAAGGCCGACCAAATATGGTCGAAACGTAGCCTGAGAAAACAGATGTTGTTTCGTTATAAATTTAATCACCGTAGCGTAACCCTACGAAATAAGATAATATGATACAGCGGAATCCCCGTTAATCCGGCCACCGAAGGGACAGCCCAAATTGGTCGTATTAACGGGGTAGCCTTTTTAAGCGGGTAAATTTTATAGAAAATGTACGGGCATGCATTTTGTCGGGACCTAAAAAAACTGGCCGCAATAACGGGGTGGCCGTATTAAGCGGGTGGCCGTAAGGCGGGGTTCCACTGTATGATAATCAAAACCTGCGAACGGAAAAGAGATTCATACACACTATAATTACAGCAAGTACTGTTTTACCTATTTTCTTCCATGTGAAGCTCGATTAAGTGCCACTGCTGAACGAATGAATACTCATTCAGACACTGGAAAGAAGAAAACAAAATATATTCAACACTTTACACGTTCAACACATTCATTGAGAAATGTTTGTCAACTTGTCTGTCTGTTTGTTTCAGTGTTTGTCTGTCTGTCTGTCTGTTTGTTTCAGTGTCTGTCTGTCTGTCTGTTTGTTTCAGTGTCTGTCTGTCTGTCTGTCTGTTAGTTTGTTTGTCTGTTATGTTCTCTGTCAATCTGTTTGTTGATCTATCTGTTTGTTTATCTGTCCGTCTGTTGTTGTCTGTTTGTTGGTTAAACTGTCTGTTTGTTTGTTGTTCGTCTTTTTGTTTGTTTATCTGTTTGTTTTTGTCCATCTGCGGTTTGTTTGTCTATCTACTTTATCTGTTTGTTTGTCTGTCTATCTGTCTACCTTTTCGTGTGTTTGTCGGTTTGTCTTTTTGTTTATCTGTTTACTTGTTTGTCTGTCTGTCTGTCTGTCTGTCTCTCTGTTTATCTGTTTGTTTGTTTGTCTGTCTGTCCGTTTGTGTGGGGTTTTTTTTTTGTCTGCGTGTCTTTGTTATTTTTTCTGCCTGTTAGGTTGCCTGTCTATTTGTTTTTCGTGATGCAGTCCCCAACATTACCTTAATTTTATTCCTATCTAGTACCAACTCGCGCAGTTCACGAAGTCCATCCAAACCTTCGACTTTTGTTATCTCATTGCCTACGACAAATAACAGTTTTTCTTTAATCATCACAATCAACATTTATCATCATCCTTAACACCACCATCAACTTCATTATCAGTATCAACATCATTATTTACCAACATTATCATCATTGATATGTCATCAACACAATCATCATTACCATCATAATAACCATCATTATCATAATCAACATCATCAATCATCGTCATCATTACTATCATTATACCACCACCACCACCACCATCATCATTACCATCATCATTACCACCACCACCACCACCATCATCATCATCATCACCACCACCACCACCATCAATCATGATCTTCACTATATCATCACCACCACCACCACCACCACCACCACCACCATCATCATCATTACCATCATCATTACCACCACTACCACCACCATCATCATCATCATCATCATCACAACCACCACCACCACCACCACCACCATCAATCATGATCTTCACTATATCATCACCACCACCATTCATCATCATCATCATCATGACAACCATAAACAAGTATACAATACTATACCTTGTAAAAATAAAGCTTTTAGGTTTGGTAGACGAGAAAGCTGTAACCCAGCAAGGTTAGATATACCATTATATCTAAAACAAAAAATTACCTCAAAAACAGCCTCAATAGCATGTTATATATTCTTTACAATTTGACTACAGCCCGTTGAATTTTGAAGTGTTTCAATTATTTACAATATGTTTGCTAATGTGTACATTCAAGGCTTGAAATAGAAAAACAAAACGGCCTGCCACTTCCAGATAAAGAAACATTGAAATATTCAAAAACTTTGACTGCTTTTTTTGGCAGTTCATAATTATTTTTGCCTGCCAAACCTTAAATTGGCCTGGCATTTGGCCATTGGCAGGCAGCTACTTCGAACCCAATGATTCCTTAAATTACTGCGAGCTGTAGTCAAATTGTAAAGAATATATTACACGCTATCGAGGCTGAGGTTGTGGACGTTAACCGTGAAAAGGTCTATATTTTGGCGCTGATTGCAGCCACTATATGTCTTATCAATCGAACAATGTTCCAGGTGATTTCCCAAGCGCGCTTCCGGTTAGTATAAGCCAATCAGAAGCATTTCTGTCGCATCGCCAACAGTTCCAAAATGGCGTCGTTGGAGTTGATTCCCGTGTTAACCCTCGATAAATACATCCTTAAAATAACTTTACATTAAACAGTTATATGTTACTTGGACAATGAAAGTTCACTGCTGCTCTATCAGGGATAAAAAAGAATAGAAACAAAACGCAAATGCCTAGAAGTAACCGAAATTGTTTTTGTGTGGAGGCGCCATTTTGGAACTATTCGATTTGACAAACAATCCTTTGCGCGCTTCGAAGTGAGATCACATAGTTGGATGTGATGTTTGAAACTCACCCTAAATGCAGAACTTCGAGGTTCAGCAAGATTGGGGTGTATGATTCAGGGTTGGTAAAGTCTGTTGACTGATCGACTGCTCGTTTAGATGTGTTGGCGGGAGAAAACGCCTTGGATTTGGTTACTATAGTCTCGATGTGATTATGATTGAGACACAAGACCTGCAGAGAGAAGGAATTGATTCAGGGGAAATACTGGATATGAATGGAAGAACGAGTGGCTGAATGGATGGATGAAAGAATGATTGATTGAATGAATCAATGGATTGATAAAAGAATGGATGAAAGAATGGACGAATGAATGGACGAATGAATGAATGAATGAATGAATGAATGGATGAAAGAAATAATGGATGAATGGATGAATGGATGAATGGATGAATGGATGAATGAATGAATGAATGGATTGATAAAAGAATTGATGAATGAATGGATGAATTAATTAATGGAAGAAAGAATGGATGAACGATTAAATAAATAAATGAATGAATGATTGAATTAATGAATGGATGATGAAATGAATGAATGATTGGTTGAATTAATGAACAAATGATAAATAATTTAATCAAAGGCTTTGATTCAATTATTGATTAGGTATTCATTAATTCGGAATGATTGAATGAATAATTGAATGAATAAACAAACGAACGAACGAATGAATTGATGAATGAATAAAATAATGGTTGAATGATTGGTTGAATGAATAAACAAACGAACGAACGAATGAATTGATGAATGAATAAAATAATGGTTGAATGATTGGTTGAATGAATAAACAAACGAACGAACGAATGAATTGATGAATGAATAAAATAATGGTTGAATGATTGGTTGAATGAATAAATGAACAAAGGAATGAATGGATAGATGGATGTATAATGAACAAATGCGTACTTACCTTTAGGTTTACAAGGTTTATAAGTCCACCAAATGATGTCAAGGAATTATGTTCAAGATTTACACTGAAACATGAGCAAAAATAATCAAATATTGTCATTATCATACTCTAATCCCATCGTAATCACTAACAAAAACATCATAATGATATCGATATCAACACTGTCATCATTATCATCGCCACCATCAGCATCAGCATGATCACAATTACCACCATCACCATCAGTATCACCATGATCATTATCACCACCATCACCATCAGTATCACCATGATCATTATCACCACCATCACCATTAGTATTACCATCATCATCATCATCGCCACCATAACCATCACCAACATCACCATCATCATCATCGCTACCATCACCATCAGTATGATCACTATCACCACCATCATTATTAACACCATCATCAACGCCATCAGCATCAGCATCATTATCATCAAAAACATGATTTCCTCTTTACCATCGTCATCATCATCATCACCACCATCATCATCCTACTTACCTTCTAAGATTAAGGAACAATTCCCCACTGCCAAGATCAACAGTTCGTAAAGAGCAATTCGGAAAATCCAATTCCCTCAGCTCCATAAAATTTGAATGTCCTAATCGTTCAGCAATGAAATCAGTTGTCATTCTGAAAACAAGTTTGGTTCAATGAATGGAAAAGCACAAAGTGCAAACATAACTGAGCAGTTGACACTCACCTTCCACCAAATACATCTTTTGCGATCCCTCCTTCTGAAGGTTCCTAACCAAAGAAATAACCAAACTGATTGAGAATGTGCTGTTATATTTACGTAGGAATAATTGCTAATTATTTTTAGCTTAGCTGTTCCATTAGTCGTAACGCTTGGCATTTAAAGGCCGGTACAAACTAGGCGAAAAGTTGCTGTAGCACGTCGCTGCAACGTCTCTTAGTGTACATTGCTTTGAAAACACATCGCCTCGACAAACGTTTACGCTTCTTTCACTCATGTGACTTACCACAGCGAGCCCATCCAGTGCTTTAAGGGTTGTCAGATGGTAGATTACAAACAGACGATAGTTGGTCGTATTATCAACCAGCGGATTACCACATAAATCTAGAATTACTAGAGTTGATATAATCTGAAAATATACCACAACAATAATATTTTAGTGCACGGCATAGATTTGTTTGCGTTATGTTTAGAACTGTTGGTATCGTTATCATCATAAACATCATAATCACCACTATCATAATTATTAACATCATTACAACCAAAATCATCATCACCATCATTACCATAATTCTCCCCTCACTCATCGTCACTATCGTTGTCATCATCTTTGACATCATCATTATCATCATAAACATCATAATTATTAACATCATTACAATCAATATCATCATCACCATCATTACCATAATTCTCCCCTCACTCATCGTCGCTATCGTTGTCATCATCTTTGACATCATCATTATCATCATAAACATCATAATTATTAACACCATTACAATCAATATCATCATCACCATCATTACTATAATGCCCCTCCTCCTCCTACTCATCATCACTATCGTTGTCTTCATCATATTTGTTATCATCATGTTCTTCGTTATCATCGTTGTCATCATTATCATTATCATAATAAGCATCACTATCATAATCATCATTCATATCATCTCCATGATCATTATCATCATAATCATCATCATTATCATCATTATCATCGTCGTCGTTGTCTTCGTTATCATAATAATAATCATAATAATCATCACTATCATAATCATCATTCATATCTCCATGATCATTATCATCATAATCATTATCTTCTGCACTATCGTTGTCTTCATCATCATCGATTATCATCTCCACAATCATCATTATCATCTCAACAATCATCATTATCATCTCCACAATCATCAATATCATCTCCACAATCATCATCATCTCCACAATCATCATCATCATCTCCACAATCATCATTATTATCTCCACAATCATCATCATCATCTCCACAATCATCATTATCATCTCCACAATCATCATCATCATCTCCACAGTCATCATCATCATCTCCACAATCATCATCATCATCTCCACAATCATCATCATCATCTCCACAATCATCATCATCATCTCCACAATCATCATCATCATCTCCACAATCATCATCATCATCTCCACAATCATCATTATCATCTCCACAATCATCATTATCATCTCCACAATCATCATTATCATCTCCACAATCATCATCATCATCTCCACAATCATCATCATCATGATTACCATCTCAATGTTCGTATGATACTAACCTTAATTGTAAATAATTCTCGGACATTTGAGATATCATTATTGCCAATGTACAATTCCTGTAACTCTATTGAATGCTGAAAACAGACAGGCAGGTCAGGGTTAAGTGCATTTAATTATTGGTAATTCACAATCAACATTGCTATAGTGATCATCATCATCATCATCAATAACAATCATAATCATCACCATTGCCACCATCATGAATATCATCATCATGATCATCATGATCATCATGATCATCATGATCATGATCATTAACAACAACAACATCATCATCATCATCAACAGCAACAATATTTTCATCGTCATCAACATTGTTGTCACAATCAAAAACATTGTCATCATCATCATCATCAACATTGTCTCATCCTCAGTTTCATTATCATCATTATTTTCATCGTCATCAACATTGTTATCGAAATCATCATCATCAACAACATTATCATTATTATCATCTTCATCAACTTTGTAATCATCGTTATCATAATCACCAAATCGGTTATCGTGATCCTCACAGTCCTTAGCAACTATGAACTAAGAAACGATAAAAAGTATGTTGCTAAGGTAATGTTACGTTACCATGCTAACTAGCAATAGTGCGGGTATATACATCCTACCTGTAAGCCTTGTAGTGATTTGATACAGTTATTTTCTAGGGACAGGTGCCGTACGTTGCTAAGGCGAAGTTAAGTTACCATGCTAACTAACAATAGTGCGGGTATATATATCCTACCTGTAAGCCTCGTAGTGATTTGATACAGTTATTTTTCTATGGACAGGTGTCGTACGTTGCTAAGGTAAAGTTAAGTTACCATGCTAACTAGCAATAGTGCGGGTATATATATATCCTACCTGTAAGCCTCGTAGTGATTTGATACTGTTATTTTTCTATGGACAGGTGTCGTACGTTGCTAAGGTAAAGTTAAGTTACCATGCTAACTAACAATAGTGCGGGTATATATATCCTACCTGTAAGCCTCGTAGTGATTTGATACAGTTATTTTTCTATGGACAGGTGTCGTACGTTGTTAAGGTAAAGTTAAGTTACCATGCTAACTAGCAATAGTGCGGATATATATATCCTACCTGTAAGCCTTGTAGTGATTTGATACAGTTATTTTCTATGGACAGGTGTCGTAGTTCAGGAATTCTCTCTAGCATGCCAGTATCAAGGCTTGATATGTTGTTATTGCGAAGATTCAGCCATCGTAGTTTGGGGTTTCTAGACAGACCTGGACACAAACATATCAACATGTGGAGTAAGTGTTGAGCTAAATAAATTCAATTTGTTGTTAATATATTTCGCATATTACATATTTTATTTGCATCTGTTAAAGGTTAAGCCTGGTTCACACGGCATCATAATCATAGTCATAATCATAAGCACAGTCTTAAGAAATGGAGAAGTTTCCATTTTCTTATGATTATGACTATGACGTTATGTCGCACGTATGAACCGTACAATCTTAGTCGTAAACGTGATTATGACTATGATTATGACGCCGTGTGAACCAGGCTTTAGATGCAAGTGCAGTACATATCTACAAACGTGAATAATTGTGACACGTGACGCGTGAATAATTGTCCCGTTATGTGTTAAAAGGTCTCTATCATTGCAAGCTCAACCTTCACCTCGTTTCGATGCAAAGGCCCGGCCACCGTCCAAGATGGCGCAGAAAACTGTGAAGGAGACTATTAAATATGTTTTACCTTCAAACTTCGAGACGCAGTTTCCCTCTAGAGATAGTTCCTGTAGCATGGTACAGCTGTCAAACCCCTCAATCTTTGTCAGGTCGTTGTTGTTGAATGACACCCATCTCAAGTTGACTAACTTTTCCAGGTTGGAGATTTTACCGAGATGAAGATTGTCAAGGTTTAATGTTGTAACCTGAGAAATAATAGAGAGATTTAACATAACATGCTAATGAGTAAAATAACATGCTAATGAGTAAAATAACATGCTAATGAGTAAAATAATATGCTAATGAGTAAAATAATATGCTAATGAGTAAAAGAACATGCTAATGAGTAAAATAATATAAATAAAAATAAATAAATAAATCGCTTTTTCACGTCTCAATCTTCTAGCTGGACACCCTACTAATGTAGGGCACTCACATGTTCATTTTTGCGGAGGGAGGAAAACCGGATAACCCGGACAAAAAATCCCTTGTGGCATAGGAGACAAAAACACATCAAACAAACTCAACTCACATATAATCCATGCCCGAGCAGGGACCATCACTCTCACCGCTAGGCCACCCATGTCACCCACAATATGCTAATGAGCTTCGCATGGATGAACATACAACTTATCACAAATTGTTTTCCAAAACTCAAGAAACAAAGTATCAATCATTATTACCATCATGGTCATCATCACCATCATCATCACCACCACCATCTTTATCACCGTCATTATCACCACCATTACTATCATCATCATCACCATCGTCAGAATCATCATCATCATTATCATGACTACCTTGGCCATCCATAGATTATCGTCATCCATAGGGTGGACTGGTTTATGATTACTAGTAGCTAATATTGTATGTGCGGTCGGGTACAGACTCAATGAGTGAGGTTTGACCTGGTCTGTTCTGGCGTGAGCCAGTATCGCGAATGTGGAGATTCTAGATGCAGCAGCCATACGTAGTGATGTCGCCATCTCCTCGGGTGTGACGGGTTTACCGTCTATGATCTCAAGGTTCTTGAGACGACCGAGCGCTCTCATACGTAAAGTTTCCGGCTGAAAGTTAAAGGAGGCTGTTAGAAGCTGGTGGGGCAACCTCGTTCCCAGGGCCCTCTCCCTTCGCTTTTGGGTGGGGCGGAAAAAGGGCCATTTCCCGCCCCACCCAAAAGCTAAGGGAGAGGGCCCTGGGAACGAGGTTGCTGATGGGGATAAGGGAATATGATGACAATGATGGTGGTGGTGGCGATGATGCTGCTGCTGCTGATGATGATGATGATGATGATGATGATGATGATAATGACGATAGTGATGACGACGATGGAAATGATGATGGTGTTGATGATGGTGACGGTAATGATGATGGTGTTGATGATGGTGTTGATGATGGTGACGGTAATGATGATGGTGTTGATGATGATGATGATAATGACGATGGTGATGACGACGATGGAAATGATGATGGTGTTGATGATGGTGATGGTAATGATGATGGTAATGATGATGGTGTTGATGAAGATGATGATAATGACGATGGTGATGACGACGATGGAAACGATGATGGTGTTGATGATGGTGATGGTAATGATGATGGTGTTGATGAAGGTGATGGTAATGATAATGGTGTTGATGAAGGTGATGGTAATGATAATGGTGGTGATGAAGGTGATGGTAATGATAATGGTGGTGATGATAATGATGATGGAAATGATGATGGTGATGATGATGATGACGACGATGATGGTGATGGTAGTGATGATGGTGATGATGATGGTTATAGTGGTGATGATGATAGTGATGATGATGGTAATGATGATAGTGATGATAATTATAGTAATGATGATGATGACGTTGACGCTGCTTAAAGTGATAATGATGTTGATGATGACGATGCTTAAAGTGATGATGATGCTTATAATGATGACGATGATGATGAAAGCATTGATGACAGTGGTATAATAGAAACAACCATCATATAACGACCATCATGATAACCGTGTTCAAATCATCGTGATTATCATGTAAACCATTACCATGGTTACCTACCTTCTGCCAGGGGTTATGTCTGGTGTCAAGTGTTGTCATGGTGATCATGTGTTTTCTCATATGGCCCAGTTCCTCACGGGTATATTTCAGCTTATTCCAACTGATATCTAAATATTTTATTCGATTGCATCCCTACAAGAAAATACGAATAATGGTAAACTTTACGGCTGGACCACACTTTATAAACTAAGCCTGGTTCACATTAGCGACATAAGCATTAGCAACATACGCAGACTCAGTTGGTCTTTGCTCATTAGTAGCACCCATTAAGCGGTCACCCTCTATTAGGCGGCCACCGAATAAAAAGTACCAAATCTATTCCTATACCTATTCGATACCTCTATTCAGCCGCCAACCTCTATTAAGCAGCCACTTTGGAAAGTCCCGAAAGTGACCGCTTAATAGAGGTACCACTGTATGTAATATGAGTCACTTCCTGGGTACTAGAGGTAACTTCTATTTAATTGTCACCGAAAACGGAGGTTTTCAAATACGCACTCAAGAATGGAGATTTTTGAAAACGGAGGTTTACTGTATATGTGTGGACAGCGAAAACGGACGTTTTTTAATACGATGCCGTCAGAGCAGTAAAATAAGTCTATGCCGTGCCTAATGAACTGAATAGAAGCTAGCGTTTTTGCCTCCGCGTTTAAAAAAATCCGGGTCCACAAGTAGCGTTTTCGAATCGTTTTCGTGTATACGTGTGGACGGGCAAATACGATTTGAAAACGCTACATTTGGACGCAGATTTTTTAAATACGGAGGGAAATACCTCCATACATGTCGACAGGGCCTTACTGATTAGGACATTTGTAACATGTTGAAGCATGCAGTGCCATAGTTACCTTAATTCCTTCTAGTGTAGTGAGTTTGTTGAAGCTAACATCAATGTATTCTAAAAACAACTTAGACAAAAAAAAAATCATAAATAAGTAATAACGAATTATTATTGAAAAAGATGTATGTTGGCTTATAGTCCCCAATCATCTTGGAATGATCGATCGCCTTGGACATCCTTTTTGAAATATGTGTATAACATGTTATTTTCACATGTGAATATATCATCACTATGGTTACACAGCTTTACGGAAACTTCTTGTGTCAAAAAATGTTTTTCGCTGCGCTCACTCGTGAAAGATCATTTCAACACTGGAACATAAAATTCGTATCTCCGCGCGCCCATGTTATATCCTCTATATATCCTCCTTACCATATGATTTATTTCATCTAATTTAACTAGATCGTTGAAGCTGACGATGAGTTTCTTGAGCTGAGTGATGCTGTTGATATGTTTGAGACGACTCAAACCATTACCATGGAGATTGAGTACCTAAATAGAACAGAAGAGATCATCATCAACATTAATTATTAGTTTAACCATTATCATCATACATGTAATTATTATCATCGTTATTACAATTATCATCATTATCATTATTGGAATATCAACATTTGTTATTATCATTATTACCATTATTACTGTCATTATTAATATCATTATCACAATCATTATTTTCAAAAGAGTGGCTTTTGGACAGATTTTTATAATATAAGACAGAACGCTTATTTCACGACGTTTCGATGTCGCTGACATCATTTTCAAGTAGGGTTTTATTCGATAAATTTGAATATTACAATGAGATGAAAGTTATCCTCTTGGGATCAATACGCGTGACATACACTTATTAAACAAATACTTTGGCACGTAAGGAGTCTGATTGTGTGTTTAGACTAGGTCCTTTGTTTCTTATAAACAGCATTTCGTTGATCAAGCAGTCGAGCTTGTCCTTGCATTTCTTTAGGATTGTAAAACAGTCAGGCGGGACAGAGTCAATTGCGTGAACGGACTTGAGGTGTTTGCCGATTGCAGAATATTTATGCTCATCGATCCTTTGGTGTAGATGACGACACGTAAAACCGATGTAGCTTGCATCGCACAAGCTGCATTTAAATTGGTACACAACATTCTGCTGATTCACTAGAGCTGGTTTGTTCTCTTGCACTATTAAGTCATCCCCAACTTTCCGACTTGTGAACACTGGCTGCCGTTCAAAGACCAGAAGTGTGCTGATGTAGTCAAAACTCAGCTCAATTCTTTGAGTAACAAAATTGGCGTCGACTTACAGCCAGTGTTCACAAGTCGGAAAGTTGGGGATGACTTAAGAGTGCAAGAGAACAAACCAGCTCTAGTGAATCAGCAGAATGTTGTGTACCAATTTAAATGCAGCTTGTGCGATGCAAGCTACATCGGTTTTACGTGTCGTCATCTACACCAAAGGATCGATGAGCATAAATATTCTGCAATCGGCAAACACCTCAAGTCCGTTCACGCAATTGACTCTGTCCCGCCTGACTGTTTTACAATCCTAAAGAAATGCAAGGACAAGCTCGACTGCTTGATCAACGAAATGCTGTTTATAAGAAACAAAGGACCTAGTCTAAACACACAATCAGACTCCTTACGTGCCAAAGTATTTGTTTAATAAGTGTATGTCACGCGTATTGATCCCAAGAGGATAACTTTCATCTCATTGTAATATTCAAATTTATCGAATAAAACCCTACTTGAAAATGATGTCAGCGACATCGAAACGTCGTGAAATAAGCGTTCTGTCTTATATTATAACAATCATTATTATTATTATTATGATCATTATAAACATTCTTTGTCATCATCATTATTATTATCATCATTATAATTATCACCATTAATATAATTATAATCATCATTATAGTGACCATCATCTTCATTATTATCATTATCACTATTATCATTATTATGCTCATTATCGTTCTCATCATCAACATCATAACTACCATCATAATCATTGATATCATCAAAAGTATTTTCTTTAGTTAGCAACACCATCATGATCGTTTTCTATTAACGCCATTATTATTAACGATATCATAGCTATTTTTATCATCATCATCTTCAACATTATCATCACTATCACATACTAAACATTCTCCAGTGCGTGTGCACATGTATTTTATATTTCACATGTAAATTATATTTCACAAAATCAAACTGTTTACCGTTATGTTTTGTAAAGAGTCAACGTTACAGTGACTGAGTAGAAGATCCTCTGTCAAAGCTATCATCCTGGACACATATAGACAAAATCGCAAAATTATTCATCATTCCTCATTCCATCCATCCATCCATCTATTAATTAATTTATTCACTCATTTATTTATTCAATCATTCAATTATTGATAGATTCATTTGTTTAATCATTTATTCGTTCATTCATTCATTTACATATTTTTTTAATTCATTTATTCATTCATTTATTGATCTATTCGTTATTTCATTCATTTACAGATTCGTTTATTCATTCATCCATTTATTTAGTGACTTGTTTCCTGTCGTTTACCTTGGTCTTAGCCTTGCCTTTGGTTCCATACTCAGAACGTCATCATCATTATCATCTTTTACTTTGCTGTCCTTACTGGATATTGAATCCACGGTGTAATGAATATATGGAGACCTGGATTTCACCTTGAGACAAGAACAAAACACCATCACAAAGCAATCATTCATAACTACCACGTACAATCATTAGAATAACAACTACCATGACCACCACCATCATCATTATCAGCACCACTATCACCACAATCACACATACCTTAGTAATGTATTCAAAGTCAACAACATATTCAGGTAGTACCCTACCACCATCATCACCACCGCCATCATTACCATTACAACTACCATGACCACCACCATCATCATTATCATCAGTTGCAGCAGCAGCACCATGCGCACCATCATCAACGTCACCACCACCACCACCACCACCACCACCACCACCACCACCACCACCACCACCACCGTGAGCACCATTATTATCATCACTGCTACCACCACTATGGTCACCACCGCCACCACCATCATCACAGCTCCCATCATCACCACCACCACAAACATCACAACCCCCATCATCACCATCACAGCCATCATCATCATCACTACCACCACCATCAACATCACCATCATTACTACCACCACACCACACCATCAACATCGCCATCGTCACCACCACCATCACCACCACCACCATCACCACCATTGCTATCACCACTATGATCACCATCAACACCACCGCCACAACCACCATCACTATCAATGCCATCACCACCATTATGATCACCAGCTTCACCATCACTATCATCATCATCACCAACACCACCATCATCACCATCACGACCAAAATAAAAATAATAAAATAACCACCATCATCAATGCCATCACCACCACCATCATACATACCTTAGTAACGTATTCAAAGTCGACAACATATTCAGGTAATACCATAGATTCGTCAAACACAAACCAGGCACATTGTCGTGATGTACAGTCACATGGTTTTACAGGTCTTGTAATCCCTAGTATTGTCTTGGGTTCACTATCCTCATGCGATCTTGGACGATAGACACTATCGACTCCAGGGTATCTACTCTTGGTCACCCTGTGGTATGGGATTGAATAGAAACTTTAAACATATACACCTATTTCAAAAATCGTTGTCGCAATCAAGCTACAGTCCACACTGTGAAGCATGCAAAGGATGTCGGTATTTCTTCTCTTGTTATCGATTTATTCATAGCATATTTTGTTTGTATGTGTTTGTGTTATTTGACCATAACAAGTTGTTGCAGTAGTATAGATGCTGAACCAAATATTTCTGTGAAAAACGTGTAATAAATCACAAATTATATTCCTATTACCGACATTCTTTGCAGGCTTTAGAGTGGGGCCTATACATGTAGCTTTGGCTGCGACAACAATTTTTGAAATAGGTGTATACAATGTAGACCAAATCGGCTAACGTGTTGCTATGTATGTTTCCACCCAATTCAAATCTTTTGGGAGTAAGATTATTTGTCTTATGTGTTTCGATATCACATTTTTGTTACAAAGATTTTATTCCCAGAGGTTTTGAATTAGGTTAAAATACACATAGCAACGCGTTAGCTGATTTGGTCTATGCATTTGTTATCAATACTCCACTGCTGTACAATTTATATTAGTTACGTATCAAAACTGTTACCTTCTTTCACCAACATTGGCAGCAACAGCTTTACCCACAAACACTTTGGAAACGATAAGTTGCCCATGTCTGAAGGGACAAGGATTGTTACTTCCCCTTTCTTTCCATTTCTTGATGCAGTATTGCATTCTACACTCATCGCCGACACCAACACTGTTTGACAACGGGACACCGCCATCTTGACCTGCACTCTGAAATTAGATGAAAATATGAATAGATGAATAAACAAATTAAAAAAGGGAAAAAATGAACGAGTGAATGAATGGATGAATGGAGGAATGAATGAATGAATGGAGGAATGAACAAGGAATCGAAATAATGAATAAATGAAAGGATGGATGAATGAATGGAGGAATGGAGGAATGAACGAGGGAATGAACGAATAAATGAATGGATGGATGAATGAATGGAGGAATGAGCGAGGGGACGAACGAATGAATGTAGTAACAAACGAATGAATGAATGGATAGCTAAATGAACGAATAAAGTAATGGATGAATCAATCAATTAAACAATAAATGAATGAATAAATGAACGAACGAATGGAGGAATGAATTGATCGAGAAATAAATCAACGAATGGAGGGAGAAATAAATAATGAATAAATACGTGACACACTCACCTCATACTCCTGGTAGTTGCGAAAGCCTTTTTCAAGAATAGTGATTGGTTCGTTTGTTCCATCTAGGATGTTGGGGTTCCACATAAAGAACAGATACTCAAGAAGCTTCTTGTGAGACCGCCCTCTGGAAAAATGAGAAGAAATATGAATGACAGTGTCAAAACAACCAGGTGACATTTTGTAACTGTTCGTTTTGAAAAACAATCATTTGCGCGCTTTGAAGCAAGATCACCTGGAAATGAATGAGTGGATAGATTTATAAATACTAAACACTTGAATGATAACATGGTGAGTGATGATGATGAAAATATAAATGATGATAATGTTAATGATGATGATAATGGTATTTGTGGTGATTTTAATGATGAAGATGATGGTGGTGACAATATTGTTAATTATGATGGTGATGTTGATGATGATGATAGGGGTGGTGTTGACAATAACGCTAATTATGATGATAATGATGATGATAGGGGTGGTGTTGACAATAATGCTAATTATGATGATGATGTTGATGATAGGGGTAGTGTTGACAATAATGCTAACGATGATGACGATTGTCATTATGATGTTGATGATAGTAACAATAACAGTGATGTTGCTGATAATGTCAATGGTGATGATGATGATGACTCGAGCAATATAATAAGAAGCTTAACCACTCCACCGTCGGTTTTTATTGCCCAGTGACTTACTTGGTTATATTGGCGATGTCATCGTCGTCCAATTTCTCATCTAACGCATCATCAAACTTTGTTCGTAATATTCTATTATGTACTCGTGTTATTCTGTGAATCTTAATTCCTGTGATACCATGTTTCTAGAGGATGAAATTCAAAGGAATAATAGTTAACAATTATTCAAATCCACCTGGCAAAATTTAGACAAAAACATAATTAAGGTATTGCGTCTCTCCACACTACAAACACTAATCTGCACCGGAGGAACGTAAAAGAAACACTGGAGACATAACAAACCCTGGTTATGAAGAGGGTGCTAATGGAAACTAACAAGTAAACTAGTATAGGCTGCGTCGGTGTTTGACATAAACGATAGGTAATAGAATGAAATTTTTTTTAAATGTTGACTTAGCTTTACTGACGTTTCGAGCTTTAGCCCTTCATCGGAGTAAAAGAGTTAGACTGAATGGGGTTAACAGTTTTAACTGAGATTAAAACTGAGATCAGCCGGGCCAAAAATTAGCAGTTAACTGAGATAAGCCCCAAAAATTAGCAGTTAACTGAGATAAGCCCCAAAAATTAGCAGTTAACTGAGATTACGCCCAAAAAATTAGCAGTTAACTGAGATTACACCCCAAAAATTAGCAGTTAACTGAGATTACACCCCAAAAATTAGAAGTTAACTGAGATTAGCCCCAAAAATTAGCAGTTAACTGATATTCGGCAAATGTATAATTAGCAGTTAACTGATATTCGGCCAAAAAATTGGTAGTTAGCTGAGATTTGACCCAAAGATTAGTAGCTAACTGAGAATTGGGTACCCTAATAAGCACCCTCCATGAACAACCTCAGTGACTGGCTCATACTAATACATGTACATACTAACTACTAATTGATGGCAGTTCTAACGTTAACTCACCATGTAATCTCCAGCACAGAAACGTGATGTAACAAGATCATGACATGATTTGTACCTGAGGATGACAGCAAGATTATTAAACTTGATATGAAATGCCATCAATTCAAAAATAACTATTAGAAATCACACATTTTGATTGGTTTATGAGACCACACTGCAGCATGCGCGATTGCTGATGTTGATCAAATATATCAGTTGTATTATTTTTATAAAAGAAATTGAAACTTGATAAATTATATGTGCTGCATTAAGGTATAAAGCACTTGGAGGTTGTCAGACCATAAGAGAAGTGCTGAGAAGCTTTGCATCATCAGAGCTTCACTTTACACTTCTTGTTCTGCCGATCCCTGTATACTTATGCTATGCATAACTGCAGATAGCTAGCACGTGAGCACATTTTCTATTTAATCTTCAAAAATTAATAAAGATCAATAACTAAGTATATGATGATTTGACTAATAAAACGTTTTACAAGTATACGTTTTCATTGTTAAGGTACAACACCATACCAAAGATCAGTTGTTTTTCCATCTTCAAATCTAACATTGCCACCAGTGTCAAGTTCAACAAGAAGTCTTTGTATTGTCATGTCAGATACAAATTGGACCTGCTCACAGCTCTCTTTATAACTAGCCTCGATCCTGTATACAAATTTTGACAAATCAGTCTCAAGAAATGTGAATGAAAGACAGACAGACAGATGAGGGCAGGAAGAAATGAAGGGCAAAGGGACGAAGGGAGGAAAGAAGGGAAGGATGTAAGAAAGAGAAGAGAAAGATGAGAGGAAGAAAGATGAAAGAAAGAAGGGAGTGAAAAAGGAATAAAGAGAAGGAGGAAGGGAGGAAGGGAGGGAGGAACGAAGGGAGGAACGAACGAACGAAGGAAGGAACAAAGAAAGGAAAGAAGGAAGGGAGGAAGGAAGGAAGGGAAGAAGGAACAAAGAGAGGAAGGAACGAAGTGAGGAAGGGATGAATGGAAAGAATGAAGAGTGAAAGGGAGGAAACGAGGAAACGAGAAAGGAAGTTAGGGAGGAAGGGATGGATGGATGGAAAGAATGAAGAGTGAAAGGGAGCAAGGAAGGAAGGCAGGGAGGAAGGAAGGAAGGAAGGGCAAAAAGGAGGAAGGAAGGAAGCGAGCAAGTAAGGGAGAGAGGATCAAAGGACGGATGAAGTAGGAAAAGAGAAGATAAAAGACATAACTGCATATTAAGTGAAACCAATCGTAACATAGAGCAACAAAAGACACATCTTACTCACTCTTGATTTTGTTTTTCCCACTTTTCAATTCTTCCCATTAATGCTTGTTTCTTGTCTTCGCATTGTTTGTTTCTTTCATCTAATGATATTTCTTTCACTTCATCCTTTTCTTCATCGTTTAATTCATTTTTCTCTTCATTGTCCTGTTGTTTGTTCTTCACTTTGGGAGCAAAAACCATTTCTTCTTGCAATCGCTCAATCTATCAATGAAGGTAAGTACATTTATGACAACCCATTGGAAAACAATGGAGCTTATGCAAGAGAGGCTAGTGAGTCAAGAATTAGAATTATTCAAATTGGTTAGCATCTTTTGATTTGTATAGGAATTCGCACGAACTTGAGTACAATTCGTAATAAATAGGTACATAGCTACATGTAGTTAGATCCCCTGCATAAATTGTTATGAAAAAAGGAACAAGCAAGGACGTCCAGCAACCAAAACTATAGTCAATAGTAAAAAAAATTAATGTGCATCATTTAAGAAATGAAATACGTCTTCTGTGTTTTCACATGCTAATGAAAACCGAGATGCGTTTGGGAGAATTCGAGAGCAGATCAGTCCAAACACAAGACGAAGTCGAGTGTTTGGACCTGCTCGAGAATTCTCCCAAACGTATCGAGGTTTTCATAAGCCAGTGAAAAACAGAAGACGTGTTCCATTTCTTTTATAAGATAACAATGGTGCGAAAAGACAAAAAAAATGCCCTTTTATTCAATTGACGATATCATTTCTCCCTACGTTGCATTTCATCGAAAATGACCAATAAGCGTGCGAGAAAGATCAAAACAACGAAAAAACTGACCGTTGGATGAGCGTGTACGTCCGCGCTTGAAAATGGCGTGGGTGTGTTTCGTGCTCTCATGAAACACAGGTTGTTGACCAATCAACGCGCACATACTATCCTAATTATTTTATAAAAGCATTTCCTTACCTCTTTAATATTAGAATATAAAGTGTGTATTCTAGAGTTAGAGTGAGATTGTAGATCATCTCTTTCTTGTGCAAGTCTTGATAGTAAATCAGCAGTGTTTCTCTGTAGGGTCTTGACTCTCATATTATAGTACATTTTCTTCTTTGATACTGTCACCTGAAAATAATATATATCCAGGGAACATACGTTAAAAAAAAAATCGTCTTTATTAGGGTAACATTATTACCAGTTACCCGGTAGTTTTCATAATGGTTGCAGATAAGAATCCCACCCGGCCCTCAGATAAGAATCCCAACTGGCAAGGAGGCAAACCAGTTGGCTATTTACAAGCATGGTCGAGAGACTGAATTTGACCTAATCGAAATCGGGACAAATACAGTCTCATCTAGTGGACAGAGCGGATGATGATAATGATGGTGATGTTAATCAAGATATTCATTTAACAATGTAAATGGAAACTAGCAAGTAAACTACATGTAGTATAGGCTGCGTCGGTGTTTGATATGAACACTAGGTAATAGAATGAAATTTGTAACACAGTAAAAAATGTTGACTTAACTTCACTGACGTTTCGAGCTTTAGCCCTTCTTTCATTATATTACCTATCATGTAACAATGTCTTACCTCAGCAAGTTCCTTCAAGTGTTTATTATCAACCTCATATGTATCAAGGCGTTTCAGGTCAGGTAAATGAAACAATAGGTATGTTGCATAGTTACAAAGCTGAGCCAAGGGATTGGGACCATACACTGGATTCTTTAGACTCAGAGAATGGAGATTTGGTAGGCAAGATAGACGAGTTAAATCCTGTGGTAAAAGGAATTACATTATTAGGAAACCTGACTTGCTGGGGGTAACATGTCATAGACTAGCATCCCATCCAGGGGGAGTAGCAATACTCCTTGTTACTCCATGCTACAGAAACTGGAGTTCATCACATTGTTAGGGAAACCTGGCTTGCTGGGGGTAACATGTGACAGACTAGTATCCCATCCAGGGGGAGTAGCAGTACTCATAGTTAGGGGGCTAGCTTTCATTTATTATAGTGTATGCAGGGGGGTCGGCAATATTAAGGGGGAACACATAGTTATTGCAAGCTATAAAGGGGGGTTGTTACTAATTGTATGCAACTTTAAAAAAACTGGACAAAGATAGGGGGTTTAAGATATTTTTATACTTGTTAAAGGTCACATGTGATAGACTAGCATCCAATCCAGGAAGAGTAGCAATACTCTTAGTTACTTCATGCTACAGAAACTGGAGTTAATCACATTGTTAGGGAAACCTGGCTTGCTGGGGGTAACATGTGATAGACTAGCATCCCATCCAGGGGGAGTAGCAATACTCCTAGTTTATACTTCATGCTACAGAAACTGGAGTTAATGAGATGTAAACAAGTTACTAACCTTAAAAGATGTAAGCTTATTGTCTGACAGATCAAGAACCTCAAGGTGGACATTGTTGTCCAATGAGTGTCCTGGTAATATAATATTAGAATTATGATGTTCAGTAATAGCTTAGATGGTACAAGAACTGTGTATGGTTGTTGGTTATCTCAGGGACCAATAACAACTTTGCATTTCAGCCATTCATGACCATAGGTCTTGATACTTGATCAATACTCGATTTATGACCAGAACATCAAAAACTAATTTCTTTTTGCGACTTTAAAAAATTAATGTAATAATTTTGGGCAATGGAAAATTTATAAATTCATGTTAAAACAGGACTGTAGAATAATTTATTGTATGTCTATGTTAAGACATTTTTGTTTAAGATTAATCATCTCCATTTCTCTTGATTTTTCAATTTGTTGTTTTTGTCTCGTTTGTACTCCATTGATAAGCCAATTTTTTGGGGTCTTGGACAATAACATGGTGGGAATTGTGGTTTAGTGGTAGGGAGTGTCGCTTAATGAATATGTAATATTACAGTGGGAATCACAAACCGCGCACGTGGGCACCCACAAATATTTTAGAAATATTTTTTTTGTTCGTTGAACAACTCAGAAACAACTATATCACTGCAAGACGTTTGACTGATGTGTAGTATGATAAACTTTTTGTAGTTAGAGTTGTTTATGAGTTGTTCAACGAACAATAAACGATTTCTAAAACATTGCTGGGTGCCCATGGTTTTTCGATTCGCACTGTAATATTATTGCATTTACCTATCAATGATATCTGGTTGTCTGCCAGGTTAAGATTGGTTAAATGAACTAGTTTGTCCAGGCCCTATGGAAACAAACATTTATGTTACTTAATACTGTAAGCATCATATAGTAGATGGGAGTGGATGAATAGAGGAATGTATAAATGGATGGATGGATAAATAAATGGATGAATGAATGAATGGATGAATGAATGGATAAATGAATGGATAAATGAACGAATGGATGAATGAAGGAAGGAAGGAAGGATGAATAAATGAGTAGAATTTATAGGTTCAATGAAAGGAGAAATGGATGGATGAATAAATGAATGAATTGACGAATGAATGGTTGAATGAATGGGTGGATGGATTAATGAATGGATGAATGGATAGATAGATGGGTGAATGAATGAATGATTGAATGAATGAATTGAATGAATTGATGAATAAATATGGACAAATTGATGATTGAATAAATAAAATAATTTTAATTAATAAATGGATGAATTAATGAATTAATTTAATTATTGATTTAATGAATGGATGGATAAAAGGATGATAATAAGCTTTCAAATGTTATATTAACCAACCTGAATGTCTGTTATGCTATTATTGTTCAGCCACAGTGTTGTAAGCTTAGTCAATTGAGAAAGATTCTCCATTTTCTGAATCTTGTTGTCATACAGGAACAACTTCTTCAAGTTTGTACAGTTGTCAAGACCTGATATTTTCTGCAAAGAAACAAACATTGTCATCACCATTACTGTTATAAACATTATTATCATCACCATCACCATTACTGTACTGTTATTATTATCATTATCATCACCATTACTATCATCACCATCACCAACATAATCATTATCATAACAATTATTTTCAACATCACCATCACATCCATCACCATCATCACCATTGCCACCATCATTACCATACTGTTATCATCATCATTATCATCACCATTACTGTCATCAGCATTACTATCACCATCACCAACATAATCATTATCATAACAATCATTATCACCACCGTACCATCACTATCACAACCATCATCACCATCACAACCATCATCATCATCCCTTTCCCCATCATTATCATTGTCATTATATCATCATCATTATCACTGCCATAACCATCAGTATCATCATCACTATAATTACCACAGACTATGATCATCATCATCTTCATCACCACATGTACAACCACCATCATTACCATCATCACCACAACCATCATCATCATCACCAAAACCATCATCATCATCATTACCACCACCATCATCATCACAACCATCATCATTATCATCACCACAACCATCATCATCATTACCACCACCATCATCATCATCATTGTCATTACCTGTACCATACATTCTGATACATTCAATTCTGCAAGGTTCACCAGTCCCTCCAGGTTCTCCAACACTTGTATTTCTTGTCCAACTAGAGTTAGGATTTGCAATGCAGGAAACAATTCCATGCCACATATTTTGGGATATCCAGAGAAAAACATGTCAAGTGACTTGATGTTTTTAACTGAGCCTTTCTTGAGCTTTTCATAGTTGATGCCATTTGCCAAACACTGAAATATAATAACAATCCTAATAGTTCTTACACACTCATATGAAGACTAGTCCCCTTCACAGTTCTCTGGCTGTGCCATCTTAAAAGGTAGCTTGGCCTTTGCATCAAAGCGAGTTGAACATTGAGCGTGCAATGATAGAGACCATTTAACACCTTGCAATACAATTATTAATGTGTCTTTATCATTACAAGCTTAACGTTCATCTGGCTTCAATGCCAAGGTCTGGCTACTTTTCAAGGTGGCGCAGGGGACCTTGAAGGGGACTGTTCCAACATGAATGAGAACCAAGACTACATATAGAAAAAGCCTACATATAAAAGAACCAGTGATTTTCCATCTCAGGCTGCAGTGTTTTTTTTATAAAATCTATGTCAGATTCTTATATACATGTATTTGGAGTCTTAAATGGCAAATTTACAGCCTGAAGGTTTTTAAACCACTAGTACTTTTGTGTGGGCTTTTTGCAATATTGTAATAATTAACTATAATTATAATAATTATAATAATTATAATAATAATTATTGTAATTATTATTATTTATTAATTATTATTATTAATTAATAATAATTATTATTATTATTATTGATTATAAATAGTTATTAATAATTATTATTTACCAGTTCCTTTATTTGATTTTGATCATGAATCTTGATTTTGCTTGGAGCACGAGAGCTATTAGCTTTATTGTCCTGCTAAGTGATGATTAGCCAGCAAAGAGAATGATATTAGCAATGAAAAGAATTATTGAAAAAAAAAAAATGAGATGTTAAAAAAAATATTGGACAAAATAGTTTGAAAAGAAATGAATTAAAAACCTCATAAAAATATGTTTTAGTCGAGAAAATGCTCAGACTCCCCTTACTGCAGTTTTCGACTCTGGGAACTCAGACATTTCAATGGCTCGTTGTGAAATACATTTTTAGCTGCCGTCAATCAAGGATTTAAAAGGTACCAACTAATTAGTTTTGATTGACAGCAGCTAAAAACGTGTTTCACAATAAGCCGTGGGAATGTCTGAGTTCACAGAAAGTGGAAAACGGCAGTAACTACAAATCAATTTTGCAGGAAGGCTGGAGCATTTTGTACCAAATCAAAGTTGTCCATAGGGGGAGGGGGTGGGGTATGAGAGCACCCCTTTGAAGTTTGATGAGAATAATGATCACTTATTGAAAGATAGAGTGCAAACACTATATCAAATCAGTGTGATTTACTTGTACGTAATTGCCATAGCCATGCCAAATTTTGAGCAAGTAAAGGCCAAATGAAAGTCACAGAAAATTCATTCTTGAATAACGATGGTTAAAATGAGCTTTCTAAAGGCTTGTTTATATTACACTATCAATTTTTGTCCCACAATATTTCATTAGCAACTGCAAATCTGCTCAAAATTTAGGGGACAGAAAATTGCAGCAAATGGTCCTTTTCACAGTTCCGTTCAGTGACTATGAATAATTGTTCCAAGCCGAGGTTCCCATTGCTGCACATAGCAAAGCTATAATTTATCATGTGCAGCAAAGGGAACCTCAACTTAGAACAATCATTTGTGGTCACTATACAATACAATAACTTCATTGAACAAGGGATGTGTAATAACCAATTATAGTTTTCTAACTTACCGCTTAAACACAAAGGAAGGGTTGCCTGCGGAGGAAACTACTTACTGCCCTACAAAACGTAAACTGAACGGAACAGTGAAAAGGACTATTGCACAAAAATGTCCACTATGCTCAAAGATGTGATAATATCACCATTAAAATCGCTGCTCACATCACTTGACAAAATTGCTAGTGTAAGACCACAGTTTATCCTTTCTAGTCTGTGATAAATAGCCAATAACTAAAACAAAATGGTAGTGGTAATTTGATTCCAATGGTATGGTGCTTGCACTCTCATAAACATGA
The DNA here is from genome assembly GCA_949775045.1 of Metridium senile. Taxonomy (NCBI): domain Eukaryota; kingdom Metazoa; phylum Cnidaria; class Anthozoa; order Actiniaria; family Metridiidae; genus Metridium; species Metridium senile. The sequence goes on along the minus strand of OX459101.1, from coordinate 3,877,833 downwards.
CAATATGACTAGCTACATGAAGCTGCCTAGCTCAAATAGAATTAGCTGACTAGCCTGCTAGAGTATTAGAGTGTAAACATGCATGTGTACATAATACACCCATTTTAAAAGTCACTGTCGCAATCAAAGCCACAGTCCACACTATGAAGCCTGCAGGATGTTGGTAATATGAACAAAATTTGTTGATTTATGCATGTTTCTTTTAAGAAATTTGTTTTATCATGTACCACTGCAACAACTTGTTATGGTCCTATAACACAAACACGTACAACCAAAATATGCTCTGAATAAATTGACAACAAGAGAAGAATCCCAACATCCTTTGCAGGCTTCAGCGTGTGGACTATAGCTTAATACACTGTAGATTGTGACAATGATTTTAAATAGGTATATATGCAAGATGACTGCACAAAGCAACATGTATGAGAGGCTATCATCTCCTTAACGATAGTTTTTCAAATTAGTAGGGTGCATAATTGGCGTAGAATTATACCCATATTTGGAAAAGATTTAATGATTTTTATGACAGGAAATGTTAAATAACCCTTAGATCTATCGTTTGATATAATCTTATGCCATTCCTAGCAGAATACGATCGCATTCTCTTGACTTCATTGAATAGGTACTTTTGAGCAAATCACCGCAAATTATTGCAAATACCTACTTTTACTAATATCTTATAACTTTATAACCAATACGGCGACCCCAATATTTTTTCACATTTTTTGATTTGCCTAACAAAGATCTATAAATGACAGGATTTATAAAAAAATTCATGTAAGAAATCCAAGTATCCGGAACTACCTTAGTTAACTTGATTCATTGTGTGAATTAAAAATTAAAAAAACACATTTATATTTAATATAAATAAACCAAAGCAAACACATAGTTTTATAATTCAAATAATTGTTGTACATCTCTATGTTTTAGAAAACAATTACAATGGTAGATAAGATAAATTATATTATAAAACGAAAGCAACAATATCTGCTTTTAATATACATGTATGATCGACACGAAAAAGCAAAATTTTCTCACAGTTTTTGACAGTTTCCCAATACTGCAGAATAAAGCTAACTTCTATATTAAAGCTTGTACCTTCACTAAGTTTATATCTACGTAAACTTGTACATGTGCTAACTTAAATTTAGAAACAGCAACAACAAAAAAAGGACATGCACTTCACACAAAATTTTGGATAAAGTTTACTTTACCAGTTCTCGAATGGATTCCTCATCTTCATCAGAGATTGTCGCATTCGAAGAACGATTCATATCTCCATCTATTATCTATGATATAGTTTCTTCATTGGCCTTGAAAACAGCTTAAACCATCACATCTAGTAATAAATATTCTACCTTCCCGCCAAGGACTGACCGCCATTTTGGATTTGGCTGTACTCAAACCGAACGAATCTGATTGGTCATTTGGTAACCGTGGTGACGGCTGGGTAAGGGCTCTCTTGGGAGCAACATTCTTACCCCCCTTTGAAATCAAACAAGACAAAAATAAACGTCCCATTAAAAAGTCTATATTTTTGTAAAAATTATTTGATTGAAACAAAAAATGTATATTTTTAAAGCGATTTTCAAATAATCTTTTAACATTTGCAAGCTGCACGTTGAAAGGTGTTTTTTTATTGACTACAATTAAAACAATCTTTTGTGAAAATTATAAATAAATGGATGCAAGAACGAATCGGATGGATGGATGAATAAATGAATCGATGAGTGAACGAATGAAAAAAATGGATGGATGGATGGATGAATGCATGGATAGATGAATGAATGAATGATTGAATGGGCAAAATAATGAATAAATGGATGAATGAATGAATGAATGGATGGATGGATGAATGAATGAATGGATAGATGAACCAATTAATGAATGGGTGAACATGGATGTATGAATAAATAAATGGGTGGGTGGGTGGGTGGGTGGGTGGATGGATAAATAAATGAATGTATAAATGAATGAATGAATGAATGAATGAATGAATGAATGAATGAATGAATGAATGAATGACGAATCAACGATTGAAAAAAAATAAAGTATTTTTCTCTTAGCTTTTTCACTGATGAAATAACGTCCGAATTGTCTTTAATTACTACCCTTGAAAGCGAAACGAGCAAAAAAAATGAAAGAAAAACGAATGAACAATGAATGAATGAGAGTAGGGCATTTACTGTAGCAGCTATAGGGTCCCTGTGCCGTATACAATACAAGGTCCCCTTCAAGAGTCCAAGTGAAACCCAGAGTTCATGCAGACGACAACATGGCGAGCTCAATGTTGAACTCTACTCGACTTTTAGCTAGAATTCCTCGCTTCCTAGCTCCCTGCAGGAGGCTGGCTAGCTCGTTCGTGGAAACTGAACAACATGGCAAAGTTTTGGTCGTTTCCATCAACCGTCCAGAAAAGCGAAATGCTTTAAACAACGAAGCTGCAAACGAGCTAAATGATTGCTTCAAGCATTTTGAGATCGACGACTCGGCCGCCGTAGCTGTTCTGTGTGGAAAAGGAGGGTATTTCTCAGCTGGCTTTGACCTAGAAGAGCTCTCAAGCAAAGGTGCAGAGGAATTCATCGGGGCATTGTCGCCGCCAGGGGAGGGGAACGGAACGATGGTGAGGATCTCGAATTTTTTCGTCTTGCGTTCTCGAAGTTTTTGTTCGAATTTGAAGTACTTTTGATCGCGCTAACTATAAAATGTCTTGCATTTTGAAATCTCACAGTTACACACTTGAATTTTAGGTGACAAAAATCTCTAAAATGGCTAAAAAAAATAGGAAAACTACTAAAAAGCATTTTGTCGTAATTTGTTGTTGTCACATTTTGTGTCAAAGATTAATACAATTAATCCAATTTTTGCTCACATTGTACTGTAAAATTACTGCAGTTTTTGACTTTTAATTCACATGGACCTCTTAAGAGTTAAAGTTTTCTTGTTTTTCTCTATAAAAGGAGTAAAAATAGGGAGAAACAGTTTGTTATTGTGCTATGAAGTCAACATCACGTGCGCTCGTGCATGCATCTGATCACGCATCGCAGAAATGACAAAAACACTTCCGGTTATGAATAATTAATATAAAGCAACAAATGAAATTACCTCAAGCGGAAGAAACTTGTTAGCTTCAAGTGAAATAATAAAAAATAACGTATTTTTACAGTAGTTTTGAATATTGTCTATAATCATTGTCTTAAAAAAAGTTTAGAATTAAGGTGCTGCCTTTGTTATAAATGAAAAAGAAAACTAGCAAGTTAACTAGTAGAGTACAAGTATTATACCCGTGAAACAAGTAGTACTAATTAGTACTAAATAGTGCTAATTAAGCAATAGAAAACAATAGAATTAGCATAAAATATCACTATTTATGTAGATGAGGCATGATCGTCCGGGGTGGTGTAGTCTAGAGAAAGACTGATGGTGTTGATGTCTGACGTTTCGACAACCTGAGCGGAAGTCATCTTCAGAGTAAAGAAAATGAAAAGACAGCGGTGTTATTTATGTGTCTGGTTCGTCGGTAATGTTGTTGATGCGTGGGTAGGTGTTATCACTATTTAGTACTATTTATGTTTCACACTTTCAATGTTTGTACTGTATAGGCTGTGTCAGTGTTTTATATAAACAATATCACTGCCGTTTCGAGCATTAGCGCTTCGTCTGAGTAACATAGACTCAGATGAAGAGCTATTGATATTAAAGCTTGAAATGTCAGTTCAGTAAGTTATCATTTTTTATGGTGTTACAATTTTTTTGTGGTTACTCTATCTATAAGATAGGTAACCACTATGTCATCGTGCAGTGTAAGTCCGAGTTTAACTTCTTAACGGAACCAATGAATATATATCCAAAAACTTGGCGTGACGTCACAAGTTTACTACGCTAGCACAACCGGTTAACGCGATACACTGGAAGGGTTAAGTCCACAATTTTTACGGTGTTACAAATTTAATTATATTACTGGCTCTATCATTTATACCAAACACCAACGAAGCCTATACTAGTTTACTCACTAGTTTCCATTTAATCTAATTTTAAAGTAGGTATATAATTATTTTTCTATTTTTTTAACTTCTACTCTAAATTCAAAAGCCACTCGAATAGCATTGCAGCATTTCACTGCAGAAACTTATAGTATCATAATTTCTAACACTTAACTAAACAAGTGAGAGTAACCACATGAGCTCCTTGAGCTCCTTTAATTTAATTTTATTGCCTATTCTTTGTAAATACACTATAGCAAAGTTCATATCTTTTCACTGACGCCACAAACATTATATGCCTATTTCAAAAAACGTCAGAAGGAGGTCTGCAATCTGCAATTTGAGAGAAAAAGGATTTCTGAGGGTACTGCAGTTTTTTCTCATTAAAAATTTGTTTGTGTGCACTTTCTGGCTTTGGATATGGCAATGGTAAATATAAATCTGAAGGTGCTAAGCGCAAAAAAAAACAGGGCCAATTCATTTCGGTCTCAGATTGCAGATTCAGATCTTCTTCTGACAACGTTTTTTGAAATAGGCACGTATATGAGAGACGTAAAAGAACGCATAACATTTTTTGATGTGCCTAATTAGGCTAGTTAGAACCGAGACAAGCAGGTCAGCGGTTTGTTCTTGTCATCTGACTTTATAGTTGCCTTCAACGATTGCAGTACTCTGTTGTATGCAGCATTTGTTCTAAGAGTAGGGCACAAATCTAGATTTCCCTGCATAAATGCCATCATTATCATTGAAGATATACATTATTGTGAAGTGCATTTGAACATATTACCATATTTCGCATGGAAAGTATGTTACATAAATATATATATGATATATCGTATATCATTGTCACTAATATACATTGTAAAGCATATTTGAGCATATTTCACATGGAAAGTGTGCTACATATACCTCCTATTTATTTCATTATTATTGTAGGGTCCCACAAAGCTAAAGCTGACCAAGCCAGTAGTAGGAGCTATCCAAGGTCATGCTGTGGGGGGTGGACTGGAGTTGGCTTTGATGTGTGATCTGAGAATTGCTGAAGAAAGTACAGTCTTTGGCTTCTTCAACAGGAGATTTGGTAATATACTTTTTCACAGTTCTGTTCATTGACCATGAATAATACTGGAGTGGAGTTGCCACACATAGCAAAGCTACAATTTAATATGCACAGCAACTCAAACTTTATAATAATAATAGGGTCAAGAAAAATAGGGTTAAAACACAGTATTTTGGTTTTCTGTTCCACTCTGTAACACTTAAGGACATTCCGTAGTTTTGCATTGCGCACGCTCTACTGCGCACAATTTTGACCAGCAAGAGCGCGTGCTACAGCTCGCGCACCTTGCGCGTGCTATGTCGGTATTACTAAAAGATCAAAATTCATACATTCAAAGTGCCATAGCGCCAAAACGAATACGGTGACCTATCTTTTTTATGGTGTTAAACTAATGGTATCCAGGTTTGCAAACACATATCCGAGTTTGAATAAAAATTTATGTCCAGATTTAGAGATATTTCAGAATTGTGGTAATATTCTGTCATCCAGGTGTTCGCGATCATTACGCTCGTGTATTGCATTATCGCTATTTTCTTTTAACAGGTCCACTTTACTATCCAAGTATTGTGTGTGAATGAAGACTTGGGATGCTAAGATGTAATTAAACCTAATATTTCAATACTAATATCAAAAAAGAGTGCCATTAATCGCCTTTTCTTCTCATTTTATACATCGAAATATTACTCTCGCGCGCCGTCAAAATGAGTAACTTTGACGTGATCTAGTGCCAAAACCAACACGGTGACCCCCCTTTTTTATTTCATTTTTGAAATGCCCATGTCTTAAAGTATAACTGTACAAAGTTTCAATAAAAAGTTATGTCAAAATCTATTACTACAGAATGTCCTTAAGATTTTTTATTGTGACTAAGATACAGATGTTTGTATATTTATTTAGTGCCTGTAGTACTAACTAGGTATCTGTGGTGTTAACATGCAATTATGGTAAAATATTCTATAGTATAACTACAGGTAAATGTCAAGTGTTACAGAGGGGAACAGAGAAACCAAAATACAGTGTTTTGACCCAATAATAATTTGTATAGCGCCTATCCAGATCTGCTCTAGGCGCTGAGAAGAAATTACGAAGAATAAGAAATGATAATTACAATAATAGATAGATAATGAGAATAATAGGTTAACATGAAAAGGCAGACTTCAAAAAAATGTGTTTTTAGGGCAGATTTAAATGATGATAACGAAGATAGATTACGTATTGACAAAGGAACTTGGAACTATCATTTGTGGTGAATGAAAGGAACTGTGAAAAGGACAATACAACAAAAACTAATATTTATTTTAAAGGGATCCTCCACTAAAAATGAACTTGAACTTATATGGTAATAACAATTATGCTGATTTCAAATATATATCAAAAATTTTCATCAGACAAGTTTTCGCTAAAAAAAAACTGTTTAAAATGTGAGAAAAAATATTTTTGGGACCCCTGTGGCACCTGATGACGTTATGTTGCTCCCAACGATGGGAAATATATATGAATATAGCTATAAATATCGTGCGAAAATGGTTCTGCCTAATACTATTGTGCAAGAATTCACCAAAGAATGAATATGGGTTCTTCAAAAAAATACCTTTCAAAGTAGTCTGAAGTACTATGCTATTTTACCTACTTTTTTTTTTAGATAAAATGATTAAATGACAAATGAACATTACTCCAAACTTTCTTTCAATCGGTTTGAAATTTTTCTGTCCGAAAGTCTGGAGACTTTGCAAAGTTGAGCAAAGAACAAAAGTTTTTATTTCATTTTCTAACTTTACAGCGAAAAGAAAGCTTTCTTTTTGGATCGTTGGGAGCAACATGACGTCATCAGGTGCCACAGGGATCCCAAAAATATTTTTTCTCACATTTTAAACCGTTTTTTTCGCGCGAAAAAATCGTCTGATGAAAGTTTTTGATATATATTTGAAATCAGCATAAGTTCAAGTTCATTTTTAGGGGAGGATCCCTTTAAAGAACATGATATTAAATAACCACAGTACAAAAATTTAGCAATTATATTTGCTTGTTGTGATTGTTATTACCATTCTTCTCACAGGTATCCCATTGCTTGATGGTGGTGCAACAAGACTCCCTTACCTCATCGGCCTATCAAGAGCCCTAGATTTAATTATCACCGGCCGAGCTGTGCACTCAGATGAGGCCCTACACATTGGGCTTGCAAACCGTGTTGTACCAAACGGTGAAGCTGTTGATGCAGCCATTAAGCTAGCTACCAAAATAGCCAAGTTCCCCCAAGACGCTTTGAAGGCAGATAGAAAGGCTGCATTTTATTCCGCCTATAATGCAGACTCCTTCTATGATGCACTTCATTACGAGTTCAGGAAAGGTGTGAAGATTCCAACCATCAAGGATAGTATTGCCGGAGCACAGAAGTTCCAGAGTGGTATTGGAAAGAAAGGCTCATTTGAGGAGTTTTAAATTGGATAATTAGAATATTATAGCAGTCGTCTGCTGAAAAACCTTTCCTCAAAGGAATAAAATATATTTGTTTTGAGAGGTATCAGTAGATAGTGATACTAACTCACTCTACATGTAGGTCTTAATACTATATGTAGGTATACTATTTTAGTGAACATTAGTCCAATCATTATGTGTTTTCACTTGTATTGTCAATTTTGTTCACCATTATTTGCAAGGAGTAAGGATGGCACAGTCTGTTCTGTGCGAGAGGTCCTGTTTTCAACTCCTAGTGACTTCACATCCTTGTTGCGACTTCTCTCATTTCTGTGTAGCTTTAAATCCTCCCCACAAGGAAAGAAGGAAATTAAATGAGTGCACCATCAGCCTCACGTTTATCAATCAATAACTATCACGAGTTACGGGCATAAAATTTAAGGTTGGCTTTACATTACTATAATGGACAGCCTATTGTTCTTGTTCAAAAATCTCTGTAGTTAAGAAACACATATTAAATTGAAACTGTACAATTTGGTAAACTTCACACTTGTTGGGCAGCAAAAAAGTGCATTAACATATGCAAATACTTTAAAAGTTGACACACCTTTGTACTTTGCGCTGTAATACCCTGCTGCTTTTTGCAAATGTGATGTTGTCAGTAAAATTGTAAAAGAGATAGCTTACAATGCACTATGCAATACGATTGCATGAAAAAAAAATGTTTTGTTTGAAAAATCTAGGTTTTAAAATATCAAAACTATTGTGAAACTTTCACAACAACTTGTCAAAATGTAAAATAAAAATCATTAAAAATGATGAAAACTCATGCAAGTATTTGTTATAATTTGATTAATTTTATAGATTGGGTGATGTGTTTTTTTCTTATCAGTTGTACCATCGGGTGTCAAGGGATATAGGTTTTTTACAATTATTCTTATCAAGGCCTTGGATGTGTTTAATTTAATTCAAATATTATTGGCATACATCTAAACATTACGTACTTACAATCATTATTCTCTTCTAGAAACATTGAGGTTATTGAGATGTTATGGGCATGTCATTATTCTAGTCAAGAAAATGTAATAAGGTTATAATTTGTATAGATATTATGGGCACATGTATCTTGCAAATAATTGAGGGGCTTACAATCATAATATTTATCGAGAGCATGGAGGCTATTGTTGAGATATAACTATTAGTATTCCTCTCTTTCTTGGAATGACACAATTGGACAATCTTTTTGAAATAAGTATATTCCCATAATTCCTTTCTGTCCCGACATATTGCCTTTGGCAACCTTTTTGAAAAAAGTATAAATTGTGTCTATCTATTCCCATTAAGGAAAATATGAAGAACAAGCACTAGAACCACTCAGTTTTCGATCTTTAATATGGTCCTTTGTTTTCAAGGCTTTTATAAGCTAGAAATCTTTAAAAAAAGCACTCAAAGCATGCAACAATTTGCACTAGTGTCATATCAAATTTCCTAGTGGCCTAATAAGTGCAAAGTATTCCATGCTTTTAGTGTTTGAACTTGTGTGGTTTTAAATCTTTTAGTTAGAGACTTAGAAGATATTATACAACTTGTAATTTCATATATATCTTTTACGAGAACTTTGTCACCTGTGAAGTGAAAAGCATACAAGCTAGTAGCACAGGGGATTATGGGTTACCTATGTATACTTTACTAGAACAGGGATTTCATTACCACACTTGTCAATGTGTTGTTGAGAAATGAATATTTGAACTTATTATAGAATAAGAAAGGCATGCTGAATGCACATTTAGTTTCTAAACTGATCCATGATGCTTTGCACCAATAGCTTGTAGGGTTTTCTTGGCTGACAAACTTTCTCGGAAAGGGTGTATAGCAGTTTAAAGACCAACCTTCTGCCTAACAGAGTGCATTCCAAGACCGAAATGCATTGTTGTACAGGCTTCTACTGTTCCAGGTAACAATGGGGGCGCCATCTTGAAAAGTGAGCATAAAGTTCCTATATATTGCTATATTGTGTCCTTAACTAACTTTGCAGGGTTCTAGGTGAGCCAATCTGTTCAAATATGATATACATCAGCATGACACCTTGCAAATTTCTTTTAAGTATGGTGACTTGGTGCTCACTTTCCAAGATGGCGGCCCCACTTACTGGACAGTAAACGCCTGTATAGTTGAAAGAACAACGTTTATTAAGAATTTTAAATATAACTTACCAGCTACATGTAGAAATTGTAAATAATTAAAGCAAAACCAATGTATTCAGTATTTTAATTCAGTTTAAATTTAATACCTACAATGCATTTCGGTCTAGTGTTCCGTGTTCACAAGTCAACCTTTATTGAAATAGCGGTATGCAGAATTAATTATATGATAGTAATTTACATAAAAAGTGTCTCGAATGTCTGAAAAAACTTGATAATATATTGAAATTAGACTTTTAGATAGGTAGTGCTTGTGTATGTCTTATATAAGTGCACCAATCTTCTTCGGAAACCCAGTGGCTAATCTGTGGGGCCGTGAGGTGGGGACGGGAGAAAAGTATGAGGACAGGATATCTCAGTCGTGGTTCAAATCCAGCCTCGATATTAGCATGTAATTTGTTCTTTAGAATTTGACTACAGCTCGTAATATAAGTAATGCACACCCTATTAAACAATCGAAAACAGTCTGAAGACAAATTCTAAAGAATAAAGCAGATTTCGTATGACTGTGAAAAGTTCAGTGCCATGTGTGTGCCTTGCCGCGACTGTGATGTTGCTAAAATTTTGAATTAGGGCCACTAGGTTATCAGTACGATTTATTGTAAATTGTAACTGTCATGTGTCACCCTCTTTAAATAAAGTTCATTCATTAAATAAAGTTTATTCGAAGTGTCTTGCGGTGGATTGACCGTGTTCGTACCGTGAGCTTTTCATAGTCAAACGAAATCTGCTCTATATTTCACGCTATCGAGGTTGAGGTTGGTCGACGGGAACTGTTTAATGGTCTATTGTTGACATAGTCCACACTAGTTAAACCGCTGGTCAACGTACATTTGACTACTCTAGTTATCTTTCATGGTTATAGTATGTATAATATATATATATATAATATAAGAACCAAAATAATGAAAATTTAAAAGTATATTTGCTTAAATTTCTCTATGTACATCTTGGTAACAAAACAGTTTACTAAATATCTTTTGATGAAAAGTCAATATAGTTATCATCATTGCACCGTTTCTTCGTCCTTCTTAAACTTCTTTCACAAATCGCAAGTTTAAACGCCTTTCTTCTCTTCGTTTTGGACTGGAAATCTTCATCACTACATTCAGTGTATTCCGTTAAACTAACTTTGCTCTTGGGCGATAGTGAAGATTTCTGCTTCTTTTGGAGAGGTTCGTGTGTATACCCTTCATCTGAACTGTTTTCATCAGTTAAAGTTAAAGAAACGGGGCTTTTCTTGTTCTGGTGCTTTCGCTTGGCGGAAAGTGGTGTGTTACAAGTTGGCGTAGTGACAGTTGGAGAATAGTTTTGCTTAGAATCTAGTGCCGTTGCTTTTGGTCTCTTGCGCTTCTCAATGGTTTTTGTTTCTTCCTTTTCTTTTGTCTTTCCTCTCGATTTTCCCTTTTTGTCCTTCTCGGAAACCTCCTTCGAAGTAGGAATTTCATCTGTTGTAAACTGTATATTGCGCTTGTAGTTGGAATTTGAATCGAGCAAGTCGCTTTGTTCTTCTGCAGGTAGGAAAACGCCTTCATCGGTTACGTCTTCAAAACCATCGAGCGTTTCTTCATCGATGTCTTTAATATCAGTAGTGCTCGTATAACTAGTGGCTGCGTCGCTGTTGTCGCGGGATCCTCCTTTGCCACTATCTTGATCGTCACTTTCGTCGTCAATTACAATCGGGTTTGAGTCTACGCTATGTCTATCAACTGCGATGCACTGCGTGTGGTCAACGTTGGCATGTAGATCCCCTTTGCTTTCACATGTAGTCTTGAAACGATCTCTTTTCTTGACAACTTTCACTACTTTCACGCTTTGAGAACTATCATTATCTGAATCTTCAACTCGTTTGGACTTCAAGGCTGCTTGCTTAACTTGCTCGGTAAAATCATGTTCACTTTCGCATCTATCAAATGAGCCACTTAACCTTTTAACTGCGTGGCTGAAGATTTCTCTCGCTATCTGCATACAAGACTGTGAGAACCCTGGGAGGGCACTTGAGGTTGAATTCGCGTCAGATGGTAAAGTTTCTTCCTTTGGATTTTTCTTACGAGAGGAGCTTTTAGCGATGGAAGTTCCAGTGCCTAATGTAAAGGAAGAATTACACGAGTTCGATTCGAGTTTATGAGCAGGAGAGTTCTTTGAGCTGGAGGATTGAGCAAACGAATTAGAACTAAATTCTCTGGAGTTTTTTTCGGGAGAAGAGGACTTGCTACTGGAAGTCATGTAACTCGCAATGGAACGATGGCATGAGCTATCAATTTTCCGTCTTTTTAAGTGGCGTTTCATTTTCGGCGACTTTTGGGATCTTTGAGTGTTTTCTGTGTCATCTTTCAAACTGGTGATTACTTTTCTCTTTGTACTTTTCTGAGAGGTGAACATGCTGTAAAGATCTAAATGGCCTGGAAGAGGTGACAACTTTTTGGGGCTTGACATTTTGGGGTGGTTTATGGACGACTTCAATTTACTGTGTAACTTTGATGGAGATGGTACACCAGTTGAAAGTGTTGACAAATGATTTGGACTGGGAACTTCAGGGGTTTCCAAAGTCGACTTGAGCCCCTTGTATGATGATTTCGATGAAGTTTGTGAACTTGCTTCACTATTGGCTTGAAGTTTTTCTTGCGGTGCACTTTTATGGCGCTTAGCTTTTAATTTCTTGTGTCGTGGTTTTGATGGAGTTTGTGAGCTTGAGTCTTTCTTGGTTTGAATTTCTTCATCGATGCTCGTGTCAACGGTTACATCAAGCGAAAGAGAAAATGAATTATCGTGAGACTCTGTTTTACTGGGGTAAGTATCACTGAAGTATATATCACTATGGCTTTCAAGTTTGCTTGTCGAGTCTCTGTTGAGTTTTGCTCTGAACTCCTCAACAACAACAGTTCGTTTCTTTCGCTTTCGTTTGGGCAAAACATCATGGTCGTACAGCTCCGAGTTTTTATTCTTCAAACCTGTGTTGTTTTCTATGCAATGTCTACTCGATTTACCAACAAGATTATCATATTCTAACTTCGGTTTTTCACTTTGCAAATGTGAGGTTTTATTTTTGCAATTTCGTCTAGAGTTTTTCTCATGATCAGTACGATGTTGCATTGATTTTCCACTCTTTAAACAGGAATCTTTCTTATTCTTATTATGACCGTCTAACTTGGACTCCTCGCTTGTTTTATTTGATGTTTCCCTCTTGCACCGCTTTCTCGATGAAGTAGGACCATGATTGCTTTGAATGTCACTAGTAGTTTTACATTTACTATCTTCCAAATACCTCTCAGTCTTTTCTCTCACTCGTCGTCTTTGCGATTTAGTTGCGGTCTTGTAAATATTCTTCTGTTTACGTCGCTTGGAAGGTCTCTTCACATGCTCCGTCTCATCATTATAGCCTGACAAAAAGCTACTTTCAGTTCTATCCTCTCGTGACACATCTGAACAAAACGGAGCCTGAAACGGGATTATACTGGAAGTCTCCGATGAGTTATCAGGTAAATCATGGTCAAGGGATACACTAATCGATGTAAGAATACTTTTCAAGCTTTCCAAATCGTCAGCTTCCGTACAATTTTGAACTGTGTCCAAAGTATCAGACTCTATATTTTGTTCTATACCGCTTTCCAAATGTTCCACTGGATTACAATTCGTGGCTGTACTCTTTGCACAGTTTACAATTCGTAGGCTTTCTGAATCTTCAATTTCGTAACTGCATAAAGTAGAACTTGATGGTGTAGTTTCTGCGAATTCTGGGGTTTCTCCTAATATAATACAATTTGGGTTCTCATTTAAATCTATAGAATCTGTAGCACTAGAGTTCTCGTGGTTTAAGAGTTTGGAGGAAGTGATGTCTTTCACTCTTCTTGGATACTTACAAGACCTTGAAGCACTCAAATGTTTGGATCCGTTTTCAATGGGGTCTCCATCTGAATCCATAATGTTCACAGTTGATAGATCCGAAGAGCGTTCAGCTAAATTATTACCTTTTTTGACGCAAGATGGCGCTGATATTTGGCGTTCAGCTGGCACTATACCTTCTATATTAGCAAATTCGGACAAACGTTGGCCTACAATACGAGTACAACTAGTAGTAGAAGACGGTGATTGGTGTGAAGTGGGACAACTCGTGATGATATCTACAATGGACACTTCCGAAGATCTTTCAACGTCATGACCAAAATGCGCACCAGAAGGAATCGATGTTTGATTTTCAGCTGATTCATCATTGATTTGAATTTGATCTACGGGTGGGATGGACGAAACTGACTGTGGTCTTCTGAATCCAAGTGAAGAAATACAAGTGTGTGTGCTTACAGGGATTATGTCACAGTCTACACAGTGCCAACGCGGTGGTAGACGACTCCAGCCTTTACACTGCAGATGGGTTCCACTTTGTCCACACGCGAAGCACAGAAAGATTTTCCATTCACTTCCGCTGAGGAATGAAAAAACATATATATATAAATAAATGAAAGGTAGAACAATGAATAAATAAGAATAAATAAACGAACGAATGAATGCATCGATGGATGGATGCGCGCGCGGATCGACGGTCAGTCGGTCGGATGGACAAATGAAAGAATAAGCGATAGGTAATATAATGCAATTTGTAACACCATAGAAAATGTTGACTTAACTTTACTGACGTTTCGAACTTTAGCCCTCCGACGAAGGGCTAAAGCTCGAAACGTCAGTAAAGTTAGTTAGTCAACATTATTTACGGTGTTACAAATTTCATTATATTACCTATCGTTTATATCAAACACTGACGCAACCTATACTAGTTTACTCGATAGTTTCCATTTAAATGAAAGAATAGATAAATGAATACCAAAATGAGCAAATGAAATAAACAAAAAAATAGGTAATATAATGAAATGGGTAACACCGTAAAAAATGTTGACTTAACTTTACTGACATTTAGCGCTTTAGCCCCTAGTCGGAGTAAAAGAGTTAGATCTAGGGCTCCGATGAAGGGCTAAAGGTCGAAACGTCAGTAAAGTTACGAATAAAGACTTGAGTGCTCGGAGAGGTAGGACGTATCAAATTATCCTCTCTTTGATATCCACTGATTTCTATAAGTTTCTTTTAAAAATCGTAAAAAACATGTAATTAACCTAAATTGGAAATGGGGGACGAAGAAAAAGAAGCAAAACAAGCTAAGAAAAGAGCTAGAAGATCTAGAAGCAGGAGAACTTTCAATCTTTACTCAAAGAAAAACTGGCCGTAGTTGAGGCCTCAACATCTTGAGTCAATTCTACGTAATGTATTTGTGACCAGGCCTGCATACGAATTCACCAAAGTTGTTAACCTTGAGCCCGTGCATTTTTGTAATGCGGTATTAATTATTTATTTATAGTCATTATACGAAGGAAATACCCCCACCTCGCCGTTCATACGTAAGTGAAAGGAACTTTATTCCCTTTAATATTCTTTTTCTCCTCTCCCTGTATCTCTTTTTCTGGTTCATTCTTCCTTTTCTATTGTATTGAATAATATTCATATATATCTGTGATATGTTATCTATGTTTGCCTTATATGTATTGTATCACTGTGTATTTCTATTTTGTGGTTAATGTACAAAAAAAGAAGAAGAAAAAAGAAACTAGGATACATATCTATATATGATATGAAATTAGCCCACGATAAATAGAAACAACTACAATCTCGGAAAATTAGAGCCCCAGTCTATTTATCGTGGGCTAATTTCATATATTATATTCTAGACATTTATACAAAATAAACAAAATAATATTATACTATTGTAAAAAAGTTATTGTAAAAAAAAATTTTGATATTGTAAAATGATTATTTGAGCATTTTTCCTGCTGTTTTTTTTTTTTAAACAACAATATGTGATTCGAGAGCAGAGAATTGCAGACCAGGGCTGCAAATAAGCGCCAGTCATCGGACAAATGTCCGATAAAAAGTGGAATTTGACTGGTAAATGACCACTTCTGGTCGGACATTTGACCGATCAAATTTCACTTAAAATAGTATAACCCTAAGGTATTTCTTTCTTTCTTTTTTATTATGTTCACTTAAAATTAATATTTTTGTCCGACCAGACTGGGTTTTTGACAGGTCAAACTTGCCCCTGGCCTGACAAATGACCAGCTTATAGAAAAAAATATTTGCAGCCCTGCAGACGGATATGATTTGAATAAAATCACTTCTCGGTTCCTATTTTATTAATAATACGTATCATTTCTTTTAAAATGGCAGTATGAACTTCTTGTCAGTCTTCAAAATCGTTTTCTTTCTTGGAAGTTAACGCGAAGCCGCTTTAAATTCGAAATAAGTTTAATATATGCAAATTACATTAATCTTGCCGATACATGAAATTTACAAATTTTCTACATTTTCGAGAGTGTAATACAACACGAAAAGTACATTTCCCCAAACCAATTTTACTTGTTTCGTAGAGGCCATTATTTAAACTTACCCTTGAAGTGTTTTTTTGGTAAAACGTTTGCGTAGCACATAGAAAAAACTTTGAATATATTCGCCCTATTTTTAGAGAGGATAAAAGTGTCCCCTAAAAATAAATTTATTTAAAATAGAAGGATTTTATGAAAGTTCATAAAAGCCTACAAAATGTTACTTTAAATACTATTTAACAATTCTGTGGTCTTTAAAAACGATACATTATTTAGTATTTAGCTTGCGACAAGCTTATAAAACTGGTATAAATTATCGGTCGAAAATTAGCGAATTTAGCCGAAAACCTACTTTTTCGAATATCTCGAAAACTAAGAGGTATTTTACAAAACTAAATACATAGCAGTTCTTCTTACATCAGGGCCTACCTATGGTTAAAATATGAGCGAAATCTAATATTCAAGTCTTGCCGCGTTATCTTCGATTTTTGCTGACTATCACTCTTAAGACTTGTGTATATTGGTATAAACAAGAGCAAGTAAATGAACTTTGTCGATGGAAACTTTACAGCGCGAGGCGCAAAAGTATGACCACATTTAATGTATTCACATACTTCTATGCACAGGAGTTTGTACTTTAAACAGACACATTTGATGTGAAGTTGTCTGATTTTACCGAATAAGGCGTGTAAAAACTCGTTTCGCAGCATAAAGTCCGTGCATAGAAGTATGCGAATATATTAAAAGTGGTCATACTTTTGCACCTCGCGCTGTAATTGCATGGCAATGAAAACTTGTTTATCGCTTATTACGAGCAAGCAAACTTTGTCAAGGAAAACTTGTTTGTTTATCGCCTATACGAGCAAGCAAACTTTGTCAAGGAAAACTTGTTTATGTAACGCCTACACAAGTAAGGAAAGCGAAAACACCTAAAAATACATCCATCTTCCAGAATAAATGTGTGGGCGTCGTCGAAAGTCTTTCATCTTTCATATCTATACATGTGCAAACCGGTTTCGATATTTTTCCTAACACGGGTTTAGAGCGAGACCTAGCCGCTTGTATTGCCTTTAAGGGAAATAGCTACAAGAATCAGAAGAGAGTCACATTTCTAAGAAGTTGTTGTAGAAAGAGTGCCGGGGGTCATGTTTTCAGACAGCTGGCGGCAAAGCCTTGTCCAAAATCAGGTCGGATACCCCCCTGGTGAAGAGCATTTAAAAGAGATGAGGATTTAGTTTGTATTCATTAATTAATTCAACAGCTGGACTGAAAGAAACAGTAGAACCAACTTACGAATACCAAGACTAAAGCAAAGAAGAAATGGAAGTTGCAAGAACACAACTCGATCACAATGAAAAAGAGAATGAAAACGACGATCAAGACAAGGCGTTCATTTTTGATTTCCCTCGTGTAATCTATGAAAGTGACCAGTTATTTAATAACAGTGGCAAATACCAGATCCTACCATTAAAACAGACTGGAAATCTGAATCTTCCTGGACACTACTTGAAGATTGATGGGACAAAAGTAACAGCTACTGCTTCTTGGGACGATCCCAAATCCAAGTTCAACATCTATACATTGCTGTACACAGTTAACAATATTGAACGTGAGGTCGAGGTCATTGAAAGTGCCGTAGATCCATGTAAAGTCATTGCAGTAGTCAACGACAAAGTCGTAGTCAAGGTTAGTTATTAGGTCACTCAAAAAAGACTATATATAGGTGGACGTACAGTGACATCTTTTGTTATGGTTTTGCCAACCAACTATTGTTATTAGAACAAAATCTGTTTTTAAAATGATCGGCAAATTAGCATCACAATACCAACACTTGTAAACACTACGCTCACCTATAGGTGGACGTACAGTGACATCTTTTGTTATGGTTTTGCCAACCAACTATTGTTATTAGAACAAAATCTGTTTTTAAAATGATCGGCAAATTAGCATCGCAATACCAACACTTGTAAACACTACGCTCACCTATAGGTGGACGTACAGTGACGTATTTTGTTATGGTTTTGCCAACCAACTATTAAATATTATTAGAACAAACAAAATTAAAACATCTAAGGTGAAAATGGTTGGCAAATTAGCATCACAATGCCAACACTTGTAAACACTACGCTCACATATATATTCACTATAATAACCTGTAAATTGTATACTAAAATACTTCATTTCTAGACATGCTCCAAGCCTCCTATCAAGTACCGATCAATGCAAGAAGTGCTGACATCAGATCCTGAGATTGTGTTCATCAAGACACCTTTAACATCAACCAGTGTGTATTCGACATACCAACTCTACAGCACCGCTTCTACCAAGTATTACCTTGCTTTTGGCTTCAACGGCAAGCCCATGACACCTAGTAACGTGAACGCAAGAAATGACGAGGCAAAGCTTCGATGTTTATATTCGTATAATTAGTGCAATTTTATGCTATTCTATTTTACACTATTGTACACAATTTTGTACTATTTAGTATAATTGTATTTCACGGATATATTGTTTGCACTCTATTTATAAATTAATAAATTATATTGATTAAAGTGGCTTTAGTCGTTAGTTTTTGTTCTACAAATAATAAATTATAGTTTACAATAAAGGAACGCCTGGGTGATTTTGTTTCTATAGCCTGACAAGCAGGATAATTTTAGTATTAATACACAAAACAGGTTCCCATTAAATCTGTACTTTCCCATTTAAATCTGTACTTATGCAAATATGGGGTGATGTGTGCTAAACACACAGATCAACCAATCAGAGTATATTATTTCTGAAGTGAACTTCTCTGATTGATTGATCTGTGTGTTTAGCACACATCAACATAATTTGCATAAGTACAGATTTAATGGAAAAGTATAGATTCAAATAGGAACCTGTTACAAGTGATTATTTTAAAAAGTGAAAATAACCAGCCTTTTTGAAGAAAAATAGTTCATTTCTCATTTCTAAAATCACGTGAAAAGCTGTAGGTGACTATCCAGATATGAATATGAATTTCTCGATCAATCACCGCGTGCAATTTATTGTCCTCACCTGTATATTTATACTATTTGTTATTATTGTTTTTATTATTATATTTTGCTCTAACAAATGTCTACATACTCATGTTCTCCTGAGAATTCTCTTCCTTTTGGACACAGACACGTGGAGCAGTCACACTTGTTGTAAGCATGTAGTAGATCATTATAAGCATCGCCTTGTTCCCATACAGCATCCCTAATAATATAAAGAACTTTTAATAATAAAGAATTGATTGGTTTGATTATAGCTCGTAAATATTTTATAAAAGAACTAATGGCAGCAGAGCTATCTTGAGTGCTAGCAGTGTTTTCTTTCTTTAATTGGTCATGTTCTGAATGAGGAGGGGCGAGGAGGGGACTGGGTACTAGTTTCTAGATGTAATATAGCTCATAGCAGAAAGAGCACATGGCCAAGATTAAGTTTATGAAAATGGTGGTGATGATCGATGTTGAGGTGATGATGATAATGATGGATATAATGTATATGATGATCATGATCATGATGATGATGATGATGATGATGATGATGATGATGATGATGATGATGTAATGATGGATATAATGTATATGGTGATGATAACGATAACGATGGTTATGACAATGTTGACCAGTGATGATGATGATTGATATAATATATATGATGATGATGATGATAATGACGGTGATGACAACGTTGACCAGTGATGATGATGGATATAATGTGATTATGATAATGGTGATGACAACGTCGGTGATGATGATGATGATGAATATAATGTATATGATGATGATGATGATAATGATGGTGATAACAACGTCGGTGATGATGATGATGATGAATATAATGTATATGATGATGATGATGATAATGATGGTGATAACAACGTCGGTGATGATGATGATGATGAATATAATGTATATGATGATGATGATGATAATGATGGTGACAACAATGTTGGTGATGATGATGATGATGGATATAATGTATAATTATGATGATAATGATGATGATGATAATGATGGTGGGTTTAATGATGAAAAATGGTAATAAGGATATTGTAATGTTTGTCATAAGAAAGATACTCAAAACGAACAAATTTAACTTAACAGTAAAAAAAACTATTGAAACTAAATATTATAGTCTCCCTTGCAGCCGTTTTCAGTGTTGGGCTCCCTGTGCCCATCCTGGCTGTACCTAATGGTAGTAATTTGATTGTTATATAATTATAATATGCTAACCTTTCAGGAATGTAGATACCCATTCTATTCATCTCCTTCTGGAATTTCTCTAAATTGTTACAGAATGCACATCGAAAGAAATGGCTGCCACTGGCTAGAGCTTGCTTCTACAAATCACAAACAGCATTCCATATTACTTAAATGCAATAATCATAGGTTAATTATTAGCAGCAATTACAGGGGGACACTCAGCCATGTACACTGAGGGTTTTTTTGTTTTTGTTTTACTTTTACACCTATTTCAAAAATCGTTGTCGCAATCAAACCTACAATGTACACTCTGAAGCCTGCAAAGGATGTCATGCAGTAATATGAACATAATTTGTGATTTATTGCACGTTTGTATAAGAAATAATGTTTCATCATCCACCACTGCAACAATTTGTTATGGTCATATAACACAAACACGTACAATAAAAATGTATTATGACTAAATCGATAACAAATAGAAGAAATACCAAAATCCTTTGCGGGTTTCGGAGTGTGGACTGTAGCTTCGGCTGCAACAACGATTTTTGAAATAATCTTTCTTACAAATACTAGTCCTCTTCACAGTTCCCTGCACCATCTTGAAAGTTAGCCGGGTCTTTGCATCAAAGAGAGACGAACGTTGAGCTTGCAATAATGGAGACAAGTGAATAATTGTCCCGCAAGGTGTTAAAAAGTCCTTATCATTGCAGTCTCAATGTTCGTCTTGCTTCAATGTTGAAATATTATTCTAATACTCCAGTTTGACGCTATCTAACACAACTGCACTATTTGACAAATTACGCATTTGATCAGGCTACGTCTCAATTTGTTGTAAATTTTCATATGTCAAGCAAGGCACAAAAACAAAACGATCTCCTTTAACAATAGAAAACACATTTGAATTTGCATGTAGCAATGATAATGGAGATGATGCTTTACCTGTACACATGCTCTGTGGAACCATGCATTCTTACAACATGGTGAACCAAGGCTATTAACACCGTCAATGCAGTTGATGTCACACAGGCAGATAGGACACACTTGGTTGGCGACTGGAAGTGATTTACACTGCGATGGGCGATGATAGCGACAAAATGTACTAAAACGTTATGAACGTAAAACTATTATTAATAAATTTAATTAATTTTTATCAATGACATAATATTGAGAAAAATTATAAAACATGTTAATATATATATATATTATTAGACAGTTTGATGTGTAATATGGCTGGATATTTTACGAGTGAAACGCTGTATTTTGACGAGCCTCCGGGCGAGTCAAAATGCAAGTTAACAAGTAAAATATCCAGCCATAATACATATCAAACTGTTTAATAAGTTATTTATTATCCAATCAAAACATTTTTGTTCTTTTATAATGCAAAATATTGTTTAACTTGAGGGCTAGATAGACGAGTAAAAATATCACTGGATATTTTTACTCGATCCAGTCCTACTCCTGCGATATTTTTACTCGTCTATGACTAGTTGGATAATAAATATAATTATGTAGTTTGAGGAGGAGGAGGAAAAAGAGGAGGAGAAGGAGAATGATAAGACGATAGCTGCATTACTGTGGATTTCACAAAACTTTGTACGCTCCGATTCCGAGCTTAACTGGGGACTTGGGAACTAGATACCAATAACTTTGTTCCCAACTTGATTCAGAATTTCAGACTAAATTTGCTAATTTGATTCACACCTTCGCAATATGATTGGCTTATTAACAATGGAACTGTCAACATTGGTATCTAGTTCCCAAGTCCCCAGTTAAGCTTGGAATTGGAGCATACAAAGTTTCGTGAAATCCACTGTACAGTAATCATATTCATTAGAATGAAGGCATCAGTAATTATTTCCAGCATCGTCATCATCCACCACCATCACAATTATTACATCGAGCGAAAAGCTCGATGTCTTAAAATGCACAGTGTTCTTCTCTTGGTCGCCAAAATGTCTTCAGGTCAACCCCGGAAGTACTACCGTCAATCGTCAATGTCAATCTGCACCCAATCATAGCGCCGAACGTCAATCTGCATCCAATCATAGCGTTTATTTTTGACATCTATTGTAATGCTCATGTAGCACTTATCCACGCACATCGACGATCACAATTTGAACTACCATAATACGTGAATCTTACGACTTCGTCGTTCAGACAAAGTAATATTTAAGGTCCAAGAAGGCTAAATGGAGAAGGCTAACACGCTGATGATACATACAAATGCATACACCATTCGTGGTAGGCCAACACTAAATAAAGGAGCTCAAGGAGCTCATGTGTTATCAATATTTGGTTGTGTGATGGGTAGGTAATGATTGTGCTCCCAGTGTCAATGATAATCCAAGATGGCGGCCGGGGCGAGATCGCTGCGAGACGACTTTGATTTCTAGCTAGTTTCGCAAGCATTTTTAATGTCTCGTTAAAAATTATCCCCTAGTGCACCCACAATTACCTGTTCTTAGCCTTTATGGAATTCGATTGGTGGCACGGTGGGCGGGTTGATTGGAAAAAGATGCGGACATTTTTCGATTCCCAGTAATATTATGGTCTGATGGTAGACACGGGTTTTTTTTAAAAAAATGTTCTCTCGGAAACCAATAAATTAGTATCGAAAACTATCAAAGCAAACAAAACAACAACAAAAAAGAAAAGAAAAAGAAAAAAAAACACTGATGTCAGCTGGATTCGAACTCTCAACCCTTACGTACAGTGTAGCAGTATATCGCGCGTGTTAACCGATTGTGCTAGCTTGGTAAATTTGTCACGCCTTGTCAAATTTTTGTAAAGATACGGTAACCACAAAAATTGTTCATTAGTAAATAGAACCAGATTTTCTTCTAAACATCAATTTCCTACACGGCAATCGTGGAAAACAGTAACTATCAAATAATTACGTATCTTTAATTGTTTTTATGAAAACTAATACTTATTTATTTATTTATAACAATGTTTAAGCAGGAGGCTCTCATCACCGAGGTGTTTTTCAGAGAGGTCCTGCTAAATACAATTTGAATAAGGCACCGTTTCTAGCTGACAACATTGGAGTTGTATAGCTATTTTGAACATGCCATTCCCAGCTACACAATATGGAAGTTGGCAATAGCTGATGGTACTGAGCTCGATGTGAGCGCTCATAGAGCGTCTAGTCATGATCTTAAACACCACCATAGTAATATCATTATCATCATCACCATCTTCCCCATCATCAGTATTACCATCATTACCATAATCATTAGCTTAACCACCAAAATCATCATCATCGCCACCATAATCACCATGATCATCATAACCTCCATAATTATCATCATCACCATCATCATAACCTCTAGCTATAATCATCATCTCGCCACAATCACCATGATTATCATAATTCCTCCATAATCATCACCTCCATCATCATCATCACCACCATCATCAGAACCTCTATAAATAATCATCACCGCCACAATTGTCATGATTTTCTTAACCTCCATAATTATCATCACCACCATCTTCAGAACCTCCATAATCATCATCACCGCTATCATCATAACCTCTATAAATAATCATTATTAGCATCACCACCACATTCACCACCATAATCATCACCACCATAATCATCCTCCTAATCATTTTTCAATTTGCTTTTTTTCATCACAGCCATGATGCCTACCAGAATGTTCCAAAATACTGGAATAGTGCCTTTTTCTTCAGACCACAACAGAAATGGAAACAGGCCTTGCATTTCTTTACAGAGCAGCCAACACTTGCCCCTTTCTTGAAACAAAGTGTGCATTTCTACAACACAGTAGGAAATAAACATGTTACCATGTATTTAAACAATATATATATACAACAGGTTCCCATTTAAATCTGTACTTTCCCATTTAAATCTGTACTTATGGAAATTGTGTTGATGTGTGCTAAACACACAGATCAACCAATCAGAGTATATTATTTCTGAAGTGAACTTCTCTGATTGGTTGATCTGTGTGTTTAGCACACATCAACAAAATTTGCATAAGTATAGATTTAAATGGGAAAGTACAGATTTAAATGGGAAACTGTTATACATATAATTATATATATAGGTACAACTTACTAAAAATAACAGTTATTATAATAATGTAATATATGTTGCTATAATTTTTGAATATATGGTCTGAAATGGACAATTTGCATTACAGCGCAACACGTAAAAGTATGGCCACTGATAATGTATTCGCATACTTCTGTCTCGCAATCGATCCAATCAGCGTTGTAGGATTGTGCTATCTTGTCTCGGATCAAAACGCTTATTGGATCGATGGCGAGACAGAAGTATGGGAATACATTATCAGTGACCATACTTTTACCAGTTGCGCTGTAAGGGGTAAAGAGGTCTAATATTAGATTTTACTTTGGGGATACAGTGTTTGTGTTCAATTCCACAGTAGCAATTTGATGCCTGGATAAAATCTGTGTAGCAATTTGATATCATTCCATGGACATAGTCTATGTTTGTGCTCTGTTACTTACTAGTTTATTAGCTCGCATGATTTCCATTCTGATGTCATCATAGAGAAAGCCATCAAAGCCTTCATTATCTTCACCATTTTGGGCAAGACCAGATGCAAAAAACTATCAAACAAAACACGGAATTAGTGATGAACTAATTACCCCCCCCCCCCCCCCCCCCCCTCCCCAACACACACACACACACACACACACTTTATTCTCACGGTCTCGCAGTGTTTTTTTTACTTAAAAATCACTCACTTCAGACAAGCTCTGCGGCCCCTGAATACATACTTCATATACGGATAAATAACTTAAGGATTAACATTATATCTTAAAAGGAATCATTACCAGGCAGAACTGATGCACTGCTAGCTGTTGGTTTTCACTTTGAAAAAATTTTCCATATTCTTCTTCTTCTCCTTGAGGTCCAAAACAAAGAGCACAGATACTAAGATCAACTGAAATCACAACAAAATGCAGCTTTAGTCAGTGAATTTCAATTGAATTGTTTTCGTCCACACACATGCTGACACAGTAAGTATAATTATACAGCATTAATTTAAACAAGTATGTCAGTGGAAGTAAATGTGATAATTTTTAAATCAAATTTTGTTATTATTATAGAATTTCGATCCTAAGATCAATTTGTATTTCCAGACCATCAGTCTGCATGTCTTCTAAAGTGAAAGCAGGTATTATTATAATAAATATTTATAGACAAAGCTAGGTCATAATTCTACATTTTAAATTGTCTACTATAACCATAAACACTATCAAAACACTTCTAACATATCAGAAATTATATTTTATTTAATCATGATTAAAATTGAAGGCAAAATGCTGTTGGTTTGTGCTATGGTTTATGACGTGGAGAAGAAAAAAGAGAGAAAAACCCTAGCGGCAAGACAAAACAAAACAACACTACACAACATAATATTTAACACACATTAAAGTCAATTTTTCACTTGTTATTATAGTTTTACAAATTATTAAAAGTATAATTTTATGAGAGCTGGGTCTAAAAAAAATAACCGAACAAAAAAAAAAACAATATTTTTATAACGAAAAATAGTACTATGTAAGGTATTAATAACTAACTTTTAATCTTAAATACTAAACATGAAAATTTAACTCCTTGAGCAAAATATAACTAGTAAATAATTTATTTGTATTTACTTTATCCATAGGAAATACTAAATTGCTTTTAACATCATTACAATGCAGTCTTTTGCATTATGGAACTTAACTTTAAAAATTGCTTCGCGCTCAAAGTTCTTCGAATAAGTCACCAACAAAACTTGTCTTATAGGTTGAAATGTTTTATGAAAAACTTCATAAGAATAGATATGATTATAGATACGATTTTTACCTGGTATTTGTGGTGTTTTGGATTTTCTTCGGTAGCTATAAGACATTATTCATAAACCTACAACATGGTCTCCATTTTGAATTTCTTCTCTTCAACGGACTGGGTCAGCGGTTGACATTTCAACCGTCCCGGGATCGCCCGCAAATTGCGGGATAAACCACAGGAACCCCAGAAACCGATATTTCATTTTTTTTTTTTTCGTAATTCTAAAGTTTATTTTAAGAGAAATACGAAGTCTAATGTTTCTAAATAACTATGTTTAACTATTTCAAAAAGCATTTTGTCATTTTTTATTTAAAAATGGCTGTCCAAACTTTTAAGTAAAGAATTATAGACATACACCTTCTAAAAACTGAACACTGACTGTCAGTGCACACTAGTTTCAGCTAGATATAGTTTGACCGCTAGTTATCATACATTTTACTTCAATTGGTTCTTAACCGGTAGTTATTATACATTTTACTCTGTTTGCATACTGACTCAGTCCACACTGAGTTTAACTGCTAGTTATCGTACATTTTTACTCCATTTTTGTCTCCTTAGAAACACCGACGCAGTCCCCGGCACTAGCTTAACCGCTAGTATCGTATACATTTTCACTAGCTGCGTCGGTGTTTCTAAGCCAGAGACAAGTGGAATAAAAATGTACGATAACTAGCGGTTCAACTAGTGGGGACTGCGTCGGTGTTTCTAAGGAAACAATTGGAGTAAAAATGTACGATAACTAGCGGTTAAACTAGTGCCGGTGACTGCGTCGGTGTTTCTAAGGAGACAAGTAGAGTAAAATGTACGATAACTAGCGGTTAATCTATAGTATTGTGGACAGCGTCGGTGCATTTTCTAAGGAAACAATTGGAGTAAAAATGTACGATAACTAGCGGTTCCACTAGTGGGGACTGCGTCGGTGTTTCTAAGGAGACAAGTAGAGTAAAAATGTACCATAACTAGCGGTTATTGATGAGAACAAAAGTGCATTTCGTGACGATAAACATATCTTTATTTATACTCATTCATTACTTGTGAAGGCGTAACAATGTAAATTGTGTTAATCCGTTTAACAGGTAAATAAAACTTTTATGATTACTACTATACTGGAATCAACACCTTCATCATACAAACTGGAAACTAGCTAATCAATAAGAAATCAGTATAAAATGTAAACACTATAGAGCTAAAACTATATAACCATGAATAAAGTAAAATTGATACTGTGGAAAATAAGAGAGCAAACTGACTATATCAATGAAATAATCGAAAATAAAATCAAATTGAAACTAATGAAATTGAAACTATTGAATAGAGCGCAAACACTATATTCATGAAATAAAATAAAATTGCTACTATTGAATAGAGCGCAAACATTATATTCATGAAATAAAATAAAATAGCAACTATGGAATAGAACGCAAACACTATATCCATGAAATAATATAAAATAAAATTGCTACTGATTGTGGAATAGAGCGTAAACACTATATCCATGAAATAAAATAAAATTGCTACTATGCAATAGAGCACAAACACTATATTCGATAAATTAGATAAAATTGCTACTGTGGAATAAAGCGCAAACAATATATCCATGAAATGAAATAAAATTGCAGGGTTTTTTTGAAAATTCCCCCCGATACGGATTGTTTTCACTCAATTTTCACGTCATCTAATTTGATAAGCCTATACCTGACTAAACAGACCAAAACACTTTAAAACCTTGTAAATATTTAATGGACTTTTTGTTTAAAGAAAATACTCGACAAAGTATGAATAAAACAGGCTAATGTTTCTGGAGTTTTGCTAGAATTTTCTGCTTCAGCCTACAACAAAATAAGCAACTTTCGCCATCGCCGAAGTACAACTCTCAAAGGCAATTGTCAAAGGTTTGTGTATCTTTTACTCTTTTTAGTTATCAATTAACATTTTCCTTATAACTATCAAATTCATCTTCTGCATTGAACTTTTAAATGTATGTATACACTTCAAACTACATCATATTGCTTTAATTTAAGTCACAGTTTAATTTGAATTTTACAGCCATAAATTTTCAACGGAAAGTTACGAAAACAAACAAAATGGCGAACTGTATGGTTCACAAAGTCACTTTTGAAATAACTTTGAGCTTCTTTCTTAGCTCAAGCTTTAGTTCTACAACGCAAAGAAACTTAAATTTACATAATATGCCTTTATTTTGTTTAAGTGGAACTTGAAAACCTGTAGAATTTGAACTCTAAGTTTTAATAATTGAACTACAATAACGATGTTTAGTTTTTGTAATTATGTTTTACTTTGTAATGATGGCTTTGCAATTATATTATATGTATTGAGAGTATGTTTTTATGAATATGTTTTATTGTATTGAGAGTGTGTTTTGCTTCTTTCGGGGAAGTTCACTCAATAAAATTGGAATTTAAAATGAGATTGTGGATTGTCTTGGAACAATAAATTAGTATACAAAGTTCATAAACGAGTACAAAAAAACATAAAAATGCACAAAAAAAATGGATTTACATTAGTTTGAAATTTCAAATAGTTATAAACAAAAACAAAACAAAAATAAAATAGCAATAATTCCTTTGTTTCGTCCAATAATTCAATTGTTTTTTCAGTTTTATGATATACTACCGAATGCCAACATATCATGAACGCCATTGACTTTTAAAAAACACATAACTAATCTTAAAAAAATGCTCACCAGCAGAAAGAGCAAGCAGAAATATGTATTTTTGGAAAGTTTTATAGCTATAAAACCTTAGAATTATCATTAGAAAGCTAAATTGCTGGCATTTTTGCCCTAAATTTAAGGAATTTTTTTTTTTTTTTTTGCAAAGTTCGGTTTTTGGCCGCTCAGAAGGACACCAACATGGCGGCGCCATACATTTCACTGTAATCAATGCGCATATTCACTGGCTTCGTATTCGGTCACAATTAGTCCATTTAAGCTCAAATTTGAGCAAATCATAAATTGGTCGTTTGGCTTTAAGCTAATGTGGGCTAGGTTGCTATTTGCATCGCAGAAAAGATCTGGTTAATGATATAATCAACACAACCGGAAATGCTTTTGCCATACATTTCTTACTAAAAATCTTTACTAATAGCTTGACTATATAATTCTGCCAGTATTCATTCTTCTGACCTTATATTTGCTAACACTGCTAAATAAAGTATGTGCTTAATGAATTCAGTGATGTTTTACAGTTTAAGCGACAATTTAAGGACTTTCAATATGGTCACGTGATAGGTGAAGACCAAGAATTGGCTGGCTTCTGGTACCAACGTCATCATCGAAGTGAAAATTGTCATTTATTATAAATTTAAAGTTTCACAATCTTGTAAAGCGTTCAAACTAACATATACTGGCAAAGTTTCAAGAATGTAGATCATTTCGTTACAGATTTTTGGGCGGGAAAACATGACGCAAGTTTTGGTAAAAATTAATGTATGGAGCGGCCATCTTTGTGCTCCAGTCCAGTGAAGGGCCAGCACAAACATGGCGGACGAAACTTGAAACGCTTAAAACGACGGAATGTTCAGCATATTGTTTAGATTTTACTGAAATAGATTTAAAATAGATTTTTTTTAACGTGCCAATGGCAGCATTTTAAATTTGGATAAAATAATTTTAATAGTTATTCAGATCATCTAGCTTGTGTACAGCCGTCCCCACCCCTCCCCCTACGGGGAGAAACCGTTGGGGGAGGGGAGGGACGGCTGTACACAGGTCATTCAGATACAAGTGACGGTATTGCGTGACACATATTCAGCCTTCAGAATAGAGGGGGACGTAAGGGTTTGCGGTATTGCGGTATTGAGTCATTTTTGTTGCGGTATATTACGGTATTCAAATATTATGCGGTGTGCGGTATATATTCATACATTTTAGGCCTTGGTATTCGGTGAAAAAACTAGATTTGGTCGAGAAGAACGTTTTATTAATCGTCTACTCTACTGACAGATATCCTCTTTAAAGGTCAGAGATACATTACGAACATAGTATTTTTTCATGAAAAACTCAGTTTTTAATCTAAAACGGCTATTTTTGAATTTTCGTTGCGGTGTCGGTATTTTGATAAATTTAGTTGTGGTATTCGGTATTTGCCCATTTTTTGGTGCGGTATTGCGGCCAGACTCCCCTTGCGCCCCCTCAATAAAATCGGAAACATGGTCAAGCATCAAAGTTGATCAAAACATCAGTTTCATTTGTAAAATGTACTTCATGATGGTCACAGATAAAGACTAAAACTACATATATGTATAAATTATAGCCCAATTTTCGTCTCTTTTGAATAGGCATACGAGTTTTTACTCCCTAATTCAGACTTTTAGATCTTTGGCGGCACAGTCGCAGTCAAAACCAAAGACCGAGACCTCCCCCTCCCTCCCTCCCCGGGAGAAAAGTCGTAATTACAGAAGCTAATACATTAAATTACGTCAAAGTTTTGAAAATACGAATAACAAAGCGAACAAAGTTTGAACGTCTATGAATAATTCATATATCCTTGTACAGTCAGACAAATCCTGCAACCACGGCTTTGTATTTATCTTAAGAACACTGCTTCAAAAACGTCGTTAACTTTCAAAATATCTTCAAAATACTAAAGAAAGCAAATTACAGAGGAGATTTTGAGGTTATTTATGCCGTCAGTACAAATTCGAAACAGTGAAAACACGGAAGAAATTGAGAGTCGAAATTTCCTTTGTTGGTCATAAACTGCATACTATATATAGTTTACATGACACAACCTGAAAAGACGGAAATTGGAAACGCAAATATATTTTGTAAGTATATTGTGATTCACACTAAGAATCAGTTTAATATTATAAATATATACATATTGTTTTTCATTTAAGTTTGTTGAGAGATTAATTCCGAGTTCATTAAGCCAGTAACACCACTAACGCTCATTAAGTAAATTTAGATTTTGATCAGTGTGGTTTGACTATCATATGTCGATAATAATTATAATTGTACCACAACTTTCAAATAAAATGATAGGTTTTTGCAACTCTGATAAGTTTTCATTAACATTTAGATTCGAAAAAACTAGCTATTAAGCAAAATTTGAGTAAATAATTTGTTTTATAATGAAGATGTGACGATTTTTGCACCATTTTGAATTATTACGAGTACAGTATTTATATTCCTAAAATTATAGCTATGATATTTCTCTCTGCATGTTTACAGTTTATGTTTAACGAAACATTTGCTTTTAAAATATTGAAAATATCTCAATAACATTGAGCGGCTTTATAATGCTAAATTTCATTTAGCTTTGAATCATTAGACAAAAAATTCTCTAAAGGTGCTTAATTTCATTGTATAATCCTTTAATCTTACAAGTTGTAGATTAAAAATCGACGCAAAAACAAAAACAAAAATTTGACTAAATGTTTTTCTTTTTTGAATATAAACAAGATCAACTACTGTCTTTTAAATGCAAATTGACTTTCACGTCATGCTGAGAAAGACGCATATCGTTAATTTTTTAAAAAACAGTACTATAGCTATGTGCAAATTTTCACTAAATCTCAATAATATATTATTCGCTGTAATATGGGAAATATTTGACCCGATTCTATGAACTTTTGCGTCTTTTTTGTTTTCTTCATTCCAAATGGCTTGATGTTTTTTCATCAAAAACAGCATAAGAAAATTATATCAATTATTGAAATTTAACTAAAAATAGAAAATTAGCTAGTGCATTTCTGAAAATTCTATAATTAATTTTTAAAGTATCGCGATATAATGTTAAATTTGGTCTAAAAATTCACCAAAATGGAGTTATTTTATTTTTTGGTAAAATTTTTTTTTGTTTATTTGTTTTGTTTATTTATTTCCTCATTTGTGTGTTTTAATTTGTTTCTATTTATTTGCGTGTTTGTTAATTTGTCTGGTTGATTGGTTCTATCTGATGGGAGCCAATTAATTAAATGGATTATATCTGGGATTATATAGTGCGTTCATACGCACAACAAAATCGTGTAAATTGTCGACAGCATTGTTGCGTAATTATAACAAGTTGCAGGGCAACAAAAAACTATGTTGCAGATTGTGCCTGATTGTTGCAACAAATAGTAAGTGATTTTACTTTTTAACAACTCTAGTTGTACGATTTTGTTGCGCGTATTACTGCAACTTTACTTGTTATTTTTATCTGCATGCTTTCATTGTTTGCTATCTTGTTTACACTTTTGTTTGCTTGTCGATTTGTTCGTTCGTTCTCGTTTGTTTGCTTGTTTGTTGTTCGTATGATTGTTTGTTTATTTGTTTGTTTGTTTGTTTGTTATTCGTTTGTCTGTTTGTTTGTTATTCGTTTGTCTGTTTGTTTGTATGTTGTTCGTTTGTTTGTTGGTTGTTTGTCTGTTTGTTTGTTGATTGTTTGTCTGTTTGTTTGTTTGTTTGTTCGTTTGTTTGTTTGTTTGTTGTTTGTTTGTTTGTTTGTTCGTTCGTTTGTTTGCTTGTTGATTGTTTGTCTGTTTGCTTGTTTGTTGTTCGTTCGTTTGTTTGTTATTCGTTCGTTTGTTTGTCAGTGTTCGTTTGTTTGCTTGTTTGTTAATTTGTTGTTCGTTTGTTCGTTGTTGTTCGTTTGTTTGTTTGTTCGTTTGTTTGTTTTTTGTTCGTTGTTTGTTCGTTTGTTTGTTAATTTGTTGTTCGTTTGTTTGTTGTTCGTTTGTTCGTTTTTTGATCGTTCGTTTGTTCGTTGTTGTTCGTTTGTTTGTTTGTTCGTTTGTTTGTTTTTTTGTTCGTTGTTTGTTCGTTCGTTTGTTGTTCGTTTGTTTGTTTGTTTTTTGTTCGTTCGTTTGTTGTTCGCTCGTTTGTTGTTCGTTTGTTTGTTGTTCGTTTGTTCGTTTGTTGATCGTTCGTTTGTTTGTTGTTCGTTCGTTTGTTTGTTGTTCGTTTGTTCGTTTGTCAGTATTCGCTTGTTTATTCGTTTGTTTGTTTGATTATTTAAATGGTTTTTATTGTTTGTATGTATATTTGTCCGTTTGTTTTTATGTAAGCCATTGAATAGTATTTCAGCTGCGACATTTCAATGAGTTCCTTTGAGTAGTCGAGTAGCAATATTAATTTTTCGTTGCTTTATAAACCGAAAGCCCAACAAGCCTCACTTTAACAAACAAAAACGCCATATAAGTAAGTGTAGTGTTTACAAGTGTTGGTATTGTGATGCTAATCCAACCATTCATTTTCACACAAAAAAATGAATTTGTTCTTATAACAATGTTTGGTTGGCAAAGCATAATAAAATACGTACGATGATGTACGCCCATTTATAAGTATTTGTTAGAGTGCAGCTTGATAATGACTGATACACCCTTTCCGAGAAAGTTTGTCACCCGTGAAAAGCACACAAGCTAGTGGCGCAAAGGATCATGGATCAGTTCAGAAACTTAATGTGCATTCGGAACGCCATTCTTGTTGTTTGATAAGTCAAAACGGACATTTCTCAATAACATATTGGCAAGTGTAGCAATGTGGCCATGAAATCCCTGCGTTCTAATAAAGTCTACATAGGTAACCCATAATCCCCTGCGCTACTAGCTTGTAGGCTTTTCACTTCACGGGTGAAAGTTTCTCGGAAAGGGTGTATACACATTACTTGTAAAACATCATTTATACATAACAGATACGGGTGAAATAAATTGAATCGTATCACTGAATAATAGTTCCCTTCACAGTTCCCTGCGCCATCTTGAAAGGTAGCCAGGCCTCTCAATCAATCAATTTAATCAATCAATCAATTTATTAAAGTCATAACGTGGGATAACTCGCCCTTTCATCCGAGCCGGAGTTTCATGTAAAAAAATGTATGACAAAAAAGCGAAGCGATGCAAACGTTGAGCTTGCAATGATAGAGACATGTGAATAATTGTCCCGCAAGGTGTTAAAAGGTCTCTATCATTGCAAGCTCAACGTTCGTCTCGCTTTGATATGGTACCTTTCAAGATTGCGCTGGGAGCTTTTGGGACAATAGGTGAGCGTAGTGTTTACAAGTGTTGGCATTGTGATGCTAATTTGCCAATCATTTGCACAATCAGTATTTTTTAATTTTCCTTTTTTCTGATAACAATGGCAAAACCATAACAAACTACATCACTGTACGTCCACCTATTATGCGAAAGCTTGCCTCAATATATTGAATATGATTAGCTACTTCATAAGAAATGTCTAACTTATATCTTACGTCTTTTTATATTTATTTGTATTTTATAGCTTTTTATATATTTATTTGTTTGTAAGATGTAATTGAGGGCCACAAGTTTATTAGTCTTTGACTATTTAGTGTTAACCTCGTGAAATAAAGAGTTTACTTACTTACTTACTTACTTACTTACTTACTTACTTACTTACTTACTTACTTACTTACTTACTTACTTACTTATTAACCGTACTGTAAGTACTCAAGCTCATATCATTGCTTTTCAGACATGAACACCAAGCAAGAACACGCCAAATAAAATATCATGCAAGCTGTGTCCGTTGGCCTAGCAAGCAAACCTTCCCTGGACCGAGGTGAAGTATGTGGACGCGACGAGCTCGACTCCTACGAGCGCCCAATATCAAGATTAGGGGGCGCTCGAATTAAAATTAACGTTCGTGGAATGATATTCGAAACGTACGAAGCAACTCTTGCGCAGTACCCACAGACGTTACTAGGAGACCCGACGAAGCGTTTTGACTACTTCGACCCAGTGAGCGGCCATTACTGCTTCGATCGAAACAAATTCCTCTTCGATTCGATTCTTTTCTTTTATCAATCACATGGGATCCTAGCTTTCCCAGATAACATTCCGAAAGAATCGTTTATCGACGAAATCAAGTTTTTCCAATTGCAAGAAGTCGATGAGAGAATTAAGAATGAAATTGAACCTCCAAATAGCGAAAAGAAACCGAAGAATATTATACTCCCGCAGAACGTTATCAAAAGAAGCATTTGGTTACTATTCGAATACCCGGAGTCCTCTTTCATAGCCGAAATTCTCGCAAAGTTTTCCGTGTTTATAATC
Organism: Metridium senile; assembly: GCA_949775045.1. NCBI lineage: Eukaryota > Metazoa > Cnidaria > Anthozoa > Actiniaria > Metridiidae > Metridium > Metridium senile. Next base: position 3,842,735 of record OX459101.1, on the reverse strand, counting down.
GTTGTGTCGACTGTGACATTCTGCCTTGAAACCGTCGAGTCACTGAGTCATGTAACAATAAATGTATGCTTAAAAAACGAGAGCTTTGTAACACCTTCGGACGCGTCAAAGGATCTTAACTGCTTTGAAAGTAAACCACACGAATTGTGGGATACTATAGAGTCCATCTACGTCGCTTGGTTCACGTATGAGTACATAATGCGGTTACTAGCCGCTCCTAACAGGTGCAAGTTCCTGAAGTCAGCCATTGGACTTATTGATATCCTAGCCATTTTACCTTATTATATCACTCTTATAACCCGAGGTAGAGTAAGCGCAATACCGGTTCTTGGAATTATCCGACTTTTACGGGTTTTTCGCCTCTTGAAATTATCCCGTTACAGCGAGGGACTGAAGATGCTCGCAAAGACGCTAGTTTTAAGCGCCCAGGACCTCCCGTCCATGTTTCTCGTCATGGTAATCAACATTATCTTATTTTCAAGCGTTGTTTACCACGCCGAGCAGGGAGTGGATAATAGTGACTTTCAAAGTATCCCGGATGCTTTCTGGTGGTCTGTGATCACCATGACAACGGTTGGCTATGGTGATCAGGTGCCGAAAAGCTTTTTGGGTATGTTAGTTGGAGCTTTATGCGCAGTTTCGGGCATTGTGATTTTGTTTTGTTTCCCTGCGCCAGTTCTGCTGTCTCATTTCGAGAAAATGTACTGTATGAATAACAAACAAAAGGCCAAGGAAGAGAAAATAAAAACGCGGAATGGAGAAAAGGACAACAGGATAACACAAGACACCTTCAGTAGTAATACCGAACACTCGAATTTTTTATCAGAAAGTCAAAAATCTCCAAGCATGCAACGCGGTTAGTAATTATAGGACTTGAACTCATTAGGGTTTTCCCTGATTTAGCGACTTTGGTACTAATAGTACCAGATACTAATTAGCATACATGTTTACCGTTATAAGAATTTCTAGGAGTTGCATGTGTTCAAAATATTACAACAGTTCTGAGTAAGAATAAATTAAAAAATAAGAACAATATTGCAGAAATAATGACAAATTAACACTGGTACTATCATCTGGCACTATTAGTGCCAAATCTGCCTTTGTGCCGGTAAATCGGAAAACCCTGTTGGAGTAACTCCTAGAGCCGGTTGTAATAACTAAAGCTGTCGAGTAACCATATTCACGGATAAATCCTTATTGAGCGAATAAAACATATTAATACACTTGATATGACTTTGATCTGTGCCAGCTATATATCTACGTGATAAATCCTTATCAAGCGAATAAAACATATCAATACACTGGATATGACTTTGATCTCAGGGGGCTGTTTGTATACGAAGGCTAAATTAGTAGCGCTATCTATAAACAGAGCCCCATTTAAACCTGGCATCTCTGCTTGAATATTGTTGATAAATATATGATATACAACATCGGATGTAAAGGTAAATAATTTTAGTTTGTAAACGTTTTGAATGAGAAAGGCTGTTTTTATAAGAAAAAAAGAAAAATATCAAAAACAATTTCATGCGCTATCCCGATCCCATACTTAGCTCATCCGGAGGGAGGAGAGAACCAGCCCCTAAGCTATAAATGCCCGAGGGGGTTCTCCCTTTATCCAAGTGGTAGGGGTGATCGGCGTACCTTTTAGGTTTAAAGTATTTCCAGTACCTACCTTTTAGGGTCCATTTAGAGATTTGGCTCAAAAATCAGTTCTAAGGGTCGTTTTTACTCTGCTTTATTTGTATCTGAGCGTACCTTTTAGGAGTCATTTTCAAAATCTCCGCCGATCACCCCTACCACTTGGACAAAGGGAGTACCCCCACAATTTAAAACAAGATCATTGTTGCATATTCTCTATGAATATGTACCTTGGAGTTGTGCTCGATCCATGCCTCTCCTGGAATGATCACATTATATGATCATATATTGTCAGTAAAATATCGTCCAGGCTTGGTATGCTTCGGAAGGCACGTAAGGTTATTCCACGAGATGCATGTATCACTTTGTATAACTCAATGGTACTTCCACTTTTTGATTACTGCTCTTGTGTTTGGGATGGATGCAGTATCACTAGGAAAGAGTACCTAGACAGGTTACAGAGGCGCGCTGCTGCAATCATTGAAGGCAGGGGAAAAAAATAGACAAAATGAATTAAATCTTACTTTCTCCTCATCCTTTTGACAGAAATTTTCCGTAGAATTGTATGCTGGTATACAAATGCCTAAATAGTCTAGCCCGGGCATATACCTGTTAAATGAGCAGTTCCGGTTTTCTAGTCAATTCCACTGATTACAATACTAGTAGCAAAGATCTGCAGCTTCGCTTACCGTTAGCAAGAACTGCTAAGTACCAATCTTCGCAAAATTTTGAATCTTCGTTTCGCTACAACGGGGCAAAAACATGGAATTCCCTACCTGCCAATAGTAGATACCAAAACCAACCAAGGCAATTTTATTGAGTTTCGACTTGTAAAGATGGCAATCGGTGCAATTTTTGTCCGGTTGGAGCGGGTGACTGAGTACTTATAAAAAATATGTAAAGAATTGGGATCTGGTCCATGTGCTGTCGAAAATTGGCATAATTACCCATAATGCTTTTCGTTATTAAATGGAGAAACGAGTTTTTGCGGAAGGAGTCTAGAAGAAACGGCTATTGTGCGTGTCGTAGAAGGTGTTGGATCATAAATAAATATCTACAACATGGGATGTAAAAGTTAAATAATTTGAGTTTGTAAACGTTTCGAATGAGAAAGGCTGTTTTTATCAGAAAAAGAAAAGAAAAAATTAAAAAAAAGAAAAAACTCACGCGCTCTCCGTTCCCCACACCCAGCTCGTCCGAAGGGAGGAGAGAACCAGCCCCTAAGCTATAAATGGTAATTCCTATACGTAGACTAACTAAGCGTCACTCGATTTATACAATTGAAAAATCCTAGTCTTTCAGGGCAGGTTTATTGTTATGCTAATCTTATTGTTCTTATTCCCAGTGGGGAGTAGGGTCAACTCGCGCATTCAATGTGATATCGCATTGCAAGCGAGTTTCATCCAAGACAACCCACACGTTGTAGGGGGTGCTTGTTTTATGCTTCGGATGGCACGTAAGACTAATCACTTTGTATTTAATACTCAATGATACTTCCACTTGTTGATTATTGCTCTTGCGTTTGAAATGCATGGATGCAGTATAAACACTAGGAAAGAGTACCTAGACAGGTTACAGAGGCGCGCTGCTGCAATCATTGAAGGCAGGAAAAAAAAAAGGCAAAATGAATTAAATCTCACTCTCTCCTCATCCTTTTGACAGAAATTTTCCGTAGAATTGTATGCTGGTATACAAATGCCTAAATAGTCTAGCCCAGGCATACCTATTAAATGAATTCCGGTTTTCTAGTCAATTCCATCACTGCAATACTAGAAGCAAAGACCTGCTCTACAACTTTTGTATACATGTTTTATTTATTATGCAAAATATTTACAAATATGATCAAGAATCCGGTACAAATATAAGTTCCCGTATAATTCCTCTTTTATATAATATATGTACAAGCTTTGAAAATGACAAAATTAACAAAAATAGAAAATACTTTGTAGAAGTGAATTTTAGACAACTTTATTATATAGAGAATGTCGTCGTAGCTGAAGCTACAGTTCACGCTCTTAAGCCTGCAAAGGATGTCGGTAATATGAACTGATCAGAGTAGACCTTTTCACAGTTATCAACGAACAACTTCAGCCTCGATAGCGTGTAATATATTCTATACAATATGACTACAGGCCGTGGAATTTTGACGTGTTCCAACACAGGCAGCCCAAGCAATTCACTTTTACAGTAGAGATATGTGAGGGAAAAAATCCGTATTTTTTATTGAAATAAATTTGAACATATTTCAATCCTGTGTTGTTATTAAATTTATTTGGTGTCATTCTGGGTAGTTTTTGAACGTTTTAGAGCATTTTATTTTAATGTTTGTCCGGAATAGTCCCCTTCACAGCTCCCTTAATTAAAAGGTAGCCGTTCCTTTACATCGAAGCGAGCTTGCAGTAATATAAACCTTTTAACACCTTGCCCGGCAATTATTCATGTGTCCATATATATCATTCCAATCTCAACGTTCGTTTCGCTTCGATGCAAATGCCCGGCTACCTTTCAAGATGGCGAAGGGAACTGTGAAGGAGACTTTTCATAGCTCTAATATTTTTGATAATGTGTACATTCCTTAAATTACCGCGACCTGTAGTCAAATTATAAAGAATATATTACACGCAATCGAGGCTTTGAGATTGTGAACGTGAACCGTGAAAAGGTTGATCTATATTTGTGATTTATAACGTTTCATGCGTTTCATTATGTTTTTAAAAGAAATATTTGTTTCATCATCTATCACTGTAACAACTTGTTAATATGGTCATATAACAACCAAAACATACCACTGCAACAACTTGTTATGGTCATATAACACAAACACGTACAACCAAAATATACTATGTATAAATCGATAACAAGAGAAGAAATACGACATCCTTGGCAGCCTTTAGAGTGTGCACTGTAGCTTTAATTGCGAGGATGATTTTTAAAATAGGTGTATATATATGAACCAACTAGTGTCACTACATACGGGTACTTTTTCTAATATCATATCACCGCAATCATCAACACCATCATTATCATCATAATTACTATCATCATTATCATCAACATCATTACCATCATTACCATCATCATCATCACCGGTACCACCACCACCATTATGATCAAATTACCATCATCTATTACCATTATCTCCATCATCATCATTAAAATAAACACCATCATTACTACCACCATACTTCATCATAAACATTACCATTATCATTATCATTACTACCATCATTATCATCATCATTACCATTATTATCATTATAAAGTAACGCTGTCACCATTTCTGTTCTTTCACTGATGTGTCAATTAAACGGAAGCAAACCTCAATGTCTTCAAGTCCAGTCTTTCAATATTGTTGGGCGACGACGATATGAGCGATGGTGAATGATTTGAAATGATCTCGCCATTTCGAGTAGAATATCCTAAAACAAAGACAAAAATCAGCAATTTTCACGATTGCTTTGATTAATTTCGTAGTGGAAGCGTAAATAGTATTAATCCCTCCCTGTTTATAGCTAAACGTTTCATGACAAACTTAACACATCTGGCCGGATACTATTTCAAATTCACAACAGAGAACGGACTTTCCATCTCCAATTTCCGCGCGTCCGCAGTGTCGCGCGTGGTCATACAGTCACTTGAAAAAACGTTGTCGCCGATCGGCTTCACGACTACGCGACTAGACCTGAAAGGAGTATGGGTAGAAATCAGTGGAGCAGTTAGCTGCATATTTTATTAACATCTTGAGCTCTCAGTGCCTTATTTCTAATAGATTTACGCTGGCAAATGATTTGGATGGCACAAATCCTCTGCATGAAAACTGAAGAAGTAGCTATTTACTTGTCGATATCTCTATGCTCTATAAAACGGTTTATTTCTTTGCACACATTCATTCCTGTACTCGCTATATTTCAGCATATTCTTTAGCACGTGCTAAAAATTTATTGCTCAAGTGATTTTTACCCATACTCCCGCTTGGGCTAGTAACGTAGTCGCGGAGCCGGTCGGCGACAATGTTTTTTCAAATGACTGTATATAATATTACGCGGGCTTTCGGCATTGTACACCAAAAAAATGTTAACACTAAATAAAAAAAATGTCATGTGACACCGTATAAGATCGCTTTAAATGCTTGATACTAACTTTAATTGTGAACATAGATTTCATATTTCTTATTCCATGTTCACTGTTACTCATTATACAGTTAAAAATTGAAATTTCAACTGCTGTAAACAAATAAACAAAGCCAATTAAATCACCCATTTCAACAATCGTTGTCGCGATCAAAGCTACAGTCCACACTATGAAGCCTGCAAAGGATGTCGGTATTTCTTCTCTTGTCATCGATTTATTCATAGTATATTTCAATAGTAAGTGTTTGTGTTATATGACCATAAAGTGTTGTTACAGTGGAAGATGATTAAACAAATATTTATTGAAAAACGTGTAATAAATGACAAATTCTGTTCATATTACCGCCATCCTTTGCAGGCTTTAGAGTGTGGACTGAAGCTTCGGCTGCGGCTGCGGCAACTATTTTTGAAATAGGTATATATCTATATAGCGCACATGTCTGGGATTCAAGGCGCTTTACAAAACAAAAAGGCTAAAATACAGATCTATGTAACAATAAATGACTATTTAAAATTATTCTAATAATCCTATATAAAAATCCTATCTACGTATACACCCTTTCCGAGAAAGTTTGTCACCCGTCGAAAAGCAAACAAGCTAGTGGCGCAAAGGATCATGGATCAATTCAGATTCGGAATGCCTTTCTTGTTGTTTGATATGTCAAAACAGTCATTTCTCAATAACAGATTCACAAGTGTAGCAATGAGGCCACAAAATCCCTTTTTCTAATAAAATATACAAAGGTTACCCATAATCCCCTGCGCTACTAGCTTGTATGCATTTCACTTCACGGGTGACAAAGTTTCTCGGAAAGGGTGTATACTAAAATTAGTAATGCTGATTGAACAGTTACCTCCTGTTTCGGAATTAGCCACAGGCCCACCGCTTTCAAACGATTTCGTCCTCGACCTCAGCCTCGAGTTACTCCGCAGGTTTTTCTCGGGCTTGAACAACACAATGTAGACTTTGGGGACAAATATAAATATGATAATAGTAGTTGAGCTTAATATCAAACTACAGCAAACTGCCAGAGCCTCGTAGCCCCCTCCCATCCCAAAATACATCGGGAGGAAGGCGATCCAGATCACACAAGTAGTGTACATGCAGAAACCAATGAACTTTGCTTCGTTGAAGTTTAACGGTGTTTTACGGGTGTAAAAAGCATAGTAAGTGCATAGTAGAATCAAGAGCACGTTGTAACAAAGCTGTATAACACTGCTTGTTGTGTGAACATCGCATGCTATAAGTACAGTTTTGAGGTCAATGTGTAAGAGTTTAGTCTTTGGAGTGAAGAGCAGGAGCTCCGCCAAGGTGATCCCAACTTGTGGGAACAGTATCACCATTGTTATAATTAGTTGTGATCGTGGGCTTATGAACGACGGCGACTTATTGCCGCGGAAGATTCTCGCGATTCGATTTGTTTTTACAAGCAGAGAAGAGTAGCAGAGACAAAATGCAAAGCCGGTACCAAAACGACGCATCCCACATAACAACGCAGTGGGTTGGACAACTCTCACTAGCGCTTGGGAATAACAGCATATAATTCCAAGCAGAAGAAGAGAGGACATCTCTCTTCCCGACGCCATTATCAACGCTGTCTTCCGAAATTTCAAAAACACAAAAATGACGAATAACGTTGCTAACAGACCAAGCCCAGAACATGTGATGATAATAATGATCCACGTAGGTCCTAAATACTGTAGGGGCAAATCCTCACAACCGTCAAATGTTGAGTTCGGCTTCTTACCGTGTGGGCATTGGGTACAAGTGCTCTCATCTTTCATGTATTGGTCTTCATCGCACGATACGCAAGACCAGCAACATTTCACTTCAAGCATGCGCCGAACATATCCTGGATGACAAGCTGGCCCACATTGAGAATCGACTTGTGAGTTTATTAATAGTTCTCTGTTAAGTTGTAGTGTTCCTTGTATCCATTTGCCGACTCGTTGGTAAACCCAAGCGTCGTTGTCTTTCTTAAACTGTAGGATATCGTATTTACCCTCTGTGTCGCCGTTACGGTTGAATTTGATTGAACCATTTGTGCCATTAAATGTAACGTTGAATAAATACGAGAGCAATGACGACCTAGCTGCTTGTTTCATGGCGTCACAAAGCCCATGCTTCCCGTTGCAGGAGGCCTGGTGGAGGTCGTTCAGGGCGTGTCCAAATGCCAGCACGGCGTCAATCACAAATGAGACCTAAGAGAGAGAGAGAGAGAGACATTAGACATTAGGGATCAGCAACTATTAATGGTTCAAAGGTTTTTATGGCCACGAATTTTAAATAAATGTGTATATATATAATAAGGGAAATTGTTGTGGTGGAAGAGTGCATGCAGAAATATAACCCATGACGACGGTGTTTGCGAATCAAGATTGTAACTGAGATGAACATAATGATAAAGATGGTGGTGACGGTGATGGTAGTGATGATAATGATGGTGGTGACGGTGACGGTGATGGTAGTGATGATAATGATGGTGGTGATAACAATGATGCTGCCAATGATGATGATCGACGATGGTTGTGGTCCGACACTAATGATGATGATGATGATGTTACGCGTTATAATGAAGTAATACAAGATTGTAACTATGCAATAACAAAAATAATGAAAATGATAATGATGATGATGACGGTGATGGTAATGATGACGATGATAACAATGATGATGATGATGATGATGATGACGATAATGATGGTGGTGGTGGTTTGATGATGATTAGAATGATGGTGATGATGATGATGATGATAACAAGATGATGATATCAAGATGATGGTGATGAAGATGATGATGACGGTGACAACGACGATATGTTGATGTTTGTGGTAATTAATGAAAATGACTAAGATGGTGATGCAGAATGATGGTGCTCATAATGATGACGCCAATGGTGGAAGTATGATGATGATAACATTATTATTATCATTTTACCATTTTTTATTATTATTATTATTCACTAAAATATACGTAACCAATGTAAATAATTTTTTATTATGATTATTTGTATTATTATTATTAATAGAATATTTACTCGGCTAGAATTATGTTTTAATCACATATTGTAGTTTATTATTGTTATTTATATTATTTCCGGGTACACTTAATCTGGAGCCTCGCTCTGTTGTGTAATATCCCTCACCACTAGTATTTTGTTTTTTTGTATTATATTGTATTTTTAAGGTGGAAGTGATTAAATAAAAATAAATAAATAAATAATAATGATAATCATTTAATCATACCTTGGAATCATAGGTTTTCTGTTCGTCATACGACTCGTTGCCACGACAACGCTTCGAAAAACCGGAACTAGAACTGTTCCCCAGTCGACACCGGAAGTGATTTTGCCAATACTCTTTAAACCACGGATTCCTAACATTATTACTCGGAGTTAAACCGAAGAAATAATCATAAAAGGATCTCAGGCGTTCTCGACTAGTTTGAAGTTCGATGGTAATGGCGCCTTCAGCAACGTCTTCAAGACCATTAAGGTGGATGGTTTTAGAACCCCAGAAGTCGGACGCCAGCCATATGAAATGCTCGGTGAGATTCTGACGCTTCGCAGTTGAAAGGATTCCTCTCACGTCCTCGACGGTGCAAAACAGAACGACAACGCGAACACTGAGGTTCTTCTTGAAGTGTCTGACAAAGATTTCGTCGTAGTCTTCCTCCGTCATTTGGCTTTTAAGTTGATGACTGTGTACCATGCAAATACTTGAGTTCGTGATGGACTCGTGAAAACTTCGGATCCCTCCCTCGCCGTAAGTACCACGTGAGTTGAATGTAAATACCGCTGACCAGTTCATAGATTTGATGATATCGGCAATCGCTTGAGCCTGGTACGAGTCTGGTGGGACGGTCCGCAGAAAGTAGTCAAACCGGTTTTTGTCGCTTAACTCGGAAGTCGTTGCTGAGTAACTTATTTGAGGCACGTGGAAGAGTCTTAGCAGACTAGCGACCTGGGATAGAGGGAGAACGTCATTATCATAATGGTTAACATCATCACATATCAATTTGTTTTGTTGACGTCCGTGTACGTTTCACTCGAAGAGGGTCCTGAAGGGGTAAAATGGGAGCTGGGATTGGCCTCACTTTTGACTGGGAACTGAATGCGATTGGATGTACTGGGACTGGGATTTACAAAAATGGCCGGGATTCGGACCCCCCCCCCCCCCCCCCCCCCCCCCCCCCTTCGAACAGCACCCTCCTCGAACGGTGATCGCAATAGGGGTTAATTACAAGATATCGTATTTTCATTTATCGAGATATTCACGTACTTGTGAATTATTTTGTATTTTAATATCATGTATGGATGTTAACTACATATGGAAGAGTGCACAAACGACAACTTTGTATCAGAGAAACATTGATATGTTCACCAGCACCAGCACCAGCACCAGCATTAATTGTTACCTGTATTGCGAGTGAACTATAAGCAGGTCCTACTACGCCAACAAGTACAGACTTGGAATACTGCTCACGACTGCTGCACACACCATTCTTGTTAAGTACAGAATCAAGAAGAAAATTGAGACATTCCTCGAGTCCTGTGTTTACTGTTTCACAGTCATCTCTAATATCAACACCAATAGTGATGTTCGGCAGGATCTTTTTGTCCGCATTGAGCTAACAAAGAACAATTGAATAAACTTTATATTTTCCTTGAATAAACTTAGCATTTATGTGGTTGATGGATACTAGGAAGGAAGAAAGGAAAGGAAGTTGGAAGGAAGGAAGGAAGGAAGGAATTTGGAAGGAAGAAACAAGCAAGCAAGCAAGCAAACAAGCAAGCAAGCAAGCAAGCAAGCAAGCAAGCAAGCAAGCAAGCAAGCAAGCAAGCAAGCAAGCAAGCAAGCAAGCAAGCAAGCAAGCAAGCAAGCAAGCAAGCAAGCAAGCAAGCAAGCAAGCAAGCAAGCAAGCAAGCAAGCAAACAAGCAAGCAAGCAAGCAAGCAAGCAAGCAAGCAAGCAAGCAAGCAAGCAAGCAAGCAAGCAAGCAAGCAAGCAAGCAAGCAAGCAAGCAAGCAAGCAAGCATGAATTAAGTGAAAGCATAGAAAGAAAGGGTGGTAAAAAAGGAAAGAAGAAATGAAGAAAATATGAAATGAGGCAAGGACGGAAGGAAAGAGCTATTAATGGAACATTTATCTCACCACATCCACGGCATACAGCATTGCTTCTAGTCGATGTATTCCCACCTCCTCATTTAGTCTTTCACATTTCCACTGATCATCTTTAGCATGTACTGAAAACAGGCCACCGAGGGTAAGGTCGCCCTTCAGCTTTACTGCCGTTTCTTTTGCATTTTGTAATCGACCAACCTGATTAAAAGCATCACTTTGTGTGATCAGTGCATTATGATCGAACCGTGGACGAGTGGAGTGCAGGATGCTGTGGAATGGTTGAAGACAAACCAGTAGTAGAAGAACAGGTTGAGATTTCATCTCATATCATCGTGTTTTCATTTCATCGTTCTGTAACGGTAACAATAATGATAATTATGATGATGATGATGACGGTGAGGGTGATGATGATGATAATGAATGTGATGATAATAATGATGATGAATATCATGATGATGATTGTGAGGGTGATCATAAAGATGATGATGATCATGGTGGTGGTGGTGGTGGGATGATGATGATGATGATGATAACTGTGAGGGTGATGATGATGATAATGAATGTGATGATAATAATGATGATGAATATCATGATGATGATTGTGAGGGTGATCATAAAGATGATGATGATCATGGTGGTGGGGGTGATGATGATGATGATGATGATGATGATAACTGTGAGGGTGATGATGATGATAATGAATGTGATGATAATAATGATGATGAATATCATGATGATGATGGTGAGGGTGATCATAAAGATGATGATGATCATGGTGGTGGTGGTTGTGGTGGTGGGGTGATGATGATGATAAAGATAATGAATAAGGAGTTGGTGGTGATGACAATTAAAATGGTGACGATGATGATTATGATAATAATAATGATAATAATAATAATAATAATAATAATAATAATAATAATAATGATGATGATGATGATGATGATGATGATGAAAATGATGATGATGATGATAATAATAATAATAATAATAATAATAATAATAATAATAATTTATACAATTATTAGTTATGATCATGTACATCTTTGTAAGTTTAGTCATACAGATATTTGCTTAGGCTACCTATGCCCGTAATATTTGTTTATAGTATGTAAAAACATAGTCTGAAGTTTAAATAAACAACAATAATAATAATAATAATAATAATAATAATAATAATAATAATAATAATAATAATAATAATAATAATAATAATAATAATAATAATAATAATAATAATAATAATAATAATAATAATAATAATAATAATAATAATAATAATAATAATAGTAGTACCAATAGTAATAGGATCGCTAGGAACCATATCGAAAAACTTTAAAGACCATATTCAAAGACTTGAACTTAATAACATAAGCGTTTTAGATTTACAAAAATCTGTTCTTTTAGGCACGGCACATATATTAAGAAAGGTGCTTCAGCTCTCAGGAGCCGGGTAGGATCCCGAGCTGAAGCTAGATCTATACCAGTAAAAATTGTAAAAAAGGATTATTTTACTGTGAAATAAAGAAATAATAATAATAATAATAATAATAATAATAATAATAATAATAATAATAATGATAATAATAATAATAATAATAATAATAAAAATGGATGAATGAATGAATGAATGAATGGAAGAATGAATGGAATAAACTTTAAAGAATAAAGTATACCAAAAAACAAACGGATGTAAGAATGTATACGTGAATGAACGGAGAATGAATGAATTTAAACTAATGGAAGTAAAAAAAAAAACAATCAGTTTCCTCATCTATGTCCTATGTCCCAAGAACCACGGAAGCGATCCTCCATCCGCAAAATAAATAACAAAGCAATAGATAATGTCATTTTCGTCTAGAAAATCACTTTTAGTTTCTGTCTTTCGTTATTCAAATGATTTGTTGACGTGGTCAGGTTAGGAAGTCCTATTTTTCTTAATGTAAACATGCTAATTAGGATTTCTCCTTCCCTTCCTTTCCCTTCCCTTCCCTTTTCTACCTTCCTATTTCTACCTTCCCTTTCCTTCTCTTCTCTTCTCTTCATCGTTTCTGGACCGTTTATTCGTCATTGAATCGTTTAGAAGTATAAGTTGAGACGATTTATTCATCCGATGTCTGGTTTATATTGGCAAGCATCTACTGACACAATGCCCAAAACTCGTTTGGACTCGCAGTCAAAGTTGACATAAAACTCAGATCATGATTATTGCCATATTCTACATCTATAAACAATATAAACAGTAGTTGTACATTAAATTCATTTTAATTTTTTATCAAATGATTTTTTTTTTCATTGAATACGTTTGTCGATCACTGATTTTTTTAAAAAGTATATTACTTATTATAAAATTGACCCTGATCATGTTTCGTCTTAATTTGAAGTGTTTATTTATTTGTGGTCGAAAGAGCAACATTTCGAAGGGACAAAATACATCTTAAGTAAACAGAAACGAAAAATACTTCAAATGCAGAATATATAGAAAAAATAATCTCAAAACTTCATTACTTACAGTAAAGTGTAAATTATGTGCCCCTAGCTTGTAGATAAGTTAAATGTAATTTCTGAAAGCTACTTGATATTTGCTCTCCAAAAAGGTATCTATAGATGTCAACTGAAGTTGAAGTTGAAGATTTATTAACATGTACACTTGTTCGCGGATCGACTTCAATACACCTACAATGATAACATGACATTCATTTTTTTTTTAAACCTGTTTTTTTGGATGTAATGCACTAACAAATGACCTTTTTGATAATAACAATTGAAATTAAAAGACCACTAAAATCTAAATACCCTGTAAACATCTATTAAACTCTTCCAATTCTTTGCCCAGAAAAGGTTAACTTTTAACTTAACTAAAACTATGAAAATTCAACACTTTAATGCTAGCGCTTCAAAGCATGCATGGTTTTACCAGTGTTGTTAATACCAGTGCGCTCTGTAACCTAAGTAGTTGGTTACTGAAGAGCCAGAGTGAAATCAAATCTGATGTGTTGAACAATTACAACTCAAGAGTGTAGCCAAAGTCACGATCGTTCATCAAATTGTTACTTAGATACTCTATCAATTCGCTTACCTTTAAATAGCAGAGTTGAGTTTCAATATACTTCATTCCAAGATCTCTTTAACCACGGAACAAATTGCTTTTACATGGAGAGCTGTTTTGAGCAAGCAAATCGAGTTATTTATGATGATGAGTTCAGTGTTGACATAAGCGAAAGCAGGCAAACACACGTTACTGACTTAATTTCAAACACAATTGTGGAAAGAATAATTGCAAGAGATTCTAGTTTTTGATGCAGTTTGCGTTTACAGTATACTGCATGTGTTTACAGAATATAGATGTTTTGAAGCTAGGTCACACGCACTTTACAGTTTCGATTTTCCAAGCGGAAGTTAGAACCGGGCTTTCAGTCGTATATTGAATTACAATGATGATGGTGCTAACAATAACGATGATGATGATAGCGTGACCAGTTGATAACGATGATGAGAATAATGATGATAATGGTGGTGGTGCATGATGAAGATGATGATGATGGTGGTGCTAACAATAACGATGATGATGATAGCGTGACCAGGTGATAAATAATGATGATGAGAATAATGATAATAATGATAATGGTGGTGATGATGATGGTGATGATGGTGCTTACAATAACGATGATGATGATAGCGTGACCAGGTGATAAATAATGATGATGAGAATAATGATAATAATGATAATGGTGGTGATGATGATGGTGATGATGGTGCTTACAATAACGATGATGATGATAGCATGACCAGGTGATAAATAATGATGATGACAATAATGATAATAATGATAATGGTGGTGATGATGATGGTGATGATGGTGCTTACAATAACGATGATGATGATAGCGTGACCAGGTGATAAATAATGATGATGACAATAATGATAATAATGATAATGGTGGTGATGATGATGGTGATGATGGTGCTTACAATAACGATGATGATGATAGCATGACCAGGTGATAAATAATGATGATGAGAATAATGATAATAATGATAATGGTGGTGATGATGATGGTGATAATGGTGGTTAACAATAACGATGATGATGATAGCGTGACCAGGTGATAAATAATGATGATGAGAATAATGATAATAATGATAATGGTGGTGATGATGATGGTGGTTAACCAATAACGATGATGATGATAGCGTGACCAGGTGATAAATAATGATGATGAGAATAATGATGATAATGATAATGGTGGTGATGATGATGGTGATGATGGTGGTTAACAATAACGATGATGATGATAGCGTGACCAGGTGATAAATAATGATGATGAGAATAATGATAATAATGATAATGGTGGTGATGATGATGGTGATGATGGTGGTTAACAATAACGATGATGATGATAGCGTGACCAGGTGATAACTAATGATGATGAGAATAATGAAAAATAATGATAATGGTGGTGATGATGATGGTGATGATGGTGGTTAACAATAACGATGATGATGATAGCGTGACCAGGTGATAACTAATGATGATGAGAATAATGATGATAATGATAATGGTGGTGGTGATGTAGAAGAATGTCTTGTCTCTTACAGACGTCCCAAATGTAGATCAAACCTTAGCGCCTCCGATTTCTTCGACGCCTTCGGCGAGCCGGCGTCCAAACAACAACAGTCAGAAGACCGCCAAAAGAGAACGCTTGCCCGCCATTTTGTTTGTTTACAAAGGTTAGCGACCGAGCCACGACGCTAGCCCTACCCCGGGGTGACCCTTGCTTGTCGAGTTTGCATGTAAAGGAGGGCTATGTCTTGACCCTTCTGGTAGGGTAACCCTCCTAGGAGGGTCACCCTAACAGGCCCTAAGACAGTTAGATAATGAACGCTCGTGTCCTATGGGACACCGCCGCGTTCATTATCTAACCATTACAACTGCATCACCGCATAACTGTATAACCACATAATCGCATAAACGCAAAACCCTTTACTTTACTTTTAAATACTTGTCAGCTTTTTGAATGATAGAATGATCACCATTTTAGTACGTACAACGTACTTACCATCAGTTCAATAAGTACATCAATCGTGTATTGATCTCAGTGAGCAAAATAATATCCCTATCCCATGCACACTATCAAAACACTTCAAATACAACTGCAAAAGACTTCTAATATTTAAATAGAAAATTTGGCTCTGACTAGTGTGTACTTTATACAGATCCGATTCACCTTTTCCATCCGTACTTTTGTTCTCCTATGAACTGAGATAGCATTTGACTTGGACATTTTCTAAACCACTTAGAGGAAAGTTTAATTCGTTTGAATTTCAACTCGGAGTAAGTAGAAGTCTCATTTTTTTTCTAAAAGTGAGTTATATTCTATATATAAGGCTACAATCATTGACAAAAGTGTTGGCACGAATGTGATAAAGTCATTTTAGCACTCCTTCGCAATGTTGAGGAGGTAGTCATTGTTTGGTGCTTATGTGGTTGACCTGTCAATGCGCTATCATTTTGGGACTCTTCGCTACGCATGCTACCGTATATGTGATTAGGGGAGAAACAGTAAAATAGCTGAAACTAAGACACTAGGTTAGATACGACAGCACACGTAACTATGAACGTTTTAGGAAATTTAATTAATTGTCACATTGATAAATAAAGCCCTTACGTGATTTCTTCCGTAAATTGCCACAAATATAGTGAGCTTGGGCTACTTGTCATAATTCCTTATAGTCTCACAAAGTTGTTTTGCTTATTTTTATTTTTATTTGGGGGGTTGGGGGGTTGGGAAGGGGGTACGGGGGACTGGTTACAACTATACAGGTTTTAACCTTTCCGGTTAACAATGGGGACGCCATCTTGAAAAGTGAGCTGCTGTTCACAACACTCGAAACAAAGTGCGATAGAACAAATTACAGATTTCATTAAGTAACCCCCTGTAAAATATTCCAACGTAGCTTGGGACCCCTGGAATTGATAACTGACCGACTTTCACTGCATTCTCCCTTCAATTTGATCAAGCGCTCAAGCAGAGAGGTGGAAAGGCCAACCCGCCCTACGCTCTCGCTGAAAATTCGAAAATAGACATACACAAAATAGACCAATGAATTAAAAAAACGATTGAATTAGCCACTTTCAAAAAGAGCAGGAGACAGGGGCGAGTTCTTAAATCTAATTCAATTAGTACAAAAGGTTCGTAGATATACACTTATGTTGCTTTATCAAATGATAAAAGTTATTTTTCAAACTAGATTGAAATTTAAAAGTAGCCTGCTCGTTTCTAACTAATACTTGTCTCTGAATGACACGAATCAAGTACTTACTTTATAGTAGTTTTTATTTATCATTTTTGTTGTTTTTAATTATTTCCATATATCGATACATTTTTATATCTCTGAACAATATGAAATTTAGTAACTTTGTTTATATTTATATTTATTTTCCTTTTGTAAAACATTTTTATTAATTATATAGATTTAGCTTAGCTTTCATTCAATGTACTGTATATAGAATTTTATCAATCATATTTTTTTTCTTTCTAAAATTGTAAAGCGGTGTTGAGCTTTTGTAATTGTCGCTTTATAAAATAAAGTTATTATTATTATTATTACTTACGCCAGCTAGCGTCTGTAAAGCTTCGAGGATTATACAGTCATTTGAAAAAAACGTTGTCGCCGACCGGCCTCACGACTACGCGACTAGACCTAAAAGGAGTTAGCTGCATAGATTATCAACATCTTGAGCTCTCAGTGCCTTGTTTCTATTAGATTTACGCTGGCAATTGATTTGGATGACACAAATCCTCAACAACCGTTTATTTCTTTGCACACATTCATTCATGCTATATTTCAGCATATTCTTTAGCACGTGACAAAATTTATTGCTTCGGTGATTTTTGCCCATACTCCCGCTTGGCTTAGTCGCGTAGTCGCGGAGCTGGTCGGTGACTATTTTTTTTTTTTCAAATGACTTTATACCAAAACAAATTCGAGCACAGCTTCAACCTTGAAAACCTGAAAACAATATCATGCAAAGCGAAAAGATATCATACAAAGCGGGTAATATAGAGCTGCATGATAGAGCTGGTGGTCAAACGCACATGATAGTTGGAACTATCTTAAACTATCATCAACTATCATTGCCGTTTGACCGGGGCTTTAGCCTATAGTGATCAAATATAAACAACACAAGGACGGATGGACCGATCTCGACTCCACTGAAACCCCCGGGGGGGAGAGGGACTCCCTTCAAAAATGGATAGGGGTGCTCGACGGCGGACGGTTTAGAAAATGACCCTAAAAGGTAGGCATAAATTAACTCAGATACTGATTTCTGACCCTAAAAGTTACGACCTCATTTAAAAAGTTATCAATATGTATAATCTTAAGGCGAAAACTGACCCGAAAAGGTACGGTGCCAGTTCGAAACCCTAAAAGGTACGGTCTTATTTTCGACCCTAAAAGGTCCCGTCGATCACCCCTATCCATTTTCAAATGAAGTCCCCCCCCCCCCCCCCCATACCTAAGGGAGTCCTCCCCCTTGACCCTGGGCTGAAAAGAAAACAAAGCTTAAACGAGCCCGTGTGGCAATCGGAATAAACTTTTGTTCAACATAAAAAAAATAATTTAAAAATTGAAAGGATGTTTTGCCCTAGTTGGTCCTCATTCACCCGATGTACTGGCAAATACATGTGTTTATAGGGGAGAAACAGTAAAATCGCTGAAACTAAGACTGGGCGGTTTAATAACTATGATAAGTACGACAGCAGACACTTTTAGGAGATAGAACGGTTTATTACACAAGTGTCAAGTTACTAGTTTAATAGATTAATAGTCTATTTGACATTTCACATTTTTAACGTTGTTACAAATTCCATTATATCACCTATCGTTTATATCAAACACCGACGCAGCCTATACTAGCCTTTTCCGCAGGCTACTCCATAGGAATTCCTTTGTTGACGCGATCGGGATTCCTGTATAAGAGATGCCAGCGGAGTGAGGATAAACCTATAATAGTTTACAAGAGAGCCTACCGGAGCCGCTCCACAAAAAACCCGCTCTTCATCGAAATTTTCATCTGGCTGGCAAAAATTTAATTCGAGAAATTGCTGGCATTTGGATGAATTAAATACTAAGCTTCCTGGCAAAATATTCACAGAGTACTATTTTGCTGGGAAAATATTTATACAAAACTGTCACTACTGGCACAATGAAAATCTTTTTGGCTTCTGTCAATCAAGCCAGCCAGGTTATCAGAGGGCCTGATACTCAGGCTAAGTTTATCGTAAACAGTATGCGCCTCGCTCATTGTCGGGTCAACGCTATTAACCTCGTGTCCATCCACACCATCTAATTACGCAGTCACCTAAATATCTTCTACTATCACATTTCACGCACTTCAACATCCCAAAACGTTTTACTGGTTAGCTTTTGTTGCACCGACTATCGCTGCTTAACTAGCCAATATGAATAACCGAAGAAGCGTCTTTAACCAATTTTCCAATCCAGGTATGTCTGTCTTTTCTCTACTCTACTTTACAATAACAGTTGTTCGCCGGAGGCGAGATGGTTGTCGAGCGGGGGTTTACCTAGGCTCAGTTTTCAGCCGTTGGGGTTTCGTGCAAGGTGAACGCTCGTCCGATAACTGATCTCTTCGCCTTAGGTATTAAAAAAATATTCGTTTTAGTATATATTTTATCTATAATAATAACACTTTCATTATTCTCTACCCACATAAATGTACAAAAACAAACGAAAACTTGCCACTTAGATTGATAGTTTTCTGATCACCGCACGCTCGTTGGTGGCGTCAAAAGCGCGTGCATTTCAACTACAAACTCATTCATAATCTAGAAACACATCGTCCATAATATCGCCATAGAAGTGGTAATCGACTTGTCCTCCTAGCCCAAGTTACTTGTTCCTTAGTTTTCTCTGTTTGATTTTCTCATTGCATCCATTGTCACACAGTAACTCCTTCCCTACTTGAGAGTCCGATTACCCTAACGTTTATAAACAACTTTTCGCTGGTGGCAAGTACCTAGAATCGTCCCCACTCGATCTCTAGATCTCTCGCGACCTGATGGAATTTAACATTTATCTAGCCGTTATCGGTAAGTGACTTATTTGTGTTTACAACAATGTTAACTTTTAGGCGGTACTTTAAAGCGAAATTTCTTTTGATTAGTTCTCAGCTAGCCTGCAGAGCAGGCGTTCTTTTGGCTTTTTTTCGTAGCTTTCTTTCGGCTTATCCTATTTTTCCGTAGCTTTGCCTTTATGGACGAGCGAGAGATGGAACCGAACTAAAACTTGGGAGTAGGGGGTGGAGGAGGGGAAGCGGCACCGATATTCGACATGGTATACAAGAATTAACAACATATGTCACAAATGAATGAATTGTCATATAATATCAGTTTCTTAACAATTTTGATGAATTCATCTCGTTGCTTTCCTGGTGTAAGCTAGTGAGCTCATGATATAAGGTTTCTTAACAAAAATGTTCTAAATAGTAGTATAAAAACATAATCATCTATAGCAGTAGTTTCAATATACAATAAACAGAATATTACTGGGGCGCTTAAGTTAAGTGGCATTTTTACGGCGATGCTGTTTAAAAAGGTACGCACGAGTGACAACAAATGAAAAAATATACAAGATATATTAATAGAATAAAAAATAGGAAAGATTGACATTTTTAGAAAAATTACTGAAACGAAATAACATATAACAACCAAATGATAGACAAGGGGACACGAAAGGTATCGGTGAAACATAGTGTGAGAATTTCAGATACACTTTATTAAGTTTTAGTTTAGAGATATATATTCTTTAATTTTAACCTCATTTGCGCAGTAGAAATCATTAAATTATTATTATTATTATTACTTCAACAAAGCATTACAATATCTTTACTTAAATTTGGTATTTCGAAATGCTCAAATATCAGGTATGTATTATTTTTAGTTACTAGCCGTTGTACTACAGGATCCTCATGGCAACACACCTCCAACAATACGAAGTCTTACTAACAATCCATATCTAGTATTCCAGGTCCTTGAAAATACACTACCGTACGCACTATTCAGTACAAGTAATCAAGACATGCTAAAGTTTTAAAAAGAAACTATTGTTGTAGACGAAAAATAGAATGGAGTGTTTAGTAGGGAGCTCAGTAGATGGCCTTTACCAACGAAACTTTGCTAACTCCGTTTTGTGAAACTTTTGTGGCGAACGGTCGATAAACAGGTAGATGGCCTTTACCAACGAAACTTTGCAAACTTTGTTTTGTGAAACTTTTGTGGCAAACGGTCGATAAACAGGTAGATGGCCTTTACCAACGAAACTTTGCAAACTTCGTTTTGTGAAACTTTTGTGGCGAACGGTCGATAAACAAGTAGATGGCCTTTACCAACGAAACTTTGCAAACTTCGTTTTGTGAAACTTTTGTGGCGAACGGTCGATAAACAAGAAGATGGCCTTTACCAACGAAACTTTGCAAACTCCGTTTTTTGAAACTTTTGTAGCGAACGGTCTACCGAGATAGAAGCCTTAGTCGACAGAATGTAGTGTTTAGTAAACAAATCAGTAGATATTTATAAGTATTAGTTTTACTCTGTTTGTTAAATGAATTTTACAGTGCGACTCGCCGTACCGTAGTCACCTACAAAAACTTTTGATGAATTTTTGACATTATTTTGACATTTTTTCATCTCAATCTGACCAATTACAGACATCAAAGTATCTAAAGTCTCCGCCTCTGATCGATATTAACTCCGCCTCTCGATATAAACTCCGCCTCTCGATATAAACGTGTATCTGATTGGTCCGATTGAGATGAAAAAATGTCAAAATATTGTCAAAAATTCATCAAATGTTTTTGTAAGTGACTACGGTACGGCGAGTAACACTGTAAATGAACATAAGGTTTTGCGGCAATCATTAACTAGTGTCCAATTTGGATGCTGAGATATTTCAAATTGATTTTCAGTGCCAATGGCAAATCAAAGTTTAAGCGCAAGGTGAGTATTTCGAGTGTGTTCTGGCATTCTATATTTGATTAAATAATAACCCCACTGATTGATTGATAACTGCTTATGAATCTACCATATATCGTTCTACGCTTGGTCAAAGTGCATCATTGAACATATAGTCAATGTGATTATGAATGTGATTATAGCTGTCTACTGGGAAACAAGTCAATTTGTAAAAGTGGGCTCTTCTTAGTTGACCACTCAGGTGAGATATCCATTATGTATGAGCTATATTATGATCAATTTATAACAATAATTGTTTGAAAATACTAAGAAAATATTAATTTATGTTCAGTCCATTGAAAATAGAGAGCAACTAACAAAGACAATTAGGAAACAATTTTGTAATATTTAATATCATCAGAGATTTCAAATAACTTACTTTTGATGAAGGTTTTTGGAAAACACTAAAGGGCTCAAAGATTGAAATATAGATCATTATTATTTGTCAATTTCAGGCTGAATGCCGTTCCAGGATTGGAAAAAAGCTCGGGATAATATACCTGAAATGGATAGAATTATAAATCAACTAGGCAGGTTATTTCAGAAATTGTCTTGGGAAGGTTTAGTGTCAGCAAGAAATGATTGACTGGTGATGTGAGAATGATGAAGATATATATCAACTGACACTTGTCACGTTATAGTCAAGAAAGAAGTTGATCACTGCACAGCAGTATAATCAATCTGAATGACTAGTGACATGGTGGGATGATGATGATATCAACCTGACTTCTGTTACTAAGTCAACTGATCAATCCATTCAGCAATTGTTCCCTACTCCATTTTCACAAAGAAATAAGATACATGCAATCATGACTGAGACATAAGTTTAAATCTCTGTGGGCTTGCAAAAATTATTTGTAATCATTGTACTCTG
This sequence comes from Metridium senile, assembly GCA_949775045.1. Taxonomy (NCBI): domain Eukaryota; kingdom Metazoa; phylum Cnidaria; class Anthozoa; order Actiniaria; family Metridiidae; genus Metridium; species Metridium senile. Next base: position 3,819,932 of record OX459101.1, on the reverse strand, counting down.
GTTCAACTCCAGTGAGAAACCTTTCAAATAGCATACATGTATATTACCTTGTGCATACACCACTGAATTGAAATAAAAAATTAAGGGATCGTTGATTGAAGTTGCCTTTTTACTCTTGCTATAGTCTAGGTAAAGTCTTATTTATACAGTCTTATTTTTACCGTTTGTAAATTAAAGCTCATATACGCACTGTCAGCACTGAAGAGTTAAGCACAGCCACAATAGTCTCTTCCTGGCTGAACGTTAACAGTTTTTGCATTTTTGCACGAATTTTAATTGTGAAACGCGCGTAGCATGCACGAAGCTACGCTGACGGATATTTTGATATAAGCGATATAAGCCTTTTTTACTCAGTCTATATGAAAATTTGCCACCCGGCTTTTTTCCTGGCTGTCAAAGAACGTTCGCGAATTCTCCCTGTTTCTTTTTCTTTTTTTTTCCTGGCTGGCAAAAAATGTCGATTTTTTTTGGCGCTTGCTGGCTAATAATTCCAAATATTGGTCTATTCTCCTGGCTGGCAAAATATTCCGGTTTTTGACCACTTTTTCCTGGCTGGCAAAATATTTCGGTTTTTGACCACTTTTTCCTGGCTGGCAAAATATGTTTCAAAATTTCTCTTGCTAGGAGTGAAGAGCGGGTATGTTTTTCCCAGGAACGTTAATTATTAACTATAATCACCGTGGGAACATTCAAGGGGGTTCCACTTGGTCACATAATCGATTTTAAGGAAAGAGGTCGTTGGGGTCTCTTGAGTTTACTCGCTACTTTCCATTTATTCAATTTAAAAATAACGGTATCAAGTGTGTGTTGGGACCAATCGAGAATAAACTTGCGAGTTGGTCACCACCTAAACGTAATTTCCATAAAATGAGGTCAGTTATTATTTGAGAGGTAAATTATTTCAAAAGTATTATAATGATAAACTAGCACTCAAATTAAAGCTATTTGCACTATGGTTATAGACATACATGTAATAATGTTACATATTTATCGTTGTTTCCTTTCTAGATTTTTTTTTTTTAGATTAGATTGAAAAAGAGTAAGTGATATGTTTTACTAATTTTCAAGACGTCAATAAATGCCCTTACGTAATTTCTCCTGTAAATCAACACAAATAGTGAGCTTGGGCTATTTGTCATAATTCCTTATTGTCTCCTCGCAAAAGATGTTTTGCATTACTTTAAAATGCTTTTTAAACTTATTTCTATAGATCATATAATCAAAATGCCATGTTGTTTGAAAACCTTTTTTGGCATAAAACTAAATCCTTGTGGACTTATCACAAAGGGTTTTAATCAATACTTCTTAAATCAACTGTAAAGAAACTGATTTTAAATCAAATTTCCATGATTAAACTTAGCCGCCAACTTGTTTGAAAACTTCGACTTCGTCTGGTTTGAATTTGAACGATCCTGCAAGAAGATTGTTTGTTTGGCTCGAACTATAAGGGTACCCTTGTAATTGGTAAGAGTATCCAAAATAGCTGTAGGAGCCCATGTTATTGCCCGCGTTATCACTAAGATGTATATCATGACTGCCGCCAAACGTTGGCAGGTATCCAGCATATGCGAATATAGCATACTGAGTGTGGACAACGTTTGTCTTGAATGGCTTCAAGTTGTCTCGGTTGAGAAAGGAGAATATGAACGAGTTGGCAGATTTTATGTAAACATTACGTGAATCTGTAGATAGAAATAAATAAAAGAAATTGTAGAGGGTAAAAAAATAAGCAGGAATGTGTATCAAACAAGCAATTCAAGAACCATTGATCGTGTAATAAAAAAGAAGATCAATGTATCGTTTTTGACATTATTAATGCTTCGTCAAGAGTCATATACCACAGTTGCTCCTCTAAGGAGAGATATCGAAATGAAAGGAAGTAGAACAGACCGAATAAACAAATTGATGAATTAATGAAGGAGTGCATGATAAATTAATATATACTAAGATATGATTATGATGATGTCCGACGATCTTTTAAAAATTAAATATTAAAAATTTCGAGACCAAGACTTTTTTTATTTTAAAAATCTGAGCCTGTAATATTTATTAGCCTAAAAGCATTTTATACTCTGAGCTCCCTACAAGTGAGCACAAATGAAGCAAAAATCCGAGAATCAGTAATTTTTCGATGATTTCAATTTGTTTGCGGAGGGGGAGGGGGGACTGGTTACCACTATACAGGCTTCTAGCGTTCCTGTTAATATAATTCAAAAAGTAGCCTGCTCGTTTCTAAAGTGGCTAATACTTGTCTCTATAAATGACAAAAATGAAGTACTTACGCCAGCTAGCGTCTGTATAGCCTCCAAATATGTACTGTTTGACTTTAATGATGGTGATGGTTGGACCAACACCATCGCATTTCGCGTGGAAGGTACTGGCTGCCCATCCATCGTTTTTAGAATGATAACAAGTTTCCCATCTTGTTGGCTTTCCAGGAACTGTGGCCAACCATTCGCTCAGCAAATCATAATGTGTACGATTTTGAAGAATGTTAGATTGCATCATGTTAACTGGAAAATAGAAAACCATTATCAGGAGTATTTTAATATTTTCCTGGTTAAAAAAATTCGTGGTTATCTTGCCCCATCGCCATCTTGCCCTACACTTTTCCCATATTAAACAACTATTTGCCGAAGGCATGTTGAATATCGACGAATAGTAACCGAGGAAAAGTCGACGCTATTATTCATCGATTTTTGTCGAGCCTGAGGAGAATAATTGCTTACTTATCAATACAAAGGTGATTCTTTCTAAAAATAAAAATAACCATTCTCTTTTGAAGAAAAACTGTTTATTTGGAATTTTTCAAATCGCACGAAACGCTGTAAGTGACTATATTGAAAAATAGTCCGAAGTTCTTTAACCAATCAGTATATTTTCAATAATCACAGGTAAGAGAAGAGGAGGGAGGACCTCTTTTTAACTACCCTAGATTTATTTTTAGAACTTCAGCTGTTTACTGTAATATTATAAGACATTTCTTTACAAATGGATAGTCTGGGCTACCTGTGGCGACGAGCCGATAACAAAGCGATCTGCCATTGATACAATAAATGAAGAAGGGTATATACATAATGTCAGATATATAGTGTCTTTAATTTACCTTTTGTTTGGCAGTTTTTTCCAGCGAAAGGACCGACGCATGTGCAATTGTAAGTGACTTCGTCCAGTGTTTTGCATGTTCCTTGGTTTTCACAAGGCAAATTTCCACAAGGATCGGCAACTGAGTGCATGGTAAAAAATAAAATGCTAACAGTTATCCATCATGAGTACATTTGCCCGATACAGTCATCCTACGACATTCTCAAGATAAACGATTATTGTACAAAAAAAATGGAAAAAAACGTTGACAAAATAGGTTTTATGAGTAAACTGAACAAAACTAAAAAGTAATTTGGTGTGTAAAATACTCCCCTCCCCTTCCCGCCTCTTCCCCTAAATATCATTGTTTCTGGCAAAAGCTTTATTGCCGGGGGATGAGAGCACCCCTTTTTGGATTGATGCTAATAATGATTACTTTTGAAATATTTGTCAATTTTTTTTTCCAAGATTGTAGCTTGATTGGTCTCTTGCACCCCTCCCTTCTTTTGCAACCCAGCAGGAAGGCTCCCTTGTGGTAAAACATGATTTCATTGTTTGTAAAATGCTTATAAAACCAGTTTATCTGGTAACGTACCTCCTGTAGATATATTGCAATATGCCTTTTTTGATTGGTGCGCATGTTTAATCCAGTACACACCGCTGGACGGTGAGTATGTTCTATTCCAAGTCTTGATCTCCATGCACGATTCTCCAGGTAACTCTTCATGAGAACCAATGGCAGCTGAGTAAAACAACAATAAAAGTTCGAAACGTCAATTAATGTTAGTTCATCTTAGTTTTTTTATAAAGAGTTTCATAAAACTATATAATAATAATGAAATATTTCATCCAGGTATCTTAGCATTTTATATCTAAAACATTCAAAACAATTTTCTTCAATTATATTTCTTTCATCTTATGGCATGCGCAAGCAGGCATTTGAAAAAGTATTTTTTGGCTGAGATAATAACGAAAAAAGTTGTTGTGGTGAAAAGGCCTTTTATTGTTTTTGAATCTGAATTTAGAATTTGCGCAAGCACGTCTATGACAGCAAGGTAGCGCGCACAAAAAACTCGTACTCGTACTCGTTCTCAAATCTAAAGGTAGACACAATATCAACGTAGACACAAAATTGGGCTGATTTTTTATCAAAAAAATTTAAATACAACGTTTAGAGCTCCATAAGAAAAACGCGTCGATAAATATGTTTCAACTTAAATTTGAAGCACATTAACGGAGATCCAAAGCATACGGCTCCCGTTACGTTCCATGCATTGTACATTGAATGTAGACTAATATCATCAGTAAACATAGCACATGCAGTAACGGTAGACTGATACAAAACTGGCTTGGAGAAATGAGGTTGTAATCATTTAGGTGAGAATAGTTACAATTTTCAATTGATGGACAGCTTTTTCGACAGATGTCTGTAGTTTGATGGATCTGTCTTCTTTCCTTTTATAAACAAAGTAATTAGCCTTGAATTTTTCCAAATAGATGGAAATGTTCAAGACTTCAGTGACAGATTAAATATTGAATTGAAGTTAATGCAGGAGTTATAACTTCATTGGCATCATAATAAATGATATTGTCTAGGCAGGCCAACGGCTTTATTAGGTTTCTTTATTAGGTGATTTCCTTCACATTTTTACCATTAAATAGTCATCTAACAAAATTAAGCATGGTCAACTAATTATTATTTTTGTTTTCGAGATCACCACCCGCCACCACTCCCCAGTTTTGGCTCCAAGCCAGACCAAAAAAGACGTAAATTTTGGCTCAATTTTGAGTTGCTTTAAAGTCGGAAATGTCTTAAGAGTATCTAGTAATAGCTATGGCAATAAATATTTATTCCAAAAAATATTTTTTTGGCAGGTGCTTTGTTGTTTATCGTCTACATGTCTCACTTAGAGTACCCTGGATGCCAGAGGTTTTATGATTTTTTACGATTTAAAGTAGTTTCGAGGACTATTTTGTAAGTATTTTGTTTGTTTGGTAGAGTATCGTTCCACAAACCTCTGGCCACTCGAGACATCTCCAACGGACAGTGTTTGTATCACGTCATTTCCTGTCAAACCGGTTTATAGTGCCAAATTTGCATATGTCAACGATTTTCCTTATCCAGTTGGCAAAACTGAGAATACATCTCTTCTCTTAATAAAATAGTAAATTGCTTCCTCTTGCACAGATATCAGTTCCCTTATTTGTGTATTTTGAAGATAGCTCGAACTGTATAGCGTTGTGAAATATACCAATTGTAATTGTAAAAAACCGGTTAAGCATAACATGCGTCATAATCTGCATTTAGGGCCAATCAAAAAATACCTTAGGTGGTTCCTATAGCGATCAAATGACTAGCCAATCAGCGAGCGAATAAACTTTGTCCGGAAAAGCGGAAAAATTTGATTCGAGCGGCCAGAGGGGCTCATCGCTCCGCGACTCGACCAACGTCGCTTCGCGACTCAATGGCTCGTCGCTTCGCGACTCGTATTCTTCCCTATAAAAGAAAGCCCCTCTGGAACCAGGGTTCACTTAGAGCGACATTACACAGATAGTTTAATAAGTATAGGAAATCGCACAATCTTGAGCACAATTCGTAATTAATAGGTATGAGTGATGTTTTGAAAGTTTTCAAAATTGGACGAGCCTTTTCAAAACCTTACGAGATTTAAATCTGATTTGCTTGCAACGTAAACAGAGAGACCATAAGTTATCTTAGAGAGCACAATAGCTTTAAAAAGTAGATCAATTTCGGTTCCTCCTGCAATTATCACTCCTTCTAATTTCCCCTAATTACATATATAGACATATATTAGCATGGCCTAATATAGTCTTGACGTACATGGTTGGAAAACTTACAATTAGATTAAAAAACTCCTAGTAACTTTATGCATGTGATCATGTTGTTTAATATTGAGTATATTAGGGTAGATAGTGTAGTTCGATTCAATGCATCCACTGTTTTTTTAGAAATATGTTACAAAAGACGCTATATTTCAGAACAAATAAAATAAGCTTTAACGTCTACTAGAAAAGTCAAGATAAGTAATGGGGATGAATAATATCATTTCTCCATCATCATGCCAACTATACAAAAAATCTTGGAGTGCGTGGGCTTCAAAGAAAAACATGCCAACTTCCATTTTTGAACACGGAGCGTTTTAAAAACAGGTTCTGTAAATAGGCTACAATCACGGACAATATTGAGGGGGGGGGGGAGGGGGGAGGTTATGATGAAAAATAAACATTTATATTTAAAACACCACAAATAACCTGCAGTGTCCCAATATTTATGTCCATGATTGTAGCATTCAACTATACCACCTTGGATACCAATCTTTAATTCTAAATTATATTATAAACATTATTATAAGTTTATACTTGTATTATATTTTTAGTGTACCATATAGGAAAGGTATAGGTCTGATTTTATTGTAAACCCCAAAACCGCACACAAAAAAAACGAGAAATCAGCATCAAAATCTACTAAAAAACCGCAACCGCAATAAATATATAAAACTTGACCAAAACAAAACAACTGGAAGGGATTTTGACCGCATAAAAACACTTTAACCGTGAACCACATCTGAAATATTAAAAAAAAAAACAGCCGCAAACCACACCAAAAATGACGTTAACCGCAAATCCGCAAACTCTTACGCCCCACTACTTAATATTCGGATAGAAGAAGATGGGCTCTGCCAGAAGGATAATGAAGAAGAAGACCGTTGAGTTAACTTATATAAGTAAAGATACACAAAAACATGGGCAACACAGATTCAAACAATTTATATGCAAAACTGAAGAAACGTTTTTCATGAAAGCAACGTGCACTGACCTGGTTCTGGTTTTTCAAAATACACACCCATCGGGTTCTTTCGTTTTTTGGACGGTTTCGCTGTAATTGTTCTGTTATTCAGCTCGCACATCAAACTATCCCGATAGAAGTTAATACTCATACAGCCGATCTTCTCTTTGCACTTTACGTAACACTCATGGATATTTTCGTCGCGAAATGAAGACAAGACATGGTCTACAAGAATAATCCCACTGACGGAGTAATGACACTTTTGAGCGAGTAAGGAAGAAACCAGTGACGCTAAAACACACAGGAAGAAACCTAAGTGTGCCATGGTTGAGCACCACGATGTATATGAAGTAGCCCAAGAGAGTGAAGCTTTATATATTTAAATCATGTAAAGGAAAGTATCCAATCAGCGTGAAGTGAACACAACTTGTTAGCTCCACTCCGAGGGGAAATATTTGGGCTTCAATACTAGACTAACCGGGATAGGGAGCTTTCTAGGATTTTGTAATCCATAGAAAATTGTAATAAATGTGGAAAAACTCTTTAAGAGTCATTGTCTGAAAAACTCGAGCAGGGACGAAAGATGGGGGTCGGCTGATTTACTTCAATTTTCTACCATACTCATTTAATACAAATAAGAATAGCCAAATATTAGCATCAACGGACCTCTAGTTTTTGAGATCCCCACATCCCTCCCCCTCTCCCCCCGGTTTTGGCTTTGGTAATCACTATTTATTTCAAAAATAGTTTTTAACAGGTACTTTGTTTTTTATCGTCAACATGTCTCACTCTGATGGACATGACACACTAACAAGAAAGATAGATAGTTAATTGCCATAATTTCGGAGCTAAGAAGTTGTGAATTAATTTAACAAATACAAAATCTGTTTTTTTTTTTTTAGAAAATTCTAAATAGATGAGAAGTGTAAAATATATATTGAAATATCTATATATTGTATAAAACATTGTTTTTAAATTTACTCATGAAATAATCATTATCATATTTAATTCCAAGTCTATAACGAGTTATAAGCTGCAAACTATTGTACATACTATTGGTCTTTGGCGTTTTGATATATAGTAAACACCCGCATAAAATCACCCCGTGGCTGATGCGTTTCTTTATCGGTTGCTTAGTAAGAAATCAGGCTGAACGAAGAGGTTAATTTTAAATTGTTTCTGGAAATTAGGTACATTGATCAAGATTATTGAGAGGTTTAATTAACACAGGCTGTATGTATTGGATGTCATACAGTTTAGTATGCCCTTCCCCAGTACAGTATTGCTCATATGCATGGAATTGAGCCAAAAACTATAAAGAAAATAAGGCTACTCTCAACAAAATAAAGTCAAATTTACTCTAGCAACTCTAATCCCTTCTGCGAAATACTGTATGTCTGTAATGGTCCAGCACAAATACTTAGACAGCCCCACTGTTTTCTAATTTTTGAAACCCTATTTTAGCCCGAACTTGCCAATATGGCCGCCACTTTATTATCATATTTTTTTAAATTCATATTTTAATTGACCACTTCATCAAAATTATTTATAGATTAGAATGACATCAACAAATTTCAAATGTTTGAGACAAAAATATTAGAGAAACACCAAAATGACAACACTTAGGGGTTGTTTACATGAAGATAGGGTAACCCTTCTAGCAGGGCTAACTCTTTTGTTTGAGAGTCCCCAGAGAAAAGAAAACAATAAGAGTTAGCCCTACACCTAGGGTAACCCTATCTCATGTAAACGACACCTTAGTAAACAAAACACTTGAAGACTTTCCCGCGAAAGTCAATCTTCAGCTCCATTTATTATTGTACTGTATTCTTACTAGATCGTTTATGGGAAATCATCATTAAAAAATTAAAAGCTTTAATGTTGTTGTTCCTCTTTCGGTTTCGATATAGTTTTGTATTCTTACAGAACAACTTTTCAACTTCATTATCATATTTTTTTAATTTCATATTTTAATTGACCACTTCATCAAAATTATTTATAGATTAGAATAACATCAACAAATTTAAAATGTTTGAGACAAAAATATTAGAGAAACACCAAAATGACAACGTCATGCATACAAGTAGTGTGATGTTGGAACAAGGCTTGGACGGTCGAAGGGTCGTTGGGGTGTTTTCTTAGCAAAATTATTCATTCGCAAACAATAAAAAGTGAATTTGGGGGTTAAAAATTGCGCCTTGAATTATTCAAAATCGGCTTTTACGAATTTCTTCAAACTTCGTATACTTTTAGGCAAACTGCTATATATTAGCACTGTGCAGGTCGTTTTAAAACTTTAGACCGAAAAAAACATAAAATTGCTACTTATCAAAAACAGTTGTTATGGTAACTACGATGTAAATTAAAATGTCAAACTGAAATTGTTTATAATTTATTGAAGTGCTTCCAAATGAGTAAATTATCATTGCCTGCGGGTTAAAAATAAACTAAAAACATTCTAATTTTGGAACAAAGAATAAACCAAACAAGTTTAATTCCCAAAAAAAAATCCTCCAAATTTAAATTAAACATTGGTTAGGCTTTATGTATTTGACTATTATTTTGCTGTTAAAAAGAATTAAGGAAAACATGATTGTTTATGATATGCAAATTACGTTCGCGGCTTTGCAAGTTGACTGTTGCTAGCCGACTCGTAGACTGTGAAGCGTAAGCAAAATTTTGCAAAAGTTCGAAAATAATCCTCTCGATTACATTTACCCAAACTAAATATTTTTTCTATAACGAGTTATAAGCTGTAAACTATTGTACATACATTGGCGTTTTGACATTTAGATTGTTATTTAGATAGTTATTATATAACTTTAGTTCAACATAAAATGAATAATTTAGAAATTGTAAAGGATGTTTTGCCCTTGTTGGTCGTCATTAACCCGGCGTACTGGCAAATACATGTTTTAAGGGGAGAAACAGTAAAATCGATGAAACTATGACACCGGTTATAAGATAAGTACGACAGCAGACACTTTTAGAAGATAAAACGGTTTATTGAATTTACACACTATTATTACAGAACTGTCAAGTTACTAGTTTGATAAATTAAAAGTGTATTTGAGATATATAAACATATTAAATATACAATAGCAGTATCATATGATGTTTGGCACAACAAGACATTCCTTCACACCATGTGCATGATTTCACCGCACTTGGCTGCCCTACGAATCATTTCCGAAGTATGGTAATATACAGATGCTTTGTTAACGTTACCGTGCGCGTTTCAAAAGCACATTACCGGAAATGATTCTTAGGGCAGCCAAGCGCGGTGAAATCATGCAAATGGTGTGAAGGAATGTCTTGTTGTGCCAAACATCAAACAATAGAACTCCCAGAGCACCAGATCTTTAAACAGTATCTCAATATTACTCAACTTTGCGTCTACATTAGATACCTTTAAAACTTCCCAATGAATATGAAAATCAGAGACATTACGAAACATTAATAGCTTGAAGCCCTCATAAAGTTTTATTAAAAACAAAAAGACGAGTTTTACGATTTTTGCATTTTTGCGAAATTGTATACAAAACCGCGAAAAAAAGTAAACATTGGATTTTTGGTCCGGCTCATATATTTTACGTTTTGAGAAGATCGTATGGCTCGATTGCTATCTAATTGCCATAAAGTGAGCAAGAGATATAGGAGAAAAAAACGAACGAAGATTTTTGCTAACAGATACCCAAGAAATAATAAATATTTCGATGCAAAATCTATTGTTTAGATTTTGCGTAAATTATCCGCTTTATTTAAACAATCCTCGATATCTTGCAAACCGCCTTATAAATTTTGATAAAACTTTCCACAACTGGGGGCAAATATTCAAGGTGTAAGCAGTATGAAGCATTTTGCTAGAAAATGACTTTAAAGGCTAATATTGGACTCAAGGCTAAAACATATATTTCGTTATAATCAATTAAAATTATGTCCGATTTTTCAAAAAAAAACATCCTAAATCATAATTCAGTCTTTATGAAAGAAATGTGTTCAAGTGGATTTGAAATCGAACCCAACGCGTTTTTATACTGGAGCTTGAAATGCGGACGGTACTCGCGAAAAATTATTGGGTCGAGCCACCTTAATCTGGAGCCTCGCTCTGTTGTGTAATCCCTCACCACTAGTATTTTGTTTTTTTGTATTATATTGTATTTTTAAGGTGGAAGTGATTAAATAAAAATAAATAAATAAATAATAATGATAATCATTCAATCATACCTTGGAATCATAGGTTTTCTGTTCGTCATACGACTCGTTGCCACGACAACGCTTCGAAAAACCGGAACTAGAACTGTTCCCCAGTCGACACCGGAAGTGATTTTGCCAATACTCTTTAAACCACGGATTCCTAACATTATTACTCGGAGTTAAACCAAAGAAATAATCATAAAAGGATCTAAGGCGTTCTCGACTAGTTTGAAGTTCGATGGTAATGGCGCCTTCAGCAACGTCTTCAAGACCATTAAGGTGGATGGTTTTAGAACCCCAGAAGTCGGACGCCAGCCATATGAAATGCTCGGTGAGATTCTGACGCTTCGCAGCGGAAACATAACGAGCCAGAACCCTTAGTTACGCCCTGGAATGCAGAACGTTGTTCTGCATTCCTGCGGTTTCTTGAACTTAATCCTATTTGTGAGGTGCCTGGACGTTTATGTAGAGAAAGGGAGGGGTAGTAACTATGATATTTGTGTCTAATACATCCTGAATGGGGGAGGGAAGAGAAACTGCTTGCAACATTTACGGTAGGTCAAGTTAGCGAGATTACAAGCATGGTTTGAAGAGCGCGCTATAAACGACAGTTTTTCTGATACATTTAAGTTGGAAAGCTAATCATCCAGTGTTGAGATGTAACGAAGAGTTGTTGTCTAATGTCACAAACAAACGGTAAGGTCTAAATAACAACCGAATATAGTGAATATTCAGTTTATTGCCGCCAGAGGAAATGCAACTGGCCTTGGACAAAAAATGGCGCCAAATTCGATTCTGGTTTATGTCGGCCTTGAAAGAACTCCAGACTGTTCACCCCTTAGAACCAAATCTTTGTAAAACCAAACTTCCTTGACCTTTTTTACTAGCTAACTAAATGGAGGCATAGGAGTCTATAACGTTGATCAAAAGTATCAATGGTATGTTGTCCAGTTCGTAACAGTTCGCCCCCCACCGGCAAACAAAACCGAAAGGTCAAACTCATGTAGGCCGATATTTATCATGTTTATAGTTAATATTATCTTGTGCTTTGAATTCTTATCCGCAGTTTAATATGAATAATATAAGCTAAAGTATATGTTTCATTTACAGCTGGGAATCAGCGCTTGTCTGATAAATTTAATCAGCATTAACTGGGAGTCAGTGCTTGCCTAGATAAATCAGCATTAACGTTATTCTTGATCAGATATTAATTGAAGCTGGGAATCAGTGCTTGCCTGATAAATCAGCATTAACTTTATTCTTGATATATTAATTATAGCTGGGAATCAGCGGCTTGTCTGATAAATCAGCAGTAACTTTATTCTTGATATATTAATTGAAGCTGGGAATCAGTGCTTGTCTGATAAATCAGCATTAACTTTATTCTTTATATTTTAATTGTAGAAGCTGGGAATCAGCGCTTGTCTGATAAATCAGCATTAACTTTATTCTTGATATATTAATTAAAGCTGGGAATCAGCGCTTGTCTGATAAATCAGCATTAACTTTATTCTTGAGATATTAATCGTTGTTGAAGCTGGGAATCAGCGCTTGTCTGATAAATCAGCATTAGCTTTATTCTTGAGATATTAATTAAAGTTGGGAATCAGTGCTTGTCTGATAAATCAGCATTAACTTTATTCTTGATATATTAAGCTGGGAATCAGTGCTTGTCTAATAAAGCAACTTTATAATATTCCAAATTGTCAACATTTGAACTAACGTATATATAATCAAGCGCTTTTCTGATAAATCAGCAACACGTCTTATTAAATCAACGAATTGTATGACGCTATTAACTATAGTTTTTAAAACCAAATTTTCTTCCTTTTGGTTTGAAATCTAAATAAATTGGTGGCCGCTGATAGCAAGATCTTTCAGGGGAGGGGGTAAGTAAGGTTTTTAAGACTAAGTGTTGACATGTTTTTAATTGGATGAGAGTTAATCCGTAGAAACGGCTTAATGAGTTTAGGTTGGTTCTAGCCTCCTATGCAGCCGCTCCTTTGTATCGTCACGCAATACGAGTCTCCCCACGGAGACTCGTATTGCGTGACGATACAAAGGAGCGGCTGCATAGGAGGCTAGGTTGGTTCTGGCTCGTTATGGATTCCTCTCACGTCCTCGACGGTGCAAAACAATTAATACCAGTGCGCTCTGTAACCTAAGTAGTTGGTTACTGAAGTGCCAGAGTGAAATCAAATCTGATGTGTTGAACAATTCACAACTCAAGAGTGTAGCCTAAATCACGATCGTTCACCAAATTGTTACTTAGATACTCTATCAATTCGCTTACCTTTGAATAGCAGAGTTGAGTTTCAATATACTCTGATACTTCACTACTCCAACAAGAGACCCCAACGACCTCTTTCCTTAAAATCGATTATGTGACCAAGTGGAACCCCCTTGAATGTTCCCACGGTGATTATAGTTAATAATTAACGTTCCTGGGAAAAACATACCCGCTCTTCACTCCTAGCAAGAGAAATTTTGAAACATATTTTGCCAGCCAGGAAAAAGTGGTCAAAAACCGAAATATTTTGCCAGCCAGGAAAAAGTGGTCAAAAACCGGAATATTTTGCCAGCCAGGAGAATAGACCAATATTTGGAATTATTAGCCAGCAAGCGCCAAAAAAAATCGACATTTTTTGCCAGCCAGGAAAAAAAAGAAAAAGAAACAGGGAGAATTCGCGAACGTTCTTTGACAGCCAGGAAAAAAGCCGGGTGGCAAATTTTCATATAGACTGAGTAAAAAAGGCTTATATCGCTTATATCAAAATATCCGTCAGCGTAGCTTCGTGCATGCTACGCGCGTTTCACAATTAAAATTCGTGCAAAAATGCAAAAACTGTTAACGTTCAGCCAGGAAGAGACTATTGTGGCTGTGCTTAACTCTTCAGTGCTGACAGTGCGTATATGAGCTTTAATTTACAAACGGTAAAAATAAGACTGTATAAATAAGACTTTACCTAGACTATAGCAAGAGTAAAAAGGCAACTTCAATCAACGATCCCTTAATTTTTTATTTCAATTCAGTGGTGTATGCACAAGGTAATATACATGTATGCTATTTGAAAGGTTTCTCACTGGAGTTGAACCAGAGTACAATGATTACAAATAATTTTTGCAAGCCCACAGAGATTTAAACTTATGTCTCAGTCATGATTGCATGTATCTTATTTCTTTGTGAAAATGGAGTAGGGAACAATTGCTGAATGGATTGATCAGTTGACTTAGTAACAGAAGTCAGGTTGATATCATCATCATCCCACCATGTCACTAGTCATTCAGATTGATTATACTGCTGTGCAGTGATCAACTTCTTTCTTGACTATAACGTGACAAGTGTCAGTTGATATATATCTTCATCATTCTCACATCACCAGTCAATCATTTCTTGCTGACACTAAACCTTCCCAAGACAATTTCTGAAATAACCTGCCTAGTTGATTTATAATTCTATCCATTTCAGGTATATTATCCCGAGCTTTTTTCCAATCCTGGAACGGCATTCAGCCTGAAATTGACAAATAATAATGATCTATATTTCAATCTTTGAGCCCTTTAGTGTTTTCCAAAAACCTTCATCAAAAGTAAGTTATTTGAAATCTCTGATGATATTAAATATTACAAAATTGTTTCCTAATTGTCTTTGTTAGTTGCTCTCTATTTTCAATGGACTGAACATAAATTAATATTTTCTTAGTATTTTCAAACAATTATTGTTATAAATTGATCATAATATAGCTCATACATAATGGATATCTCACCTGAGTGGTCAACTAAGAAGAGCCCACTTTTACAAATTGACTTGTTTCCCAGTAGACAGCTATAATCACATTCATAATCACATTGACTATATGTTCAATGATGCACTTTGACCAAGCGTAGAACGATATATGGTAGATTCATAAGCAGTTATCAATCAATCAGTGGGGTTATTATTTAATCAAATATAGAATGCCAGAACACACTCGAAATACTCACCTTGCGCTTAAACTTTGATTTGCCATTGGCACTGAAAATCAATTTGAAATATCTCAGCATCCAAATTGGACACTAGTTAATGATTGCCGCAAAACCTTATGTTCATTTACAGTGTTACTCGCCGTACCGTAGTCACTTACAAAAACATTTGATGAATTTTTGACAATATTTTGACATTTTTTCATCTCAATCGGACCAATCAGA
The DNA here is from genome assembly GCA_949775045.1 of Metridium senile. Classification (NCBI taxonomy): domain Eukaryota; kingdom Metazoa; phylum Cnidaria; class Anthozoa; order Actiniaria; family Metridiidae; genus Metridium; species Metridium senile. Next base: position 3,804,655 of record OX459101.1, on the reverse strand, counting down.
TACACGTTTATATCGAGAGGCGGAGTTTATATCGAGAGGCGGAGTTAATATCGATCAGAGGCGGAGACTTTAGATACTTTGATGTCTGTAATTGGTCAGATTGAGATGAAAAAATGTCAAAATAATGTCAAAAATTCATCAAAAGTTTTTGTAGGTGACTACGGTACGGCGAGTCGCACTGTAAAATTCATTTAACAAACAGAGTAAAACTAATACTTATAAATATCTACTGATTTGTTTACTAAACACTACATTCTGTCGACTAAGGCTTCTATCTCGGTAGACCGTTCGCTACAAAAGTTTCAAAAAACGGAGTTTGCAAAGTTTCGTTGGTAAAGGCCATCTTCTTGTTTATCGACCGTTCGCCACAAAAGTTTCACAAAACGAAGTTTGCAAAGTTTCGTTGGTAAAGGCCATCTACTTGTTTATCGACCGTTCGCCACAAAAGTTTCACAAAACGAAGTTTGCAAAGTTTCGTTGGTAAAGGCCATCTACCTGTTTATCGACCGTTTGCCACAAAAGTTTCACAAAACAAAGTTTGCAAAGTTTCGTTGGTAAAGGCCATCTACCTGTTTATCGACCGTTCGCCACAAAAGTTTCACAAAACGGAGTTAGCAAAGTTTCGTTGGTAAAGGCCATCTACTGAGCTCCCTACTAAACACTCCATTCTATTTTTCGTCTACAACAATAGTTTCTTTTTAAAACTTTAGCATGTCTTGATTACTTGTACTGAATAGTGCGTACGGTAGTGTATTTTCAAGGACCTGGAATACTAGATATGGATTGTTAGTAAGACTTCGTATTGTTGGAGGTGTGTTGCCATGAGGATCCTGTAGTACAACGGCTAGTAACTAAAAATAATACATACCTGATATTTGAGCATTTCGAAATACCAAATTTAAGTAAAGATATTGTAATGCTTTGTTGAAGTAATAATAATAATAATAATTTAATGATTTCTACTGCGCAAATGAGGTTAAAATTAAAGAATATATATCTCTAAACTAAAACTTAATAAAGTGTATCTGAAATTCTCACACTATGTTTCACCGATACCTTTCGTGTCCCCTTGTCTATCATTTGGTTGTTATATGTTATTTCGTTTCAGTAATTTTTCTAAAAATGTCAATCTTTCCTATTTTTTATTCTATTAATATATCTTGTATATTTTTTCATTTGTTGTCACTCGTGCGTACCTTTTTAAACAGCATCGCCGTAAAAATGCCACTTAACTTAAGCGCCCCAGTAATATTCTGTTTATTGTATATTGAAACTACTGCTATAGATGATTATGTTTTTATACTACTATTTAGAACATTTTTGTTAAGAAACCTTATATCATGAGCTCACTAGCTTACACCAGGAAAGCAACGAGATGAATTCATCAAAATTGTTAAGAAACTGATATTATATGACAATTCATTCATTTGTGACATATGTTGTTAATTCTTGTATACCATGTCGAATATCGGTGCCGCTTCCCCTCCTCCACCCCCTACTCCCAAGTTTTAGTTCGGTTCCATCTCTCGCTCGTCCATAAAGGCAAAGCTACGGAAAAATAGGATAAGCCGAAAGAAAGCTACGAAAAAAAGCCAAAAGAACGCCTGCTCTGCAGGCTAGCTGAGAACTAATCAAAAGAAATTTCGCTTTAAAGTACCGCCTAAAAGTTAACATTGTTGTAAACACAAATAAGTCACTTACCGATAACGGCTAGATAAATGTTAAATTCCATCAGGTCGCGAGAGATCTAGAGATCGAGTGGGGACGATTCTAGGTACTTGCCACCAGCGAAAAGTTGTTTATAAACGTTAGGGTAATCGGACTCTCAAGTAGGGAAGGAGTTACTGTGTGACAATGGATGCAATGAGAAAATCAAACAGAGAAAACTAAGGAACAAGTAACTTGGGCTAGGAGGACAAGTCGATTACCACTTCTATGGCGATATTATGGACGATGTGTTTCTAGATTATGAATGAGTTTGTAGTTGAAATGCACGCGCTTTTGACGCCACCAACGAGCGTGCGGTGATCAGAAAACTATCAATCTAAGTGGCAAGTTTTCGTTTGTTTTTGTACATTTATGTGGGTAGAGAATAATGAAAGTGTTATTATTATAGATAAAATATATACTAAAACGAATATTTTTTTAATACCTAAGGCGAAGAGATCAGTTATCGGACGAGCGTTCACCTTGCACGAAACCCCAACGGCTGAAAACTGAGCCTAGGTAAACCCCCGCTCGACAACCATCTCGCCTCCGGCGAACAACTGTTATTGTAAAGTAGAGTAGAGAAAAGACAGACATACCTGGATTGGAAAATTGGTTAAAGACGCTTCTTCGGTTATTCATATTGGCTAGTTAAGCAGCGATAGTCGGTGCAACAAAAGCTAACCAGTAAAACGTTTTGGGATGTTGAAGTGCGTGAAATGTGATAGTAGAAGATATTTAGGTGACTGCGTAATTAGATGGTGTGGATGGACACGAGGTTAATAGCGTTGACCCGACAATGAGCGAGGCGCATACTGTTTACGATAAACTTAGCCTGAGTATCAGGCCCTCTGATAACCTGGCTGGCTTGATTGACAGAAGCCAAAAAGATTTTCATTGTGCCAGTAGTGACAGTTTTGTATAAATATTTTCCCAGCAAAATAGTACTCTGTGAATATTTTGCCAGGAAGCTTAGTATTTAATTCATCCAAATGCCAGCAATTTCTCGAATTAAATTTTTGCCAGCCAGATGAAAATTTCGATGAAGAGCGGGTTTTTTGTGGAGCGGCTCCGGTAGGCTCTCTTGCTCCAAGATCTCTTTAATCACGGAACAAATTGCTTTTACATGGAGAGCTGTTTTGAGCAAGCAAATCGAGTTATTTATGATGATGAGTTCAGTGTTGACATAAGCGAAAGCAGGCAAACACACGTTACTGACTTAATTTCAAACACAATCGTGGAAAGAATAATTACAAGAGATTCTGAGGGTTGTCCAATACACACGACTTGCAAATCGCTCTATCCGAGGACAACATTAATCAGTGCACAAAGACATTAATATGCACAAAGTGTGCATTCATTATGTTAATACGAATAATGCCGCCATTAGCCGCTGCAATATTTTGCCTTTTTTGGCCAATACCGCCTAATGCTGCCATTAGCCGCGGCGGTTTTGGACCCCAGAGTAGGCCTCATTTAGAAATCTGTGAGATCAGTCCAGAAAAAAACAGCTTGTGTTCTGTTTTACTGAGAAATTGGTTTTGCTTAAAGGATAACCTGTAAAAAGTAAATACTATTTTTTGTGAACTTTTTGAAAATTTGTTTCAATCGACCAATTAATATTTAAGAATCGAACTTTGAAATCTCTTAGTGACCGGGGAAGTTGCGGACTGCTGGTCAAAAACTATAAATTGAGACGGAATTTTTGCGAAGTCGAGAAATGTTCTTATTGAACCAAATATAAAATCAATTGAAGAGTATGGGTTCATGATTTTTGAAGCTACTATCCTCCATATATGGAGACACTTTGTGAGAAATGAAAATCAGTATTTGCCGGTTATATTATATATGAAATTCAAAGTAGGTTTACGTCATCAGCTCACACAAAGGTGAAGTTGTTTACTATATTTACTTGCAGTACTGCGATTGCATTGTGTTTCGCTGTGTTTCCTGAACTGATTTTTTGAAAATTACAGTCGTCAAGATTTAGAGGGAGTGATAATAAAAAAGTTATTAAAATGCGTTTTGTAATTATGATGTCTTTTAAATTAAGATGAAGACATTACAATGATAATATTTAGACTTTATTTCTTTAGATATAAACAAATGACTAATATTATGAATTTAAGGTTATTAAGTATTTTGATATAAATTATAAAATTGAGTTCAATATGGAATCTGTTTTATACAGCTGTTGCTTTAAAAATATAGCTTGAAGGAAAAATATATATAAAGATAAAAATCATCACTAAACATGTCGAAAGGAAAAGAAAATGGTCCTAAAAATTTCAAGTAAGTAGTGGAAAGTGTTCGAGACTCTTAGAGTTATACTATATATAGTCATAAAATATCATGACAAATAATTATTGAATCTTGTCTGTCAATCATGAAAGTAGGAAACATTATTTTTTGTTTGTTGATTATGATGTACTTAAATATGTGAAAGGTCATTTAATGTTTGATTGACAGTAAATTTCTTACAAAAACAGTAACTTTTATAATTATTTAAATTCACTGATTCACCAATAAATTGTGATTTTATACAGTATATAAGAGTTATCATTAGTTGTAAGAGTACATTCAGAAAAAGCATGAAACATTAGTAACACTGTTGTACTATTTAATGCTAATTCTCGTTTTCTTTTGTTCAACTAAAACTTTTGCACAATTTAGAAATTAGTGTTTCATGTTTTTACTGAATTCACTCCATTATACAATAACATTATTGTAAATTGTATTTATTCTTACACTCTGTCTTAAAAAGGACATATTTCTAATTTATGAAATTCAGAAATTTGAATTTTTTTATTACGTGTACTTATATGTGTGTTCTTTTTCTGTAACAGAATGTGAACACTGAAGTTTGCGAACAACTTTTTTCTTGGCTTGGCAAGTTTTCCCCAATGACAAGACACATGAACCGTCCTAGATTTTTATTTATAATGCTGTATGTCCTCGATAGCCATAATAGAGATGTTGTGAAGCATTTATAATTTAAAAGTAATTAATTTAGTAAAATGATCCATGTATATAGTAGATTAGTGAAACTGTATTTTTTGTAATGTCCCTCATGTTAAATAAGGGCGTTGAACTTTTAAAGGTGAAAAATAAGCCATCATCCCGGCTGTACCTTTAAAAGCTTACTGTATGTACTTTTGGGTTATTCACAACATCTCTATTATGACTAAATTTGATTAATGATGGTAATTGGACTGAGTGGAGTAAAATTCATTCTATAATCATACGAGGGGAGTCCGCCTTGTTTATCACGAGTATGATTACAGACAGAATTGGACAACACAAAGTTTGATTACCAATTAATCATAACTATTACAATTTCAGAGAAAAATGTGTGGGGTTTCTATTAAAAATGATAGCAAAAATCAAATAGTTGAAGAAATCCTCCATTTTTGAAAAAGATTGTAATAGTTATGATTAAGATAGATATAATGTGCTTGCCCTTTGTTTAATAATGTTTATATGTATCATAATTTGGTTTATAATATCATATCAGTTGTTATACTTTACTGTTAAAAAGTTTGACGAAACGCATTCTATATTAATGAATAGTAGTATTAAAATAAGTTAATAATTAAATATTGCAGTTTCTCCTTTGATATTTTTTTTGGTAAATGTGGAATTATAGAAAAAAGAACATTTAAAAAATTATATTGAAGTTGAATTTATATGCTGAAAGTGTGACTTAATGAATTTGAAAGAGAATTGCACGATTAAAATTATTTGATTGTTTAGTTGCTGATTTGATAATTATGATTTGCATTTAGTACTTATATTAATAATTAAAAATGAAGTGTAATGAATAACTATTGTGCAATGAATTAAAGACATCAATTTAGTAATGATTATAAGTAAACGTATAGTGATCAGATGTTTCTATTTCAATTTGTAATGTGATTTTTGATATAAAAGATGGAAATGTATACCTACAATATGTGAAATATGAATAAAGAACATTGGCCTTTCAGAATGAAATGTACTATTTCCTAGTTGACATAATTATATTGGAGGGAGGACAACACCTACATATTATATACTGTGGATTATAATTGGGTGTCATGTTAGTATAAGAAGAAATGAACAATTAAATGAATCATAATTCTGTTATTTAAAGAGAACGAAGCAATTACTATATAGTGAATCGTTGATATTACGAGGGATGTTGGTACGTGATATAGTACTTTTTTTAGTCTTGTGAGAACGAAGCAATTACTATAGTGAATCGTTGATATTACGAGGGATGTTGGTACGTGATATAGTACTTTTTTAATCTTGTGAGAACGAAGCAATTACTATAGTGAATCGTTGATATTACGAGGGATGTTGGTACGTGATATATAACTTTTTTTAGTCTTCTGAGAACGAAGCAATTACTAGTGAATCGTTGATATTACGAGGGATGTTGGTACGTGATATAGTACTTTTTTTAGTCTTCTGAGAACGAAGCAATTACTATAGTGAATCGTTGATATTACGAGGGATGTTGGTACGTGATATATTACTTTTTTTAGTCTTCTGAGAACGAAGCAATTACTATAGTGAATCGTTGATATTACGAGGGATGTTGGTACGTGATATAGTACTTTTTTTAGTCTTCCGAGAACGAAGCAATTACTATAGTTAATCGTTGATATTACGAGGGATGTTGTCTTTTTTGATTCTTTAAAGAACGAAGGAAATACTAAATAAATTGTTGATGTTTCCATGGATATTTTCTTTTCTATTTAGATATGTTTTAGTGTGTATTTCGCAAATATCATCCGTAACGATTTGAGTACTGTATTTGACGGATCGTCAAAATTCACCATCCGCAAGCACCCCGGGCCCCTGTCGATGTATGCCTTATAACCACAGGGTACCCATTTCACGGATCGTCAAAATTCACCATCCGCAAGCACCCCGGGCCCCTGTCGATGTATGCCTTACAACCACAGGGTACCCAAGCTATTTGTTTTACCGATCGCACGGATTGCGTAATGAGATGCACAGGGTGACCAATTTGAAAAGCAATTGAAGTAATTTATTGTCTGAATTAATTAATTAATTATTAGTATGAATATAATGATATGCACACTTTGTGCATATTAATGTTGACCACGGATAGCGCGATTTGCAAGTGGAGAATGACAGATGGTGACAAGCCGTGTATATTGGACATACTTGGAGATTCTAGTTTTTGATGCAGTTTGCGTTTACAGTATATACTGCATGTGTTTACAGAATATCGATGTGTTTTGAAGGTCACACATGCACGCTTTACAGTTTCGATTTTCCAAGCGGAAGTTAGAACCGGGCTTTCAGTCGTATATTGAATTACAATGATGATGATGCTAACAATAACGATGATGATGATAGCGTGACCAGGTGATAACGATGATGAGAATAATGATGATAATGGTGGTGGTGCATGATGAAGACGATGATGATGGTGGTGCTAACAATAACGATAATGATGATAGCGTGACCAGGTGATAAATAATGATGATGAGAATAATGATGATAATGATAATGGTGGTGATGATGATGGTGATGATGGTGGTTAACAATAACGATGATGATGATAGCGTGACCAGGTGATAATGATGATGAGAATAATGAGAATAATGATAATGGTGGTGATGATGATGGTGATGATGGTGGTTAACAATAACAATGATGATGATAGCGTGACCAGGTGATAACTAATGATGATGAGAATAATGATGATAATGATAATGGTGGTGATGATGATGGTGATGATGGTGCTTACAATAACGATGATGATGATAGCGTGACCAGGTGATAACTAATGATGATGAGAATAATGATGATAATGATAATGGTGGTGGTTATGTAGAAGAATGTCATGTCTCTACAGACGACACAAAAAAAAACCTTAGCGCCTCCGATTTCTTCGACGCCTTCGGCGAGCCGGCGTCCAAACAGCAACAGTCAGAAGACCGCCAAAAGAGAACGCTTGCCTGCCATTTTGTTTGTTTACAAAGGTTAGCGACCGAGCCATGACGCTAGCCCTACCCCGGGGTGACCCTTTCTTGTCGAGTTTGCATGTAAAGGGCTAGTTTGCATGTAGAGGGCTATGTCTTGACCCTTCTGGTAGGGTAACCCTAACAGGACCTAAGACAGTTAGATAATAAACGCTCGTGTCCTATGGGACATAGAGTCTCTCGCATTAGATAGAACCCCCGGGGGGGGGGGGGGGGGGGTTCTCCCTTAGAAAATGGATAGAGTTGCTCGACGGCCCGAGGGGGGGGGGGGGGGTACGCCCTTATATTTACTATACGGGGACGTTCCGCCAAATAGGGTATGGTTTTTTGCCTTGGCGTCTTGGATAGGGTATACAATTTAGCCTGTTTTGCCTTGGCGTCTTGAATAGGTATACAATTTAGCCTAATTTGTCTTAAATTGCCTTACCTAGGGTATACAATTTCCCCCTTGAGTCTTGGATAGGGTCTACTTTTTACCAATTTGTCTTGAAATAGGGTACATATTTTTAGGATTCTGCTGTCTTAAATAGGGTCAGGGTTTAGAGGTACCAGCGGAACGTCCCCGTCAGAAACTGGGTCAAGTACCCCCCCCCCCCCCCCCCCCCGGTCTCGACGGACCTTTTAGGGTCGAAAATAAGATCCTCTCGTACCTTTTAGGGTCTTGAACTGGCACCGTACCTTTTAGGGTCAGTTTTCGAACTTAAGATTATACATATTCAAAAATGTTTAATGTTGTCGTACCTAACTAGGGTCTGAAATCAGTATCTGAGTTTATGCGTACCTTTTAGGGTCATTTTCAAAACCGTCCGTCGAGCACCCCTATCCATTTTCTAAGGGAGAACCCCCCCCCCCCCCTCCCCCCGGGGATAGAACACCACTCGGGCTGCGCCGCGTTCATTTCCTAACCATTACAACTGCATCACCGCATAACTGTATAACCGCATAACCGCATAACTGTATAACCGCATAACCGCATAACCGCATAACCGCATAACCGCATAACTGTATAACTGTATAACCGCATAACTGTATAACCGCATAACTGTATAACCGCATAACCGCATAACCGCATAACTGTATAACCGCATAACTGTATAACCGCATAACTGTATAACCGCATAACTGTATAACCGCATAACTGTATAACCGCATAACTGTATAACCGCATAACCGCATAACCGCATAACTGTATAACCGCATAACTGTATAACCGCATAACTGTATAACCGCATAACTGTATAACCGCATAACTGTATAACCGCATAACTGTATAACCGCATAACTGTATAACCGCATAACTGTATAACCGCATAACTGCATAACCGCATAACTGTATAACCGCATAACCCTTAACCTTACTTTTAAATACTTGTCAGCTTTTTGAATGATAGAATGATCACCATTTTAGTACGTACAACGCCTTACCATCAGTTCAATAAGTAGATCAATCGAGTATTGATCTCAGTGAGCAAAATAGATATCCCTATCCCATGCACACTATCAAAACACTTCAAATACATCTGCAAAAGACTTCTAATATTTAAAAGGTAGGCATAAATTAACTCAGATACTGATTTCCGACCCTAAAAGTTACGACCTCATTTAAAAAGTTATCAATATGTATAATCTTAAGGCGAAAACTGACCCGAAAAGGTACGGTGCCAGTTCGAAACCCTAAAAGGTACGGTCTTATTTTCGACCCTAAAAGGTCCCGTCGATCACCCCTATCCATTTTCAAATGAAGTCCCCCCCCCCCCCCCCCCCCCCATACCTAAGGGAGTCCTCCCCCTTGACCCTGGGCTGAAAAGAAAACAAAGCTTAAACGAGCCCGTGTGGCAATCGGAATAAACTTTTGTTCAACATAAAAATAATAATTTAACAATTGAAAGGATGTTTTGCCCTAGTTGGTCCTCATTCACCCGATGTACTGGCAAATACATGTGTTTATAGGGGAGAAACAGTAAAATCGCTGAAACTAAGACTGGGCGGTTTAATAACTATGATAAGTACGACAGCAGACACTTTTAGGAGATAGAACGGTTTATTACACATAAGTGTCAAGTTACTAGTTTAATAGATTAATAGTCTATTTGACATTTCACATTTTTAACGGTGTTACAAATTCCATTATATCACCTATCGTTTATATCAAACACCGACGCAGCCTATACTAGCCTTTTCCGCAGGCTACTCCATAGGAATTCCTTTGTTGACGCGATCGGGATTCCTGTATAAGAGATGCCTGCGGAGGAGGATAAGCCTATAGTACATGTACTAGTTTACTCGCTACTTTCCATTTATTAAATTTAAAAATAACGGTATCAAGTGTGTGTTGGGACCAATCGAGAATAAACTTGCGAGTTGGTCACCAGCTAAATTTAATTTCCATAAAATGAGGCCAGTTATTATTTGAGAGGCAAATCATTTCAAAAGTATTATAATGATAAACTAGCACTCAAATTAAAGCTATTTGCACTATGGTTATAGACATACATGTAATAATGTTACATATTTATCGTTGTTTCCTTTCTAGATATTTTTTTTAGATTAGATTGAAAAAGAGTAAGTGATATATTTTACTAATTTTCAAGTCAAAAAATGCCCTTACGTAATTTCTACTGTAAATCAACACAAATAGTGAGCTTGGGCTATTTGTCATAATTCCTTATTGTCTCCTCGCAAAAGATGTTTTGCATTACTTTAAAATGCTTTTTAAACTTATTTCTATAGATCATATAATCAAAATGCCATGTTGTTTGAAAACCTTTTTTGGCATAAAACTAAATCCTTGTGGACTTATCACAAAGGGTTTTACTCAATACTTTTTAAATCAACTGTAAAGAAACTGATTTTAAATCAAATTTCCATGATTAAACTTAGCCGCCAACTTGTTTGAAAACTTCGAATTCGTCTGGTTTGAATTTGAACGATCCTGCAAGAAGATTCCTTGCTTGGCTCGAAGTATAAGGGTAGCCTTGTAATGCATTGTAAGAGTGTCCAATATCGGTGTAGGAGTTCATGTTATTGCCCGCGTTATCACTAAGATGTATATCATGACCGCCGCCAAACGTTGGCAGGTATCCTCCGCGTATAGCATACTGAGTGTGGACAACGTTTGTCTTGAATGGCTTCAAGTTGTCTCGGTTGACAAAGGAGAATATGAACGAGTTGGCAGATTTTATGTAACCTGTACTGGAATCTGTAGATAGAAATAAATAAAAGAAATTGTAGAGGGTAAAAAAATAAGCAGGAATGTGTATCAAACAAGCAATTCAAGAACCATTGATCGTGTAATAAAAAAGAAGATCAATGTATCGTTTTTGACATTATTAATGCTTCGTCAAGAGTCATATACCACAGTTGCTCCTCTAAGGAGAGATATCGAAATGAAAGGAAGTAGAACAGACCGAATAAACAAATTGATGAATTAATGAAGGAGTGCATGATAAATATATACTAAGATATGATTATGATGATGTCCGACGATCTTTTAAAAATTAAATATTAAAAATTTCGAGACCAAGACTTTTTTTATTTAAAAAAATCTGAGCCTGTAATATACTTATTAGCCTAAAAGCATTTTATACTCTGAGCTCCCCACAAGTGAGCACAAATGAAGCAAAATTCCGAGAATCGGTAATTTTTCGATGATTTCAATTTGTTTGCGGAGGGGGAAGGGGGACTGGTTACTACTGTACAGGCTTCTAGCGTTCCTGTTAATATAATTCAAAAAGTAGCCTGCTCGTTTCTAAAGTGGCTAATACTTGTCTCTATAAATGACAAAAATGAAGTACTTACGCCAGCTAGCGTCTGTATAGCCTCCAAATATGTACTGTTTGACTTTAATGATGGTGATGGTTGGACCAACACCATCGCATTTCGCGTGGAAGGTACTGGCTGCCCATCCATCGTTTTTAGAATGATAACAAGTTTCCCATCTTGTTGGCTTTCCAGGAACTGTGGCCAACCATTCGCTCAGCAAATCATAATGTGTACGATTTTGAAGAATGTTAGATTGCATCATGTTAACAGGAAAATAGAAAACCATTATCAGGAGTATTTTAATATTTTCCTGGTTAAAAAAATTCGTGGTTATCTTGTCCATCGCCATCTTGCCCTACACTTTTCCCATATTAAACAACTATTTGCCGAAGGCATGTTGAATATCGACGAATAGTAACCGAGGAAAAGTCGACGCTATTATTCATCGATTTTTGTCGAGCCTGAGGAGAATAATTGCTTACTTATCAATACAAAGGTGATTCTTTCTAAAAATAAAAATAACCATTCTCTTTTGAAGAAAAACTGTTTATTTGGTATTTTTCAAATCGCACGAAACGCTGTAAGTGACTATATTGAAAAATAGTCCGAAGTTCTCTAACCAATCAGTATATTTTCAATAATCACAGGTAAGAGAAGAGGAGGGAGGACCTCTTTTTATTTACCCTAGATTTATTTTTTTGAACTTCAGCTGTTTACTGTAATATTATAAGACAAGCCGTATTACACATACATTTCTTTACAAATGGATAGTCTGGGCTACCTAAGGTGACGAGCCGATAACAAAGCACGCCGGGCCCGCGCGTATCAAAAAATCGCCGGGTTTGTTTTGATGTCCGCCATATTGGACGCGCGCTTTATTCGGAAGACTGGTACTGAATTAACGAAGCCTTACTCGGCTGATCTTTCAAGCTTCGTGTAGTGTTCGTGATTTTCCCGATTGCAAAACAAATGGCGGGAAAAGAACAAGCTACAAGCGACCTTTCTCATGATACCAAACATGTAAACATCGACTAAAACGTCTCCTCTTTAGGAGATTTGCGAAACAGTGTTTACATGAACGATTGAAATTTTACCAAAAGTGCTCATTTATAGCCTTGTTTTATTTTTACGATGGATTTCTCTCTTGGGCCGAGTCTTGGACACAATAAACTACAGTTTCTAAACTTGATCGCCTTCTTTTTCCTTTTTTGAAATTTGCTTTTGGTTGCACGGTTTTTGAATTGAAAGATGCCGCGTTTCGCCGTTGGTGCGTATATGAAAACGAGAAAGGAGGCAAGAGAAAAAGTTGTTATGGCTAGAAGAGATGTACACGAAAAGCTTAGTGAGCTGGAAACTATCGAAAGTAGCATCGTCATGACACAGAAGAGTATAATGGAAAAGGAGTCCAAGTGTAATAAACTGGATCAGAAGGTACTTAAAATGGTTTATTTAACATATGAGATTCGTAATACTTATTTTGTGACATTATTTAAATGCCTGAGATCGTATTGTTATTGTTATTCATGCTCATTTTGATGAGTGTAGGAGCTTTTAGTAAACACAAGAAATATAATAGATCAAGAGCAAGATATAAATAGTACAAAAAAGTGCTAATGAATATTAAATAGAAAATAATAGAATTAGCATAAATGTGCTCTAAATAGCATAAGTTTCGTTTCACGGGCATACTGTGTGTACTCTTATATACATTTCTGATAATGATTTGTATTGTAAGAACAGGAAAACATGCATATGCTTGATTTTACTTAAACAAATTCAAAAACTTTACCAGTTTCGACAAACATATCCTATACAGGTTGGTTTACTAGTAGAGGAGATAGAGCAGTTAGACGAGATTGATAAGGAGTTAACAGAAGTGAAGAGAAAGAATGTGAATAGAAGAATGTCAGAAAAATCAGTGAAACTCAGGCAGAAAACACCAACTCTTTTAAAGGATGGGAAACTAACTATTAGTGAGACAGTGGCAAAGCAGAGGCGAGCAGAGACATATCAGGCAGCTGAAGAAATTCATGGGGGAGCAAAGGAAAACAGAGCAGGTGCAGTTGGATTGATTGACACAGCACTCAAAAGATGTCCCATGAAAGTATTACAGGAAGCAATTATATCTAGTAAAAAAGTAAAAAAGATATTACCTAAGGTATATAAGAACGAGCTAAGCAAATTTGAATCTTCGACTAATAACACTATTAGAAGTGTGGCTGTATATTATAGTGGGGGTGTAATGGGTAAACGTAAATATAGGAGGCTGTATAGAGATAGTTCTTTCACTAGTAACTCTAAAGGTAGACAGGTTGAGCGTATATCTGTTGGTAATTGTCCACTTCCAAGGCTAGTGTCATACAATAAACTCATGCCATTTATTAAGTCTATACCTTTAGGCAGTGTTTATAGTGTAGCAGAAACACTCTGTGATGATCTAGAAGAGGGAGAAAAGGTACGTGGTTGTTACAGAAAATTGAAGGAAACATTGCCTATGTTAGCAAAATTCTATCTAAGTAAATGTAGTGGTTATGAACTCAAATGGTTTGATGAGCCCAATAAATTCTATATATCTATAGGTGGAGACGGCGCACCATTTGGCAAAGATGATACTGCTTGTGCCTGGCTTGTTGGTTTCCTAAACATAGGGCATGGATGTTTGAGCAGCAACGAGAACTACATCATTTTTGGCGCAAACTGCAGCGAGAGTTGCTTACCTGTGCAAAGATATGTTTCCATGCTTTTGACTGAAATCCAGAGCATTGAACAGGAAATATTTCCAATTACCTGTGATGATGGCTCATCTGTTAATGTTAAATTTGTTGTTGGGGAACTCCCCAATGATTTAAAAATGATTGCATTCCTTGCTGGTGAATTGTCTAACAGTGCAAAATATTTTTCTTCTTTTGCAGATGTAACCCTTATCAATGGCTGCAATGCTAAGGGGACATATGGCAGAACATCTAATAATACCTGGAAGCCTTGGAATTACGAACACAGGCTAAAAGTGGTAAAAAGTGTAGAAAAACTTAAAGCACAGGTTTCAAAACAAGGTCTTGCCAAAACAACTGAAAGGACAAAAATAACCAATCATATTTCACAACAAAAGTCTAGACAAGAATTTAAACCTCTTGTTGGTAAACTAATTGAACGAGTTCATGTAGATCCACTCCACCTAAAAAATAATGCTTGTGCTAATGCACACAAAATTCTTTTAAATGAAGTAGTTAATTTATGCAATCTTAAATCATTAAATATAAAATGTTATACACAATTACCCATGAATTCCCCTCTAGTTATTTATGTTAATACTTTAAAGAAACAGTGTAATCTCTCCAGACTTGCAAACAAGGTCACCAAGTGGTTTGATGAGTTTGTAAAGGATGACAGAAGTTTTGACTACAGGTTTACAGGTAAGGACTCACGTTTTTTTCTTCATAATTTCATGATTTTAATTTCAGCGGTAGAACCATTAGCAGAAGTGGGGTCAATTGCACAGATTAATTACCATTATCTGGCTTTTTTGTGCCTCCAACTTAGAGACTGTGTGTCACTTTTTAGCCGTGTCAACATCTCCTTTGATCAGGTACGTCAGCTTGAAGATCTTTGTAATTCTTATTTTCTTTGTAATATTCTTTTTTTTACTTTCCATCCAACTGTCTGGACATTGTCTTATGTAGTACCATTGCATGTAAGAGAAATGTTGGTAAGGTATGGGATGGGTTTGGGCCTTAACTCAATGGAGGGGAGGGAGGCTAAGCACATTTCCATATCTAGATATAGCCAAAATACTACACCACAACAC
This sequence comes from Metridium senile, assembly GCA_949775045.1. Classification (NCBI taxonomy): domain Eukaryota; kingdom Metazoa; phylum Cnidaria; class Anthozoa; order Actiniaria; family Metridiidae; genus Metridium; species Metridium senile. Next base: position 3,789,379 of record OX459101.1, on the reverse strand, counting down.
CGATGGCAGCAGATCTTCATGCATGATTATGTCTCACTAGTATGGTTGCGTGAAAGGGGATATAACAAATCAACACCTGTGAAAACAACAGCCTCGTACATTCCAGGACGAGTACAAAAAGATGAGTTTTGTAATTGTGGTAGTGAGGTTTTAAGCGGTCACTCTGAATGTAAGTATTGCCTTCATCCCATAAGAAATCATATAAAGTCATGCATTAAAAACCGTAAGTACAGAGATTTTAAATAAATATAAGGTAAGAATGTAAAATATTGTAATATATGTTGTGGTTCAGGTTAAATATGATTTTGAACTAGTTCAATTTATTTTGAACCAGTACCAATGATATATATTGTATATTGTACTGGTACAAATAATTAGGTTTTGTATTTAATAGGATAGGGTTAGGTTTAATTTATGCCATTATTGGGAGTTTATGAATAAAACAAAAGTCAGATGGGGAATTTTCAACTGAAGTCGTCGTGGTATAGTGTATAGTATAGTAGTCTCTTGACTTAGAAACAAGAGATCCTGGTTCTATTCCCATCCGTGGTAAGAAAATAGGAAAGAAAAAACACAGGTAACCCAATTACATTGGTTCAATAGTTAGTATTAGGTATAGTAAGCCACATTAATTAACAAGTCAAGTGGGAATGGTAGGTAAGTGAGAGAGAAAGGGGGAAGGTGTTAGTGAGATCGAAAAGAGGGAGTGGTAAGTTGGTTAGATCCCCTGTTTTATTTATGAGTACCATAAATAAAATGCCTTTTAGAATGTCAGATTGTACCAGTTCAAGACTATTTGTACCGGTACAATAAATATTATACTGGTTCAAAATAAATTGAACTGGTTTAAAATCATATTAAACCTGAACCACAACATATAATTATACATGTATATCTTTTTTTTTTTTGTAATCTTGAAATGTCAGTAAAGTTAACATTTTATTTATTTATTTATTTATTTATTTAATCACTTCCACCTTAAAAATACAATATTATTAATAATACAAAAAACAAAATACTAAAAAAAAAGTGTAACAAATTTCATTCTATTACTAGGTATCATATATAATATTATTCATTAAATTTATGAACTACCAGGATATAGTTGTGCCGTGTGACTAATTCCAAAGTAAATTTGTGGGAGTGTACAAGAACAAGAAAGGAAATTAGAAATGGAGAAGTCAGATGAATATTATTTTAGAGTCATAATATTATTAGCAAAGTATGTTGAGTAAATTGAATGTATATATATAACCAGCATTTTTAATCAAAATATCTCTCATGTGTAGTATTGGTATGTTTTACTGTATGATGCTTGCTCTTAAACAAAGAAAGAAGTGAGCAATTTCACCAATCAATACCATTATCTAAAACAAAACAGTAAAAATGTACAATTTACTGTTGCTTACGGGGTAAAACAGATATACGCTCAGTCTGAACTTCCTTTATAGTTAATTATATATAGCCTTGTCCTTACTAGTTACATAACCATAAGCCAAACAAGCTCAAGGGTACAATTCATTAAAAGTCTTTGTTCTTGTTTCTAACCAAGTTTACAAATGCCTTTGCTTATGTCACTAATGAGGATGGGGGTTAATTATTTAACTCAGAGTTAAATTAACATACTGTAGTAACTGTTAGATATACTAAGAAGGAATCAAGCAAAACCATTTTTGATCTAGACAGCCAATAATATTTTTTATTACAATTAAATATTTTATCAATGCATTTGATCTAAACAATTGTTTTTATTTATAGATATGCAAATGCATATTAAGACAGCCAATTATTTATTGTAAAGCATTTTATCAAATTAAGACAGCCAATTATTTATTGTAAAATATTTTATCACTGCATTTGATCTAAACAATTGTTTTTATTGATAGATATGCAAATACATACAATGTATATTAAGACAGCCAATTATTTATTGTAAAGCATTTTATCACTGCATTTGATCTAAACAATTGTTTTTATTTATAGATATGCAAATGCATATTAAGACAGCCAAGTATTTATTGTAAAGCATTTTATCAATGCATTTGATCTAAACAATTGTTTTTATTTATAGATATGCAAATGTATATTAAGACAGCCAATTATTTATTGTAAATCATTTTATCAATGCATTTGATCTAAACAATTGTTTTTATTGAGATATGCAAATGCATATATTAAGACAGCCAATTATTTATTGTAAAATATTTTATCACTGCATTTGATCTAAACAATTGTTTTTATTGATAGATATGCAAATACATATATTAAGACAGCCAATTATTTATTGTAAAGCATTTTATCAATGCATTTGATCTAAACAATTGTTTTTATTGATAGATATGCAAATGCATATATTAAGACAGCCAATTATTTATTGTAAAGCATTTTATCAAATTAAGACAGCCAATTATTTATTGTAAAATATTTTATCACTGCATTTGATCTAAACAATTGTTTTTATTGATAGATATGCAAATACATATATTAAGACAGCCAATTATTCATTGTAAAATATTTTATCAATGCATTTGATCTAAACAATTGTTTTTATTGATAGATATGCAAATACATATATTAAGACAGCCAATTATTTATTGTAAAGCATTTTATCACTGCATTTGATCTAAACAATTGTTTTTATTTATAGATATGCAAATGCATATTAAGACAGCCAAGTATTTATTGTAAAGCATTTTATCAATGCATTTGATCTAAACAATTGTTTTTATTGAGATATGCAAATGCATATATTAAGACAGCCAATTATTTATTGTAAAATATTTTATCACTGCATTTGATCTAAACAATTGTTTTTATTGATAGATATGCAAATGCATATTAAGACAGCCAATTATTTATTGTAAAATATTTTATCAAATTAAGACAGCCAATTATTTATTGTAAAATATTTTATCAATGCAATTGATCTAAACAATTGTTTTTATTTATAGATATGCAAATGCATATTAAGACAGCCAATTATTTATTGTAAAGCATTTTATCAATGCATTTGATCTAAACAATTGTTTTTATTGATAGATATGCAAATGCATATTAAGACAGCCAATTATTTATTGTAAAATATTTTATCACTGCATTTGATCTAAACAATTGTTTTTATTGATAGATATTCAAATGCATATTAAGACAGCCAATTATTTATTGTAAAGCATTTTATCAATGCATTTGATCTAAACAATTGTTTTTATTGATAGATATTCAAATGCATATTAAGACAGCCAATTATTTATTATAGAACATTTAATCTATGCCATTGAGCTAATTGTTTTTAAATGTAATTATTCAAATGCATATTAAGACAGCCAATTATTTATTGTAAAATATTTAATCTATGCCATTGAGCTAATTGTTTTTAAATGTAATTATTCAAATGCATATTAAGACAGACAATTATTTATTATAGAATATTTAATCTATGCCATTGTGCTGTAAATAAAAATTATGATAAATCAATCAGTTTGAAAGTCTTTAATCATTGTTTTATTTTCATTCACAGTATTTTGAGAATTTATTGAGCTGAAATATTCTAGCTGGACAGTGTCCTACTAATAAGGGACATTCAGTATTACGAATACCGGTTGCTTAGCCCTGTGGTGCATACTGAACCTAAGCCAAAATAAACTTATTTTTTGTTTCAGAATTAATTGAGTAAAATATATTTTTTTAAAGGGAAGTTTTTTAAGTTCAAGTTTTTTAAGATCAATTTTGAAAATGTGTAACAAGCAAAAAAAATGACTACAGCTGCAGTAATTGGTATTTTTTTGATCATATAATTATCAATTTCTTTGTGTAATATATGTCTGAATAAAAAACATTTTCCATGCAGAAGCTGATCATTATTGAAGACTTTTTTCCAAGACAAAAATTCTATAAATTATAATCTCTTAATTTATGTCTGTATATTTGTTTCATTCATTTGCATTAAGTCATATTCACTTTTGAAGCATTTGTTGGCTCCTAAAGGAGCCGTTTTGGCTCTTAAAAGAACCATTTTTTTGGTATTCAGCAGGGGTGAGCACAGAGTTGTGAGCTGCCAGATGCTATTCTGTTAACGGCTTTGAGATATATGATGTGAAAGCCGACTCCTATTATTGTTTGTAACTTTTCTGTGAAACAAGGCGGTGTGGTAAGGACACAAGTTCGATAGCAGCTGTGACTTTGCAGATATATGAAAGCAGACGTCAATAATTATTGTATTATTCATTCAAAATATTTCCAGAATTTATTAATGAGCAAAAGTCTTCTAGCCAGGCACAAGTGTCCTACTTGTATATGATATACTTAGTAGAACACTCACTACCGCTACATTACAGTGTGACTACTCAAACCAAGGCCACCCAAACACATTTTTCACAAATCATCCAATCACGTCCTAACCAATAAAATTACAATGAAATTTATGATTCAGAAAATTTTACTGTTGAAATACAATATTAAAGTGTCAACAAAAAAACACCAGAATTGTCTTGTACAGGGATTGAATAATTTGTGAAAAATTTGTCTGGGTGGCCTTGGTTCGAGTAGTCGCACTGTAAATATTTTAGCATATGTTTTGCTCACATGTTGATTTCTGTGGCAGTTGAAAAAACTGCATAATAGATTAAATCATTGTTGCTAGGGAGAGAACAACAAATCAAACAAACTCAAGTCACATAAGATAACCCTTGCTTGACATGGGAAATATCAAATTAAAACGGATAAACATTTTGAATGAATAAAAAAATAATTGTTGTTGAACAGTTTAATCATATACTGAAGCTTTTGAGTGAATACAACACCATTGAACATATTGTGAGTTTAATGGTGTTGTGGACACCCAAAGGAATTCCACTCGCAGTAGTGAAAGGCAATGGTGAGTTCTTGTTTGGTATATTTGTAGATTAAGGAAAAGTCCTTCACATCCGATACTGTAATCCTCAGCTTGTGATTTACTCTCTTACCGGAAGTAAGTGTTTTATGCAAATAGGAGTCGACTTCCACATCATTCTTCCCAGAAAGCAAACAAAAGAAAGATTTCACAGCTTGAACTGAGGTAAAAGAAATCACCTCCCCTTTTTTGTTGCTCCTCACAATGCAATGTGGCTCGCAAAGTAGCCTCCTCGATGAAGAATTAATTAAACGGCAAATAAATGAAAAGAGCTGAGATGGTATAGCTCGATGAATTTCTGCAAAGTGGGGAGTTTTGACTCGAACTCGACCAGAAAGGCGACGATGGATTGTCTGCAGCCAAAACTCCGCTTCTCTATGAAACACTAATCCACAAGGAATACATGACGTTAAAAAAGTAGTAAGTGTATCGTTCAAAATCGGACGGCGAGACAGGGCAAGAAATGGCGGCAAAACGACCTCAGCAGCTGCTGTAAAAAAAGACGAATTAAAACCACTGTCATCCTTTTTGAAAGATGACAGCAGTTCGGAGAGATCTTTCTCATCCTTGTTTTCGGTAGGTACCTCGTAACCGGCTTCAACAGCACTCTCTTCCTCCAGTTCGCCATCATTTAAAACCATGTCTAAAACCTCGCTAGTTGTATACCGAGCCGCCATTTTGAATATTCTCACGCGCAACACCGCTGAACTCAAGTAATGGCGAACCCGGCGATTTTTTGATACGCGCGGGCCCGGCGTGAAGCGATCTGCCATTGATACAATAAATGAAGAAGGGTATATACATAATGGCAGATATATAGTGTCTTTAATTTACCTTTTGTTTGGCAGTTTTTTCCAGTGAAAGGACCGACGCATGTGCAATTGTAAGTGACTACGTCCAGTGTTTTGCATGTTCCTTGATTTTCACAAGGCAAATTTCCACAAGGATCGGCAACTGAGTGCATGGTAAAAAAAAAAATTATAACAGTTCTCCATCATGAGTACATTTGCCCGATACAGTCATTCTACGACATTCTCAAGATAAACGATTATTGTACAAAAAAAATAGAAAAAACGTTGACAAAATAGGTTTTATGGGAAAAAACAAAACTAAAAAGTAATTTGGTGTGTAAAATACCCCCCTCCCCTTCCCGTCTCTTTCCCTAAATATTATTGGTGCTGGCAAAAGCTTTATTGCCGGGGAATGAGAGCACCCCTTTTTGGATTGATGCTAATAATGATTACTTTTGAGAATATTTGTCAATTTTTTTTTCCAAGATTGTAGCTTGATTGGTCTCTTGCACCCCTAGCTCCCTTCTTTTGCAACCCAGCAGGAAGGCTCCCTTGTGGTAAAACATTATTTCATTGTTTGTAAAATGCTTATAAAACCAGTTTATCTGGTAACTTACCTCCTGTAGACATATTGCAATATGCCTTTTTTGATTGGTGCGCATGTTTAATCCAGTACATACCGCTGGACGGTGAGTGTGTGCTATTCTTGATCTCCATGCACGATTCTCCAGGTAATTCTTCATGAGAACCAATGGCAGCTGAGTAAAAGAACAATAAAAGTTAGAAACGTCAATATTAGTTCATCTTAGTTTTTTTATAAAGAGTTTCATAAAACTATATAATAATAATGAAATATTTCATCCAGGTATCTTAGCATTTTATATCTAAAACATTCAAAACAATTTTCTTCAATTATATTTCTTTCATCTTATGGCATGCGCAAGCAGGCATTTGAAAAAGTATTTTTTGGCTGAGATAATAATGAATAAAGTTGTTGTGGTGAAAAGGCCTTTTATTGTTTTTGAATCTGAATTTAGAACTTGCGCAAGCACGTCTATGACAGCAAGGTAGCGCGCACAAAAAACTCGTACTCGTACTCGTTCTCAAATCTAAAGGTAGACACAATATCAACGTAGACACAAAATTGGGCTGATTTTTATCAAAAAAATTTAAATACAACGTTTAGAGCTCCATAAGAAAAACGCGTCGATAAATATGTTTCAACTTAAATTTGAAGCACATTAACGGAGATCCAAAGCACACGGCTCCCGTTACGTTCCATGCATTGTACATTGAATGTAGACTAATATCATCAGTAAACATAGCACATGCAGTAACGGTAGACTGATACAAAACTGGCTTGGAGAAATGAGGTTGTAATCATTTAGGTGAGAATAGTTACAATTTTCAATTGATGGACAGCTTTTTCGACAGATGTCTGTAGTTTGATGGATCTGTCTTCTTTCCTTTTATAAACAAAGTAATTAGCCTTGAATTTTTCCAAATAGATGGAAATGTTCAAGACTTCAGTGACAGATTAAATATTGAATTGAAGTTAATGCAGGAGTTATAACTTCATTGGCATCATAATAAATGATATTGTCTAGGCAGGCCAACGGCTTTATTAGGTTTCTTTATTAGGTGATTTCCTTCACATTTTTACCATTAAATAGTCATCTAACAAAATTAAGCATGGTCAACTAATTATTATTTTTGTTTTCGAGATCACCACCCGCCACCACTCCCCAGTTTTGGCTCCAAGCCAGACCAAAAAAGACGTAAATTTTGGCTCAATTTTGAGTTGCTTTAAAGTCGGAAATGTCTTAAGAGTATCTAGTAATAGCTATGGCAATAAATATTTATTCCAAAAAATATTTTTTTGGCAGGTGCTTTGTTGTTTATCGTCTACATGTCTCACTTAGAGTACCCTGGATGCCAGTGGTTTTATGATTTTTTACGATTTAAAGTAGTTTCGAGGACTATTTTGTAAGTATTTTGTTTGTTTGGTAGGGTATCGTTCCACAAACCTCTGGCCACTCGAGACATCTCCAACGGACAGTGTTTGTTTCACGTCATTTCCTGTCAAACCGGTTTATAGTGCCAAATTTGCATATGTCAACGATTTTCCTTATCCAGTTGGCAAAACTGAGAAAACATCTCTTCTCTTAATAAAATAGTAAATTGCTTCCTCTTGCACAGATATCAGTTCCCTTATTTGTGTATTTTGAAGATAGCTCGAACTGTATAGCGTTGTGAAATATACCAATTGTAATTGTAAAAAACCGGTTAAGCATAACATGCGTCATAATCTGCATTTAGGGCCAATCAAAAAATACCTTAGAAGGTTCCTATGGCGATCAAATGACTAGCCAATCAGCGAGCGAATAAACTTTGTCCGGAAAAGCGGAAAAATTTGATTCGAGCGGCCAGAGGGGCTCATCGCTCCGCGACTCGACCAACGTCGCTTCGCGACTCAATGGCTCGTCGCTTCGCGACTCGTATTCTTCCCTATAAAAGAAAGCCCCTCTGGAACCAGGGTTCACTTAGAGCGACATGACACGCTAACAAGAAAGATAGTTTAATAAGTATAGGAAATCGCACAATCTTGAGCACAATTCGTAATTAATAGGTATGAGTGATGTTTTGAAAGTTTTCAAAATTGGACGAGCCTTTTCAAAACCTCACGAGATTTAAATCTGATTTGCTTGCAACGTAAACAGAGAGACCATAAGTTATCTTAGAGAGCACAATAGCTTTAAAAAGTAGATCAATTTCGGTTACTCCTGCAATTATCACTCCTTCTAATTTCCCCTAATTACATATATAGACATATATTAGCATGGCCTAATATAGTCTTGACGTACATGGTTGGAAAACTTACAATTAGATTAAAAAACTCCTAGTAACTTTATGCATGTGATCATGTTGTTTAATATTGAGTATATTAGGGTAGATAGTGTAGTTCGATTCAATGCATCCACTGTTTTTTTAGAAATATGTTACAAAAGACGCTATATTTCAGAACAAATAAGCTTTAACGTCTACTAGAAAAGTCAAGATAAGTAATGGGGATGAATAATATCATTTCTCCATCATCATGCCAACTATAAAAAAATCTTGGAGTGCGTGGGCTTCAAAGAAAAACATGCCAACTTCCATTTTTGAACACGGAGCGTTTTAAAAACAGGTTCTGTAAATAGGCTACAATCACGGACAATATTGAGGGGGGGGGGGGAGGGGGGGAGGTTATGATGAAAAATAAACATTTATATTTAAAACACCACAAATAACCTGCAGTGTCCCAATATTTATGTCCATGATTGTAGCATTCAACTATACCACCTTGGATACCAATCTTTAATTCTAAATTATATTATAAACATTATTATAAGTTTATACTTGTATTATATTTTTAGTGTACCATATAGGAAAGGTATAGGTCTGATTTTATTGTAAACCGCAAAACCGCACACAAAAAAACGAAAAATCGGCATCAAAATCTACTAAAAAACCGCAACCGCAATAAATATATAAAACTTGACCAAAACAAAACAACCGGAAGGGATTTTGACCGCATAAAAACACTTTAACCGTGTACCACATCTGAAATATTAAAAAAAAACAGCACCAGACCACACCAAAAATGACGTTAACCGCAAATCCGCAAACTCTTACGCCCCACTACTTAATATTCGGATAGAAGAAGATGGGCTCTGCCAGAAGGATAATGAAGAAAAAGACCGTTGAATTAACTTATATAAGTAAAGATACACAAAAACATGGGCAACACAGATTCAAACAATTTATATGCAAAACTGAAGAAACTTTTTTCATGAAAGCAGCGTGCACTGACCTGGTTCTGGTTTTTCAAAATACACACCCATCGGGTTCTTTCGTTTTTTGGACGGTTTCGCTGTAATTGTTCTGTTATTCAGTTCGCACATAAAACTTTCCCGATAGAAGTTAATACTCATACAACCGATCTTCTCTTTGCACTTTACGTAACACTCATGGATATTTTCGTCGCGAAATGAAGACAAGACATGGTCTACAAGAATAATCCCACTGACGGAGACATAGCACTTTTGAGCGAGTGAGGAAGAAACCAGTGACGCTAAAACACACAGGAAGAATCCTAAGTGTGCCATCGTTGAGCACCACGATGTATATGAAGTAGCCCAAGAGAGTGAAGCTTTATATAATTAAATCATCTTGAGGAAAGTATCCAATCAGCGCAAAGTGAATATACACAGCTTCAGTTGTTAGCGCCACTCCGAGGGGAAATATTTGGGCTTCAATACTATAGCCTAACCGGGATAGGGAGCATTCTAGGATTTTGTAATCCATAGCTAGATAACTTTAATAAATTGTAAAAACCGGACAGGGACGAAAGATGGCTGTAGGCTGATGGAATTTTCAACCCAGACTTTGAATTCAAGAAAACCAAGCGATAGTTTTTAATGGTAGCAATCATAAAAAGAAATTATTACTTAAAATTCAATCTGCCTGTCTTCATTATTTAGGTAGTTCACGTGCACGTCTATATTAACAGTTTAATCGAAGTGAGATCGGCTTTACTCAGCATGTACTAATTTAATCAGATATTAATATTTCTGCTATAATTTAGATATGCTATTACAAGTTCAAAACTCCTTGACATGTTTTAAATAAATTCCAACCTTTCTTGATGGTGTTTCGTAGTCATTTATTGAGAAATAGCTTCTTTAAAAGCAAGAACGAGTGTAAATATACGTCGTCCATATTTGAAGTATGTATTTCCGGTCAGCGGATTTCCCCAAAGCAATAAATCGTCAAAAAGTCAGTATTGTAGAAACAAGGCAATTTAAAAAAATCTTAATAAAAATATGACTCTACCTGACTGTAACAAAGTATTTTCAATTAAGTATATTATCAATTCTTTATAGTGAAAACATCACATCTTAACACTTCTTCGCATGTCATCAACCACAAGCGATGAAGTAGACCTTATATAGTACTTTGCTTGCTCCTGTTATTCACATGCTTTTTGCACGCTTTTTGCTGCTAAACAATTTTTCACATGCCTCATTAAACCAGACAGCTTTCCTGTTCAAATTGAGAAGAATACAAAAAGTTTAAAATAGGAATACTTTTGTGCTTTGCGCTATAACAAATAAGGGTATTATTTTCTAAATGATAGTATCATTCAGCGGTCTAATCGTTAACAAAAGCAGCCAAGCCATAGTTTTTAATGGTTGCAATCATAAAAAATACTATTACTATACTTAAAAGGATCCTCCACTAAAAATGAACTTGAACTTATATGGTGATAAAAATTATGCTGATTTCAAATATATATCAACAAATTTCATCAGCTGATTTTTCGCGCGGAAAGAACGGTTTAAAATGTGAGAAAAAATATTTTTGGGATCCCTGTGGCACCTTCTGATGTCGACATGTTGCTCCCAACGATCCAAAAAGAAAGCTTTCTTTTCGCTGTAAAGTTAGAAAATGAAATACAAACTTTTGTTCTTTGCTTAACTTTGTCTCCAGACTTTCGGACAGAAAAATTTCAAACTGATTGAAAGACAAAAGTTTGGAGTAATTTTCATTTGTCGTTAAATCATTTTATCTCAAAAAAGTAGGTAAAATAGCATCGTACTTCGGAATACTTCGAAAGGTATTTTTTTGAAGAACCTATATTCATTCTTTGGGGAATTCTTGCACAATAGGATTAGGCAGAACCATTTTCGCACGATATTTATAGTTATGTTCATATATAAAAAATATATATATATATATTTCCCATCGTTGGGAGCAACATGACGTCATCAGAAAGTGCCACAGGGATCCCAAAATATTTTTCTCACATTTTAAACCGTTTTTTCCGCGCGAAAAATCGGCTGATTAAATTTTTTGATATATACTTGAAATCAGCATAATTTTTATCATCATATAAGTTCAAGTTCATTTTTAGTGGAGGATCCCTTTAAAATCAAACTGTATGTCTTCATTATTTAGGTAGTCTATATTAACAGTTTAATCGAAGTGAGATCGGCTTAATTTACTCAGCATGTACTTATTTCAATCAGATATTAATATTTCTGCTATAATTCAGATGAGCTCTTACAAGTTCAAAACTCCTTGAGATGTTTTCAATAAATTCCAGCCTTTGTGATAGTATTTCGTAGTCAGGGATATTGAATTTTGTTTTTCACTGCCAAGTAATAACAAACATACTCACTTTCAAAAATTTGCATTTGTTTGAAAATTTCTAACGAAAAAAAAAAAATACATAATTATCTTAAAAAAGTCCAAAATCACATTGAAAAAGACATTAATGGTCAGATTAATAAAATTCTAATCGAAAAGAGAACTTAAACAAACAGGTGTTAGACAGAGATAAAAGATGGTTTTTAATAGTTATGCATGTGTCAATGTTGCTGTTACATCTAGGTAATGTATTTGCGACCAGGCCTGCATATGAATTCACCAAAGTTGTTAGCCTTGAGCCCGTGCATTTTTGTAATGCTGTATTGTATAAAAATATAAATAAAACGAAGGGAAAACCCCCAGCTCGCCGTTCATTCACCCATAAAAACAGTACGTGTCGAAGGTATTTGAATATATTGAAAGAAGAAAATAAACAACGGATTAATTATAAGAATGCAATGTTCATGTGAAAATTATTTGCACCTTGATTTAATATAAACATGCTTTTTGAAAGGGAATTTAGTCGAGTTCCTTTCACTGATTGTCAGGCATTCAAAACTTGTCAGAGCTGCATAGCTAGCTGGCATCACTTGCTCTTCTAGAAGAAACGAGAACTAAGAAAAAAGATTTAGAATGGCTTCTCTTGAGATATTTTGGACTTGAACGACGATTCAATGAACTTTTGAAGTCTTGAAGTTGACCGTCGATCGTCCCTAATGGCTTTTAAACCTATGTAAAACCCGCACTGACCAATTATCATTTCGACGTATTAAAAAATATTTATTTGATGCTTTACATTTTCAAGAATTATTTTATTTTATTGACGATAATTGTTATATCATGTTCTAAATATTGTTGTATATTGATTTTTAATTTTTTTTTTTAGTTTTAGTTTCGATTTTTCTGACCGAAAAAAATATTTCGTACCCTACTCTACTGAGGCCGGTTTTGGTGCGCAATTTTTTCCTGTCATGGGTTATCTCCCTGCTAACAACTTGAGCTTGTTAGCTTCGCGCTGATTGGCTAGTCACATTTTCTTGTATCATCTAGATTGTTGATCATAGGAGATATTCACTCACAAAATACCCCTAAATGAGGTGTGATTGAAAAAGTGAAAAACTCATCTTCTTCTCGGTGTTGTCATGACAACCACCCTTACGCAATGTCTCGCAATGTCTCGCCCATAGCCCCTTTCATAAGCAGCAGAGATATCATTTTGTTTGAGGTTGTTTTTACAGTTTTCTGAGAGTTCAAAGTCAGGGTTGAAAATGTTTTAGCTGAAAATGGCCCAAAAATCGGATTTATAAGTAACTCTGCTATTATGCAATAGTTTGCTCCCAGATTTGCACCACCTATTATACTCACTAACCCCTATATGTATACCAAATAAGATACCACTAATTCCGTGATCGATTTAAGGTTTATTACCTCCTGCCCGGTTCTTACATAGACGCTCTCTTAAGAGGTTCATTTTCTTAAAAATATTGTTTCTGGAAAGGAGGTACGGTCATCAAGATTACTGAGAGGTTTAATTAATAGCGGCTGTATTGGATGCCATACAGTTCAGTATGCCCTTCCCCAGTTTGGCTTATTGAATTGAGCCAAAACTATAAAGGAAATTTTAAAAGCTGCTCGCAAAAAAATGAAGTCAAATTTACTCTAGCAACTCCAACCCCTTCTGCGAAATATTGTGTGTTTGTAATGGTCCAGCAAACATAATTACTAGACAGCCCCACTGTTTTCTAATTTTTGATAACTATTTTATTAATTACAGAGACAGGATGTCGCCAATTCAATATGGCCTCCACTTCATTCTCATTTTTTTTTTAATTCATATTTTAATTAACCACTACATCAAAATTATAGATTAGAATGACATCAACAAAGGTAAAAAGTTTGAGACAAAAAATATTACAGAAATACCAAAAAGACAACACTTAAGCCTGGTTTTCACTAGCGACGCAACGCAAGCGCAAACGCAAGCGCAAGCACAAGCATGTGAAAACGAGACGTGAATAAGCGCAAGCGCAAACAAACTATTCACTAGTGCCACGCGCAAGTACAAGCGCAAACGCAAGAAAAAAGGAAAATTTTTGATACCTTGCGCTTGCGCTTGCGTTTGCGCTTGCGCTTGCGCTTGTGCTTGCGCTTGCGTGGGCGGTTTTCACTACGAAATAAGGCCTCTTGTGCTTGCGTCTGCGCTTGTGCTTGCGTCGCTAGTGAAAACCAGGCTTTAGTAAACAGAACACTTGAAGACCTTCATTAATTATTGTACTGTATTCTTTCTAAATTTGGCTTGATTTTATGGGAAATCATCATTACTGGGCTACCTGTGGTAGCACAGTCTTAACATCTCGGGTTTTTTTTCTTTTTCCTGCTTGACAAAATGAACAAATTGTGCAATAGTACCCAGAGCGTTATCACGTCCTTGACACCATGGCAACGCGATAATATGAAAATGGCGAATGAATGGCGTGTTTCCCTTAAGTTTTTAATTCGTTCCGGCCACTGAAAACCATCATCGGGAACCCAGGGGTAATCTTCTGTCGCTCGTTTCTCGCTCCCAGAAGAAATACCCCTGGAACGTAGTCTGTTGGAGCTTATTCCGTAAGTCAAAATTCTTTAAAAAAACTTATTGAACGACTTCCTTTGAATGGTTATCTTGATTTTCATTGGTCGACCTGAGCTGAGAGCTGACTTTTGACTTCTGGAACAAGCTCCAACAGACTACGTTCCCAGGGGTATTTTTTCTGGGAGCGAGAAACGAGTGATAAAAGATTACCCCTGGGTTCCCGAGGATGGCTGAAAACGCTATCACTAAGCTTCACTACGTTCTGTTCTAGAATACAGAGTTGACACTCCGAGTATAAAAGAAGTTTACTTTCTCCTGAATATCGGAAGAATGTGTTCGTACAAGCTTCAGATCGGCGATAAAAAACTGGCGATTGACGAGCTTTTCTTGCACAAGGGCCAGTTGTACAAAGCCTGGATAAAGTTATCTACTGGATAAGAGTTATCCAGTGTATAGAACTTGTATATGTTTTATACGTCGGATAGGGATTTATCCGGTGGATAGCGCTATTCAGGCTTCGTACAATCGGCCCCAGAACAACAAACATACCAGCAAAATTTAAATCGCTACACCGTATTATTTAGAATTTCAACTTTCAATTCAGAGAACATGACCAGTTTAAATCTCGAGTCGAGCTCGCGACGACAACAAATAAACAGGTCAAGTCGGCATTTCTAAAAACTACTCCCAACAGCCCAAATCGCCTCAAATATAACACCAATTGCTTCAGCAACTATACATCTTTCATTTTCTGGCGTATATTTTGAAAGAGCTTATAGCACTGTTTCACTCACTGACTGAAGACTGATCGATCCCTGTAAAAGCATGACACACCAGCAGATTAACAGACTGAAGGAGCGACGGAATATTCTGAAAAGGAAGACGGACAATACAAATAAAACATTACAATAAATAAATATTTACGTATTGATTGGTTACTAAAAGAAACAACAACAAAAAAGTACAAAAGTACATGAAGTTCTATAATATAGAAAGAAACATTACATTTATTTTGTTCTTTACGGCAATGATAACGGCATAAAAAAAATGTCACTTTAATACAGTTCAACCTTATGTAAGCTAAATTGACATGACACGCTATCAAGAGAGGCAGGCAGTTTGAGGAATAGAGACAATGGTTTCCAGTTTCTCCCCATTCAGTGAGCCGTGAATGAAAGGCCAGTTTGGATATAGTACAACCTGGTGTCATCACAGGCAGCCCATGCAGATTCAATCAATCAATGAGCGACTTTTTATCTAATACATGGCTAAAAACTACCACTTTCATTAACCCTTTGCTCCCAGCTCGGCCGGCACCGGATCATATGTAAATTGAGTTTGTTTAATGTGTTGTTCTCTACCATGCCACAAGGGTTTTTCTCCGGGTTATCCGAAAAATCAACATGTGAGGAGTGATGTATGACTGAATATGTATTTCTACACTCTACCACCATAACAATTCCCTTTACTATATATATACATTTATTTAAAATAAAAACCTTTGAAGCAACATAACAATTGGTAACTATACGTCTTTTTTGGCTACAGAATGAAGAAGAAAGAAGAAAGCTTCTGGCACCAAACTTCAGACCAGCAGTTGCGAATCGTCGTTGACAAAGCCATACGATAAGTTTCTAACTTTGCAAAGATTAAGAGGCAGCATGGTCGAGTGGGCAGAGCGACGGTCTCGCAATCCGGTGGTGCCGGGTTCGAGTCCCCGCTCTGTCCACTAGCTGAGACTGTATTTGTCCCGATTTCGATTAGGTCAAATTCAGTCTCTCGACCATGCTTGTAAATAGCCAACTGGTTTGCCTCCTTGGCAGTTGGGATTCTTAAAAACTACCGGGTAACCGGTAATAATGTTACCCTAATAAAAGATGTTTTTTTTTTTTTTTTTTAAGGAGGCTCGAGTCAGTAATTTTCGCGCTCACCCAGCGACGTTTGTAAGGCCGTAGCTCCCGCGTCAGAGGGTATTTTGACAATATTTGTTAACACTTCTCTACATATAGAATAAAGTTTTTTAAAAAGTTATTTTTAATAAAATCGACAATATATTAGCCGACAAATGATAACGCCGCCGAATTTCTATGTAGCCGCCCATTTTTGGGAAAAATCGACCTAAACTTTTAAAACCACATAGCCTACTTTAAAGCTGTTACCTAGGTCAACAATCTGGCAAAGTTTAAAAAGATTCATCTCACCGATTTTGAATAAAAACGGGACAATTTTTTTCAGTGCAAAAAATCATTGTTTTATAATATTTACCGATAACAACGGACTTTGAAAAGATAAATCCAAATCCTTCCAGCCAGGTATTAACAGGACATTTTTCTACATTGTCTGTGAATTTCAACAAATTTAGTCCACGGGATGTTTTTTGGGAAAGGATATAAATCGGCAAAAGTTTGTCAGTTTTTGTGCAAAACTTTTAATTTTTACTTCTGAGCACGCTTACGAAAAAATCTGAGATAGATTGTTTTTATTTTTTAGCTATCAAAAGTTCACCATATTTTCAAGTGCGCCTCTAAATTTTATAGTGATTGAAATATTTTGAGGCGGTCAAATAAAATTCTGAACGTGGGTATATTTGCCTTTGCTTTGCAGCGGCCGGTTTATCGTTATAAAACACTGTAAAACACTGTCGTGTAAACGACGATTATAATGGTAGCAACAAGTACACGTGTCGTAAGGAAGCTTCTAGTGCGCATGACACGTCAAACTTGTTTGGTGACTAGCTTGGATTTAATGTACAACAAAGCTACGTTTACACGGTACCGGACGAATTTTTGACCGGTCAAAAGATCGACCTGGACATGCTGTTCACACGGAACCGATCATTACAATATTTTCGTTTTGACCGGTTAATTAGGCGTCCAAATTATTGCAAGTTTAGCGTGGTCCCGTGTGAAGGAAACCCCTAAGAGGATGTTAATTTTTTTGAGCGGTCAAAAATTTGTCCGGTACCGTGTAAGACGTGTAAACGTAGCCCAAGTGACCATTACAATAAGATTTATTGGACTATAAATGAACCAAAGCTTGTCTACTATCGTTTTGATCTCTAAACAAGTTGGACGTTTATCTCCTTTCTGAGATATAAACATTTGAAATCTGAAAATGCAAATGAAGTGACGTCATCCCAGGCCTCATTAAATATACAAAAGTTCTCTGGAAATAATTATAGCATTTTTTTTAAAGCTCATGCCAATATCTGTATTACTAATATTCACACTACCATTAACATTTTTACGACTTTGCAAAAATAAGCTTCAGCTGTCAGCTTTGAAACAAAACCTTGACAAATTCCTGGGATGACATCACCTCATTTGCATTTTCAGATTTCAAATGTTCATATCTCAAAAAGGAGTGGTCGACATCAAGAAAAATTAAGTACACTTATTATACACCTCATGTACAACATATTTGCAAAATATCATGAAGGGCGTCAGGTGCACTTTAAATTACAAATGAACTAAAGCTGACAACATACAAGTGACCATTACAATATGTGATAATTAACATATTAAATAATGAATTGAAATGCGTTCGATGTATGAATGAAATACAGATACATGAGAAAAATATCAATTGCCTTTGGCGGGACTCGAACCCACTGTGTTGACTTTCTAGTCCACAGCACAACTGACCAACCATGCTGGATACGCAGCCAGACAATGTAGTATAGGGCAACATTGGGTCTCGGGGCAATATTATTCTCTGTAAGCAGTGAACTAGCCGTAAATGAAAACGCAGAATTGAAGTGAAATAATAGATTGAAATACGCTCAGTGTAATGGTGAAATACAGATACATGAGAAAGATATCAATTGCCCTTGGCGGGGTTCTTACCCACCTATTGCCTTGGATAGCCTCAATCGCAGGCAGCTTCTTTTCTCTACATGTGGGCTTCCTTTGCAATGGTGGTCTTTTTGACCGTAGGGAGACTGAGAGCGAGAGAAAAAAAGAGCTTTTAATTTCACCTTTTTGAACTGAATCAGAGGTGTATACCTATAATTCCTTTCCGTCTTGGAATGACATATTGCCTTGTACAGCCTTTTTGAAATTAGTGTATACCTATAATTCCTTTCTGTCTTCTTGGACAACCTTTTTGAAATAGGTGTATTCCTATAATTCCTTTCTTTCTTGGTATAACGCGATTATCTTGGACAACCTTTTTATAATAGGTGTATACCTATAATTCCTTTCTTTCTTGGTATGACCCCATTGCCTTGGACAACCTTTTTAAAATAGGTGTACTTTAAAAGAAGCGAGCTTTATAAAACATAAACGTTTTCACCCTAAACACGTTAGCGAGACAATTTTGATAGGACTCGAATTCTATTGGTTGAATAAGCCAATTGTCCTATTTCACTATGACGTCACACCAAAACATTCTATTGTTCTAAAGCTAAGGATCGTGGTCGCCAGTGGGGGACAGATTCATAACAACAATACAAGAATACACAATAAAATTGCATTTACAAGACGGATAGGAAAGAAATGACATCAAAATGCCATAAATATGAAAGTATAAACATAGACACATAACATACATAAAAATTAGATAATTTGAAGCTCAATTTTCAAAGAGAAAGAAGATTTAGTTGAAATTACCATTGTTTTCGGCGATTCTATCCCCCACTAAAATTGACGTCATAATGAAATAGGGCAATTACATCCAGCTATTTCAAAAAGAAAACTTGAAATAAAATTACCTAAATCAGCTGCCAGTCAATCAAAAAACTGCTACACATATTTTGAATAATTGAAAAACTGCCGGGGGGCGAATTCACTTCAAAATGTTTAAACAAAATATTTTTTTTTATGTTTAGACGTCTGAAAATCAGGTTTTTTTAGTTGAAAATTTTAACCAGTTTTACCGGGCTATAATATCTATAAATAGTAATCTTTTTTTCCATCTTTTAACCATAAATCAGATATTTTTGTTGCATGATTTCAATAAACATTTTGTTGAATATTTCAAATTTATTTTTATATTCTTTTAAGACTGAAATCCACGTACCGGAAAATGTGTCTAAGGAAATTGCATTATTTATCGTCAAGAATCGCTCATATTGAAGGTGACAGTAGTGTTTTCTATTTTCGACAATGGCGAATAGATAAATAATTTAACATTTCCACAACTCAGTTGTCGAAAATGTCAGATTTGTCCATAATGGTATACCGATAAGAGAGAAACTAGTTCAAAACACTTACAGACGAAAGACCCTTGTGATATAAATATCAATGATATTACTAAGTTGGCAAATTTTGCTAGTTTTGTGAATCAACTGGCTGTTCTAAATTTCGCGTTTTTTTAGACTTTTGTTATCAATAAAAGCTTTAACTATTGTTATATTTAATCCATTTAGAAAGTGCAAATTGTAAAACATTTTTTAAAGACATTTTTGCTTAATTTTATTCTAGATTTTCTCACTGAATAAATGTTTATTTAAAACAAACAAAAACTGTGTTTACCACTTTATTCAACACTAAAAGTACTTAAATCAAAAAATTGTCAAATTATTCAAAAATTAAACGAGTTCAATTTGTAAAGTATAATAAGCTATTCAGTTGGGCTATTCTATGTCTGTTTTGGTTTTCTTGAATGTATACAGTCTGAATAAGAATGAAAACGGCTAATTAATAGCTTTATTATCGGTTCAATCTACTAAATAAGGAAACTGTATAAGGAAACCTTTTAATAATACAGTTGAAGATTGACACAACACACTATTTCAACTAGCTTCTATTTATCTTCAATTCTATATTTACCTAAGGTTATTTATCACATTTTAAAATGTGGAATATTTCGTCATTTCTCACTTTGGTGGCTTCCAAAGTCAATGCATTTTTAAGCTTTTCTTTTATAGTATAAATATTATATTCAAATTGTCATTTCTTATTAAATTCATGAGTGCTTTTCAACTTAACTCATGTATATATTTATTCTCTTAAATTTGAAGACATGTTTTTGTTTTACCTATAAATAAACCAATTTGAAAATTTTCGTGATTTTATTTTTATTTTTTGCTTTGAAAGCTTTAAAACTATCGCATTAGTATTCCACAAACTCATTTCTTTTTCTCTTTTGGCTCTATTAAGCCAGCTTTTAGCGTTGAAAACATAATAGCATAAATGGCCGGTTCATTTTAAGTTAAATAATTTCAAACAGATGTGAACTGAAACCTTATAAAACAAATTGTTTTTTGGAAATGACCGGAAATTTGTAATTGAAAAGAAATTTCACTATGCTAACACAGTACGCAAACATTTGCCATTAGATTCACTTCTTCCAAAACGTCAAAATTTCTAGTATTTCGCGTCTCACTTGTTTATTCATACAGCCATACAAGAAAGGATTGATGGCGCATGAAGCGAAACCAAAATATGTATAAAGTAGATATATTTGTCTTGGCAGCCAATGTGATTGCATTGTGTCTACAATATCGATAACCATGCACGGTACCCAGCACGCCGCAAAGCCAATGATGATTGCAAGGACGATCTTTGATAGTTTGTCCTCTTCGCGTACAAGTCTAGAAGATGAGTCGTGTGTCCCACGAACTGATTTGAACTCTCTCTTGTGTCTTCTTATCGTTTGAATAACTCTAGCGTAAGAGAATGTTATAACAATAAAGGGAATTATAATGAATGTTATTGAGAATATTATTGTGAAAATTCGACTATGCGAGACGGAGCGAAATGTCACCACACAGATTGCTTTCCCGGGTTGAAATATAAAGTAGGAAGACGCGAAGAATATTAATCCAGCCATAACAGCAGCAGAGCTGAGGTAAACTACAGTTATCATCACCAAAGTCTTCTTTTTAGTGAATATCTTCTTGTAAAGACGAGGACGAACCACACTGAAATTTCGATTAATAGCGGTCAATGTAATCACTTGCACAGACTGAAATATGAGAACATGGATAGTAAACCCTTGAAGTTGACACATCGTATACCCGTAGCTCCATTTGCTTGTGATAAGTGCTCCAACCGACAAAGGCATCGGCAGTACTGCCATCACAACATCGGAAATAGCTAGAGTTACTATGAACATATTAGTTATAGTCCTGAGGGCAGCTTTTCTGTAAACGGCCAAGCAAATCAGCACATTACCAACGAACGCGAATATATTGATGACTATCAATACAAGTACTTCAAGGAATATCAAACCGTTGGCTCTCTTGTGAAGATTATTCTCCAAGACGTTGGTTTCGTTGACCTTCGAGTCGAGATCCATTGCTAAGATAGTAATGTCGACGGTTGAATGACCCGGCTCGAGCTCGAGTCAGTGTTGTCCTTTTACGCTCAAGAATACCGAATGAGCGTGATGGCATATTTATGAGAGACGGCCCGAGTGGGAGATCGATATCGGACAAAAGTTCTTGATGACGTCATCTGTGACGTAACTTTGACGTCATCGTAAAAAATGTGAGAAATGTCATTTTGTCCGTAATGTCAATAAGTAATTTTTTTGTTAATTTAGCAGTAATGGTTTTATACCGACGCATTGACTTTCGAAATGTTGCTAGAACTTCCTACCTTTTTTCATCAAAAACGACTCCAGCAGAGAGTGGCTGTGGCCCACACCGGAACAATTTCAGTTTCAATTATTTATTTATTTTTTTACACCAAATTCGAAACATGTGATATTCCCTTACAAGGCTTGCATGCATTTGAAACCATGCTATGTGATCTTGCTCAAATAAATATGAAACAATTTCACAGGAAATGATCTAGTTATCATAATTCAGTACTTTAATAAATTGTTTTCTTAGCTAGAAATATCGACGCAGCGGTAGCCAATATCGCTCTGATCTAACCACTATAGTTATCGTACAGTTTAACTCTAGTTGATTCCTTAGAAACACTGACGCAGTCCTCACTAGTTTAACCACTAGTTATCGTACAATTTTACTCCGATTGTTTCCCTAGAAACAACGACGCATTCCACACTAGTTTAGCCACTAGTTATCGTACAATTTTACTCCAATTCTTTCCCTATAAACTCCGATTGTTTCCCTAGAAATAACGACGCAGTCCTCACTAGCTTAGCCACTAGTTATCGTATTATTTTACTCCAATTCTTTCCCTATAAACTCCGATTGTTTCCCTAGAAATAACGACGCAGTCCTCACTAGCTTAGCCACTAGTTATCGTATTATTTTACTCCAATTCTTTACCTATAAACTCCGATTGTTTCCCTAGAAACAAAGACGCAGTCCACACTAGTTTAACCACTAGTTTTTGTAGAATTTTACTCCGATTGTTTCCCTAGAAACAACGACTCATTCCACATTATTTTAACCGCTAGTTATCGTACATTTTTA
Organism: Metridium senile; assembly: GCA_949775045.1. Classification (NCBI taxonomy): domain Eukaryota; kingdom Metazoa; phylum Cnidaria; class Anthozoa; order Actiniaria; family Metridiidae; genus Metridium; species Metridium senile. The sequence goes on along the minus strand of OX459101.1, from coordinate 3,766,604 downwards.
CTCCAATTAATTCCTTAGAAACAACGACGCAGTCCACACTAGTTTACTCTAGGTATCGTAAATTTTAACTCCTTAGAAACAGAACATCAACGCATTCCACACTAGTTTAACCGCTAGTTATCGCACATTTTTACTCCAATTGTTTCATTAGAAACACTGACGCAGTCCACATGCACGTCTAGTTTTGACCGCTGGTTATCATACAGCCATTTTTACGCAATGCCAATTACGCCAAAGCCGACACATGGTATACGGACGCCAATTCAAACGCTATTTTTTCATTTTTCGTTTTAGATCTTTAATATTTCATAGACACTTACAATTGTCGTGCTTATATGCAAGTATTTCCATAATTTGTCAATATTGCCTTTATTCGAGAAAAATTTTGAAATAGGATTTTATTGAGTCTTTAAACATATAAAAGCTAAATAGTGTTAAAAAGAAATCATCTTTTCGCTTTTAATTTATTGGCTTCTCATAACGAATGCTAACGAAGCTGTGGCCGGAACACTAGTAAAATGACGCTTTCATAATCTTCTGCATTTAATTGTTTTTATATATATATATATATATATGTAAATATACACATGTGTGCACAAGTGTTGTCCAAATAGAAATAAAAAAAATATTAAAAAGCTGTCAGGAATTAGAGTGCACTTAGTCGCACCGTTGAATAGTTAATTCGATAAATTTAGTTAGATATTTAGTTAATAACGTCTCCTAAAAGCTAAAAGCCCGCCAACTAACAGTCAAACAAGTAGGGGGGGGGGGGGGTTTCTTTATCACGATCAACAAACATTTGCAAGTAAAATAAGGCATCCAATCTTGTCGTTCTCCCCCGGAGATAACGAACGTTTTCCGCCAAAGTAACAGTCAAACAAGTGAGGGGGGTTTCTTTATCACGATCAACAAACATTTGCAAGTAAAATAAGGCATCCAATCTTGTCGTTCTCCCCCGGAGATAACGAACGTTTTCCGCCAAAGTAACATGTACAGTCAAACAAGTGAGGGGGGTTTCTTTATCACGATCAACAAACATTTCAAGTAAAATAAGGCATCCATCTTGTCGTTTTCCCCCGGAAATAACGAACGTTTTCCGCCAAATTAACAGTCAAGCAAGTGAAGGGGGGGTTCCTTTTATCACAATCAACAAACATTTACAAGTAAAAACAGGCATCCAACCTTGTCGTTCTCCTCCGGAAATAACGAACGTTTTTCACGTGCATGATTTCAAATTTATGTGACGTCAACTAACATATAGAGTAAATTATTTATCTAATTTAGGTGACGTCAACTATGCAACTGTTTGACTAAATTTGTATAGTTTATTTATTTGTCACAATCATACAATTTCAAAAATATTACTTATAAAATGAATATTCAAAAGGTATATATAGATGTGACGGGAGAAGGAAACAGAACTTACAACCCAATTGAATATTCTACTCCTACTTAAAAAATATATATTAATAGAAATATAAAATGAAAAAAAACCTAACGAATGTAGCAAAAATACAAGAAATACAAAAAAGTAATATAATAAATGGAACTGAATGATATAAGAAATACTAGGCTAAATACTAAATAGTATAAATACTAATTTATTATACAAAGTCATTACAATAGTTACAGTATTGTAGTAAACATACATACAAAAACAAAAACTTACATTAATAAATTAGTAAAATCGATAAAAAGAAAGCTAATTAGTATAAAATATGGGCAAAATGGTAATTATATATTTAACAATAAAGTAGATATAGATATTCACTGAGGTGGATAATCGTTTTAGTATAAATACACGAGTGATTATTTCAAAAAGTAAAAAACAAAAAGCCATTTTTGAAGAAAAACTGTTCATTTCTTATTTCTAAAAGATCGCGAAACGCTGTAGGTGATTATCGAGAAATAGTGTGAATTTCTAGCTGAATCACCGCGCGCAATTTTCCATCACCTGCTTATCTAGATTTATACTATAAGAAGATTTATTAAACGATTCGAATTATGTAATTCTAGACATACTATAGGTTGCTATATCAAAATCCGCAATAGCATTAGGGAAAAAGCTTTTTCCAAACCTCTCAGTTTTACATCAAGTCATTGAAAAATGCGATGTTTTCACGCGCCGCAAACTTCGGCCGTTTGAATCGGCTCTGGTCGGTGGCAGGATCGAGTGTAGGCAAATGTTTGTGCACAAATTGAGTTTCTATGTTTTTTGACTTGGGAGGGATGTCATGTATTTACTTGTGTAAATAATAAAGTAATAAATCCCTAAGAAAAACAAATTTAACATTATCTAAATTCATGGCACTTATTTTAGGTTATCTTAATGAGAAATTATCAACTTTATTTGCCTCCATAATAATATAGATATATCATAAGCAAATGTTATAATAATAATAATAATCTTAAACCTTTTCAATAGTTTTTTTTTACAGTATTTCTTCTTTAGCTTAGTATTTTTGCTGCATTTGTTAGTATTTTTATACATTTTATATTTCTATAATTAGTTATATTGTTTTTAAGTAGGACTAGGATATTCAATTGTGACATATTTATTTAAGTTCTCTTTCCTTCTCCCGTCACATATCTATAAATAATTTTTTAATATTTTTATTAGCAATAATTTTGACAAATAAATAAACTAAGCTAAACTAAACTAAACTAAACTAAACTCTGTGAGACTAAAACGTGTCAACAACACAAGTTATCTAGGAGTCATGATAGACTCAAATTTAAACTGGAAAGCCCATGTAGCTTATGTAGCCAAAAAAGTCAGGAGAAACATAGGTTTACTCTCTAAAATTAGACACTATGCTTCTCAAAAGATACTTGTTAATCTATATTATAGTCTTATTTATCTTTTTCTAACTTACGGTGTCATAACTTGGGGAAATACATATCCTACAACATTGAATTCGTTATATTTACTCCAAAAGAAAGCGTTAAGACTGATATCATTTTCTGGCTTTAGGGATCACTCAAATCCACTTTTTATCAAATATGAAATACTAAAACTTCCTGAAATTGTCTTCCTTCATAATGCAGTATTCGTCTACAATTTCAGATCTGGAAAAATTCCCAAATGCTTGGAATTGTTCTTTGAACCAATTACAGAGAGACATAATTATGCCACTAGACTTGCTTCAAATTGCTATTACTCTCTCCCAAAAGCACGTACCAATTATGGTAAATTTGCTCTGAGGTTTGCTGGTGTGAAAACTTGGAATGCTATTGATAAAGAATTAAAGCAGGTTCCCAGTATATCTTCATTTAAAAATAAACTGAAGAAATCATTGTTAAAGAGTTATGAAAAATAACTTTGTATTTTTTTCTCATCCATTTCACATTTATTATTCACATTTACTTATATATATTTTTTTCCATTTCCTTAATAAATATTCTATATACACTTTTTTTCATGTTAAAATTCTATTTATATTTACAATATTTATATTGTAGATATAAAAATATTATTACTTATACTTATATATTTACTATATATCATATTATATTATATTATATTATATTATATTATATTATATTATATTATATTATATTATATTATATTATATTATATTATATTATATTATATTATATCATATTATATTATATTATATTATATTATATTATATAAGATCCACGCCCCGGGATTGTGTCAAAGTGGTAGGGGTGATCGCCGTACCTTTCAGGGTAAAAATATTTCCTGTGCGTACCTTTTAGGGTCCTTTTAGGGTTCTTCCTCAAAAATCACTGAGTTACGTAACATGATTTCATACCTGTAAGAGTCATTTTTACTCTGAGTTTGTTGCTTTCAGTGGATAGAAATCGACAAAGCTTTATCAGTTATTTTTAACTGTGCGTAGCTTTTAGGGGTCGTTTTCAAAACTTCCGCCGATCACCCCTCCCCCTCCCCCCCGGATCCACGCACACTATAAGTTGAATTGCCTTCCGTTCGATCTTGGCCATGAATGATATAGTTCCAAGTCAAGGTTCGAGTTGCTGTGCATGATAAATTATATAGTTTTGCTATGTGTGGCAACTCCAACTTCGACTCTTGTTGGAACTATTATCATGCAGGGTCTGAATGAAGTTAACTGTTAACTGAGAAACGGCTAAAAAATTAACTGTTAACTGAGAATTCCGTGTCTTTTTAGGATAACTGTTAGCTGATATTTCTTTGTTTTTAATTAATAAATTTGAAAATAAATATTTCTTTGTTTTTAAATTAACTGATAACTGAGAAAATTGCTAAAATTTAGCTGTTAACTGATATTGGGAATCCCGGCCCCCATTCAGACCCTGTATTATCCGTATAACGTACGTGGTCACTGAACGCCGGAACTGTAAAAAGTGCAATTGCTTTAATAAAGCAATAGAGTGTGTTTTAATTTAATTAAGCCAAACTGGTAAACATTTGACGTCCATGCCACTAAATGAGATAAGAAAATGACTATACGTGACCACGAATGATAGTTCCAAGTCGAGGTTCGCGTTGCTGCGCATGATTATAAATTATAGTTTTACTATGTGTGGCAACTCCATACTCGGCTTGGAACTAGCTATTATTCGTGGTCACTGAACGGAACTGCTAAATAAAATGCGTTTTAATTTAGCCAAACTGTTAAATATTTGACGTTCACTAAATGAGAGAAGGAAATTGCTATTTTAGTTGACGTCACATTTAAATCATATGTGAAAACTGGTGTTTTCTTTACGGGGGAGAGCGGCACGATTGAATACCTTATGTACGCCTTATTTCTCTTGTCATTGTTTGTTGATTGTAATTTAGAGGAGCCTCCCTGATTCAGTTCTTGACAGTTGGTTTGACGGGCTTTTACGTTCCGTCAACTAATAGCTTACTAAAGGCCCGGGCAAACGGCTTAATTATTTGCTTCAACATCCGTTTGATTTTGTTCACTGGCAATGTTGAAGCTGTTTGCCACCCCATTTCAACATTGTTGAAACCGTTTGTCCCTCTACGTTCAACATTGCTCAACAACAATTTTACAGCTTTCAACAAAATCCAACCAATGTTGAAGTAATGTTGAAGCAAATGTATAAGCCGTTTGCCCCCTACGTTCAACATTATTAAACAACCATTCTACAGCGTTCAACAAAATCCAACCAATGTTGAAGCAATGTTGAAGCAAATGTTGAAGCCGTTTGCCCCCTACGTTCAGCATTATTCAACAACCATTCAACATTATTCAACAACCATTCTACAGCGTTCAACAAAATCGAACCAATACTGAAGCAATTAATGTTTGCCCAAGCTTTAAATTTGAATGCACTCTAAAGTCGCTTTTCAATTAATTTTTCCCCATATGACATCATTAGCATTTATACAGTTGTATAATATACACCTTACTAGCTTTATATATGAGTCATCGATGAATATGTAAACAAAAAAAACTAATTAAACAGTGTGCGTAGGATCTGACAATATAGTAAATTATTAACGGAAAATATCCTTTCCTATATGATTTATCAAGTCTAGGAATTATTCTTCTTATCAGGATGAGAATAGTGATTAAAAAAACATGTCGAGAAAAACCTGAAATATTGTAAAGTGCGCCTCCACGTCTGAACGCATTTCACAATAGACCAGTTTCGTGTTATTTAGCACCGCTGTACTATTTGACAAAAGGCGCATTTGCACAGGCTTAGCCTCAATTCAGAGTAAATGCAAATGTGTTTTCTTTTGTTAAGCGGTAACATTTTTTCGTGCTTTGCTTGGGATTTGTGAATATTTTGACAACAAATCGAGGCTTAGCCTGTGCAAATGCGCCTTTTGTCAAATAGTACAGCGGTACTAGATAACGTGAAACTGGAGTATTCACACAATCCCAATGCGCATGCGCTTTACAATTAACTATTTTCGAGAGATTTCGAGACAAATCGCTAAGCTTTCCGAGATTGGGTCGAAAGTCAGCCATATTTTTCAAGGTATACCTTTCGCCACCCTTTATTAGAAAGAAACATGTTTTTTTTTTTCTCTCTTGTTCTCTTTTGTCATTTGAACATGCATTCACAAAAATCGTCATCCATCTACAAACATATGATTAGACACTCTGAAAACACTGTTAAGAGCAACAACAACAACAGAGACATTCAGAGCGGTTTCACCGTCCTGAAAAAATGCTTGAATAAACTAGACTGTCTGATTTACGAAAATTTACGTAAATTTAAGCCACGCTTGCAATTGAATGTCCAGTCGGTCTCAATTCAAGCGAAACTGTTTAATATTTAACTTATTGTATTTTTTTCCATTGTCCACCACTATGTATCTACCATCATTTACTTGATAATGTTGTCGCGATGACAACGAAACGTCGTAATTTGTATTCGCTTAATTGTTTTCTTATTAAATTGTTTTAAATTTTGCAGCAATATAACATACCTTTTTTTAATATCAACTCGTAGTCTTATCAAATATCATAAGCCCAATGGTTTCTATTTGAACTGTCTTATCATCAGTACACTCATAAATATAGCTTAGATTGTAATGTCTAATTTGTTTTCTATAAATTTGTAAGTTATATATTGTAAATTCAAATATGTAATATTATATTAATGATGATTGTTAATAAATAAAAGATTGAATGATTGATTATACACTGTTCTGACTGAATGTCTAATATAAGACACACAAAGACAAGAAAACTTCGTGATCTCTATTAGGTAAACGTCTAGATCTTGCACCCAAGATACCAATTACACGAATAATCGATTTGCTCACAGTACAATCACCATTCTCGTATAAAGCATGGAGATTATTGCACAGGCAGTCCAATTAGCAATATATTTGTGTCTAAAGTAAAAAAATAGAGTTAACATGAAGTACGTTCATTGAACACAATTTTTTTAAATTTCAAGTATTTTGTTTTTATCTTAGACACAAATACATCATGTGCATTGCTTGGGCTGCCTGTGGTTGGTGCGGATCACTGTCGACGGAGGGGGTGGGGCTGGGGGAAGGGTGAGAGCCACGTAAAAGTATGAACTGCAGTCCAGTAAGTATGTCACTTACAGCTAATGGTATCTATAAATGGTATGGTGTTGGTAATAACAGCTTACTCTCTCGTAAGCGACCACCCTCGGACCAGAAGAAAATGGTCGCTTATGAGAACCTTTACACAGGAAGCCCAAACCACGAGAACCCTATCATATCAAGGCAACTGGTCCATGCGTAATTTGTAACACATCCGGACACATGTCAAAAATTATCAACAAATTTCAAAATTATTTTTTGTTTAATACAAAAAAATATCCTAAGTATCCAAAAATTCCATGCTGGACTGATTGATTTCATTCATTTGCTGTTGTTCTCTCCACATCGGCTAGACTATAAAAGTCTTCGTGAAAGCGAAATTATCGTCCACCCAGCAAATACATCTACAAGCTGTTCTTTACCTGAAATATTCGACGCTGCTTCATCAATTATGATATAAAAAACCGTATTTTGGTTGTTTTCTGATATTCGACTGGCTTAATTTTTTAGCAAAACATAATGGGCAAAACTCTGGGGCGTTCGGCCCCCCCTGGCCCCTTCCCCCGCTACGGGCCTGGTAAAAGAAGGGGCCAGCGGGCGTACGTGCCCGACGTACGTGCTGATGAGTCTGAGAAGGGGCTGTTTTACGGTGTACACTCTCACTCAGGCCACGATTATTATGATGTAATCAAATCCCCCATGTAGGTTCTGAGAGGCTGCCCTGTAGAAAGCCTGTCAACCAGTCCGTCCATCTATTTCACATGCTAACATGTATCATTTTCACTGAGGTATAGTATCGATCACTAGCTGGCTCACTCACAGATCATATCTACATCAGGGAGTTGATAGTACAAGGAACTTTGCCCCTGTAGGGTATTTATTGTTATTTTATTCGGCTTGCTAGTGTTTGGATAATGTAAGCCACACCGATTAATACTCAGCTACAAGTGGTAGTTCGTATGTTTTCATTCTTTCAACGCTGAAGAAGGCCACACTAGATCTACAGCGTCTAGAAATTTCACTTGGAAGATTCCTTCACTCGTGCTCGATCAGTAAACTATATAAACTTGCGTCGGAGCGCAACACAGGCTTCGAGCTGGATAAACGAAGAAGTTATATACAAACGCTCATAATGCGAGCCAATTGGGACAGTTCCAAGCTTGAACGAGTTCGAACTAAAATTGAAAGATTGAAGAAAAGCCTTCGAAATGCCGAGAAAAAACTTTGGGAAGCGAGAGAGAGTTTAATCGTGGTCCCCGAGTTGAGGAAAGCCTTTTGTTTACGTTATGAGGTCAACCGATGCGACTTATTGGTTAAACCATTGCGCACAGCATCTTTAAGAAGATTTGGGTACAACATGTGTGTGGAGCTAAACGATCATATTAACAACAACTCGAAAGCATTGGATTGTAGTAAACTTGTTTGTAAGAACAGTGATAAGAGTAGAGCATCGAAAGAGAAAGCGGAATTGAATACCAACGAAACGTGGACCCGTGAAGGTGATTTATTGAAGCTAACGCCTACACATCAATTAACCTCTAAACTTCGTACATCTAGAGACAAATCTGCGGTACTCAAAAAGCGTACCGCGAGTCTGCACGAAAGACTTCAACATTTAAAGCACAGAGCTCTCCGAGTTAGAACTCGGATGCATGCGTCTGAGGATGCTCTTAAAACTTTGCAAGCACGCTTGAAAGGGATTTGCCAAGGGGTTGAACATCTTGAACGAAGTGCAAAACAACGAGAAGAATGCAAATTAAAGGTTTCCAAGTTAACCAAAAGGATTGAAATTGCTACGCAAAGAGCGATTAAAGCGGAGACTCGCGAGGGAGAGCTAGAAACTTGTGTGGTTGAGCTTGAAGATAGCCTGGAAGCTTATGATATGAAAATTCACCGCGCGCAGAACGTACTGTACCGTACGAACGAGTATGATTTGCCAGACACGGAGCACTGTTCCGTAACAACAGTATTCAGAAGGGTTAGTTTGACAAGGCAATCTAGTAGCAATAGTTTGAAGGGGACGTTATCAAGACAGGGGACTTTATCAAGACAGTCCAGCACGGCAAGTTTTAAAGGACATCTACCATTTATAATCAATTCACCGGTCGATTCGTGTGGCGAGGAAAGTGATATCTCGGATCAGGCCTTTGAATGACAGGACACTGGTCAGACTGGGTCAGCATGAAATTGGAACCTCGCCATATGGAACCATTTCCAGGGAATTGGGTTTATGTTCGAGATAGCGAGGGTTTGAGATGAGCGACAGTACGTAATTGATTGGAATAAAGTTCCAAGGAAAATGGGTTTGTGTTCGAGACCAGGACCCAAGCAATTGAATGAAATAAAGTTCAAAGGGAAATGGGTTTGTGTTCGAGACCCAGGACCCAAGCAATTGACTGGAATAAAGTTCCAAGGGAAATTAGTTTTTGTATAAACGATAGTAATTGACTGGAAGGTTCTACTATAGAGTCGTGTTTTGTATTCTGATAGGGGTGATCTATGTACATGTACATGAGTCTAATATTTCATTGGTGTAATCTGATTAATGGGCCGATGAAAACATAAGAACACTAGTCGAATATCAAATGAACCCGTACACCACAGTGAACCCGCGCTGTAGGTGGACTTACAGTACTTCGCAGCCACTTGAAAGTACAGGTTGAAGAATGCTCTAAAACGTCGTCTATTAGACGACTTTCATAAATGGCCGCCACTAATTATCATAATTTTTAAAATTGATGTTTTAAGAAAAAAAATAGACATAATAGACATTCACCATAGCAATAACCTGTGAAAGTTTTGAGAAAAAAACGATTAAATTTGCAAGAAACTATAAGCATTTGAAAAATCAGAAAAACACCAAAACGAGGCATCAAAGGCCTCAGCACAAAATGACATACAAATCTCTACATTTTTCATTGAGCTTAACTTCTTCGGTATTTTAGCCAGAGCATCAAAACCTTCCAAACATACCTATTTTAGGTGGTTCTTTCATATGACAGTGCTAAAATATTAAAATATCTGCAGTTACTTGAAAATTCATTTTTCTGATACATATTATGGTATTTATAAAAGTGGTCTCATAGACCAAATACATCTAACAACAACACTGGACTAAAATATGTTCAAATAATTTTTCAAAAATAAATATGTATTTTTACTATTATTTCGTCTCATGTATACGTATTTACTGTAAAAGATTTTTTGGGCTGCCTGTGAGGAGATTAACAGTGCCGTAGTTTGTTATGGTTTTGCCAACCAACCATTGTTATTAGAAGAAAGAAAATTAAAAAAATCTATTGTGAAAATGGTTGGCAAATTAGCATCACAATACTAACACTTAAGAACACTACGCTCAACTTTTCAACCTCTTTCCCAGGGCTTTTCCCATCCAAAAGGAAATGTATTAAAAGGGCCTGAGAACGAGGTTGTAACATATAGCAGAAAGAGTGTTAGGGATATTATGTGTGGAAAATATTGAAGAATACCTTTAATATACATTGAATAACAGAGCGACCTAGTTGTTTACACTTTGAAATCCAGATGCTATTAAATGAATGAATTTTTCAATTAGTACCATCGTGCTTTGCGTGTCCACCACCGCCTGTCTAAACCGTTGTCTTCCTCATTTACTGTATTTACTCGAATAAGCGCCGCAATTTACCGCTATAATGTTACCCTAGAACAGCATACTGAAAAAATTTCAGATCAAAAGCTATAATCTTCAGTTCAAGGTAATTATATTTCACCGCTCGCCCATTAAGTTCGTAGTTCTAATCAAAAAGGAGAAAATCGAGAACTCTTAAATAAGCGCCACGCGTATTCTACCCTGGTCACCAGAGGCTTGACTAACTCTCTCCCTGCCACGTATTTAATTTTGAGCCGCGGAGCGGCGAGCGAGCTGCGAAGCAGCGAGACGTCGTCTAAGCTGTCGTTGGTTTGTCTGTCGTCGTTTGCAGCTTCGTGGCTTTAAAAAGAGTTAAAAATTAGAGTTAATAGTCAAGCCTCTGGTAACTAGGGTACGCGTATTCGAGTAAATCAGTGAGTAAATACGATATTTAATCTGAAAACCAAACCTTAACCCCCCCCCCCCCCTCCCAAATTTTTAAAGGTGCTCCGCGGCCTCTGTGCAGGCACAGAGATGAAAAATAAAAAGTGCAATATGGCAACTGATAAATAGCTAATCGAGAGTTAAACTATTAGTTAATCAAAATTACAGAGATTTGTATGTGTTCAGTAAACTGTTTCCTTGCTAGCCTCGTTGCGGTGGTGTTTTTCACACTTTTGACTAGTTCTTATTACTTCTCAAGAATTTAATCATTTGTCTCAAACTTTTCATGTTAACTTTGTTGATGCCATTCTAATCTATCATTTTGATGAAATATGAATTTAAAAAAATATGATAATGAAGCAACCTCGTTCCCAGGGCGGCAAAAGCGAAGGGAGAGGGCCCTGGGAACGAGGTTGATAATGAAGTAGTTTAATTTATAATCACTACTGAGGAGTAGAATTATATCGTAAATGTAAATTGTACTCTGCAGAGTACAATTTTGTTTTTTAGTTTGTTATAAACAAAAAAAATCATACGATCTTTTCGCACAATTTGTAATTAAATAATCGAAATAATAAATATAAAGTTAATTAAAGTTATCAAATAGTTTTCTCAAAACATCACTCGTACCTATAAATTACGAATTGTACTCAAGTTCGTGCGATTTCCTATACTTATTGTTTGGCACTCGGAATTATCCATAAACTTAGGAAATTTATCCTTTTTCACAAGTGCCGATAATGTTAAGTGAATTTATTTTTTCGTAGTTTGGAAAACGTTTTTTTTTTTCAGCAAAACAATAGTGTTCTTTACTCTCGTAGAAGAATACAACCAATTTTTTATTTATCTATTTAGGGAATAAATAAACTACACGCAATTAATTGGAAATCTCAATATTTAATATTACAGCCGTACCTTCCAGAAAAAACCTGATTGGGAAAATCAATAAATATTATTTTTAGGACGTCATTTCCGGTCTCGTGCAAGTTCATAAATGCTAAGAAAAGTATCAAAATTGACTCGAAAACACTAAAATGACATGAAATGTTTAGTTTAGTTTGATGGTTTTGTGTAATTTTGATAAATTTGGAAGAGTTCATAGAGAAATTACGAAATTTTCGAGGATTTGATGATGACGCATGCGCAATGATGCCAGTCGTTATCCAGAAGACTGGGCACTAGTTCCATTTTGGGCTGCTCAAGTTCAATTTTGAGAGAAACCTTGAAAAACTAGATCGGATTTTGCTGTTAATTTGCATATTCCTGTACAAAATGAGCTACTTTTTGCTGTAGTAGTTCGTCATGAGTTTATCTAGGGCTAGAAATGTCAAGTAGCAAAAAAGACGATCGAGAAGAAAGGCTTTTGCAAGCGTCTAGAAGGGGCGAGTTGGAATCAGTGTTGGTTAGTATGTTGTCTTTTTGTTGGTTTTCCTGAATTTTAATTTTACATATTATGTTTTTAAATATTGAAAATTTGAGCTTCTCTCCTCTTAGACGAAATGGTCTTTGATTAAATCTTTGTGTAATTGTGTTTCTGAGATAATTTTATCGTAGTTTTAAATTGCATTTTAAATTATACACCATCCACGTACATGTATGTAGCCAACTTTGCGAAGTCAACTCAAAATCACGATTTTTAAACAGCTCCCCGTTGATCAGCTTTGTAATGTGTAATGTGTAATATAAATTAACCTTCTATTCTTTGTCTGGTTCACGCTTTTTGAGTTTCTTGTAGTGTTTTGCGTGATATTTAAAAACCGTGAACGCTTTGCACAAATTATCATTTGCTATTTCTTGGCCACAATTAATCGTCGGTCACATGACGATTACTTTTGAATTTTTTCGTCTATTTCCTCCGTATTTTTAGCCCAATTTATTAGACATTTTCACAAAAAGCTTTAAGTTAAAGCTCTAGTAAATATAAATTTTTATGCAGTTTTTATCTTTGAGTAAAATTTTGCATGAAAAACTACATTGTTACGCAAAGTGTTTCAAATTTGCGAAATTCTTTTGTCATGCCCACTTTATTGCACATCAATTCATTCCCTCAACGTTTATATATTTAATCATAAATTCGGCTTATTGAACTAGATTTGAAGATTTTAAATTGTAAGTTCACATTGAGATTTTTTGTTTGTTAATTGGCTATTGTGTTATATTTGTTCAAATGTTCATTAGGAGTGTTATTTTTAATGGCGAAGGTTATAATTATTTGAAAACAATATCGCTTTTTAATGGATGTTGTGATTATATCTTTGCATATTATTTAAATATTTAATTGGTAAAATATGTTATAACATTTTCTTTATTTGAGAATTGACTTTGTTGATAATTGTATCCCAAAAACGTATGTATTTCATTGTGTTTGAAATGAAAAATCTGCAAATATGAGCTTTACTGTAGTTTTCGTCTTTCCCCAAATTCAGGTATTCCAACCGCTAGTTGTGAAATACGTATTCGGTAGCTGCTGATTACTCGGCACCTTTTATGTTTTTGATTGACGGCAGCCAATTTAAACGTATTTCACAATTAACGGTTGGAATGTCTGAGTTCGCTGAAAGTCGAAAACCTGCAATAATTTATTTATTTGATTATAGAGTTGTCATGTTTTTTTTGTGTGTTATATGGTAATGATAATTAATTAACAATTATTCGCCGAATGTGAAGTGATTATCGGTGAATATTAACCGAGCGGGGAGTCTCGGCGAGTTTGTATAAATACAAAGGTGATTATTTCAAAAAAGAAAGAAAGAAACAGCATTGAACTTTAGTGAAAATGTTTTATTCTTTAAAAGCGCGACCATCACGCAAAAGTGTAAACATTGTCTCGCATAATGACAAAAAAACTATGCTACCTTTAAATAGCTTGACACCAAACTTTGTAGCTTCTTTAGTCGATTTTGGGACAGCCTTTTCTTTAAAGTTTTCAATTTCATCTTCGCTAACAATGACAAAACGACTACTGGCAGCCACTTTCTCCGAAAAGGTGATTATCGGCTGATAATCCGAGATAGCAATCCAATCAAAGTGCGCAATTTTGTATAATCACCTTTGTATTTATACTAATGAATAATAATCGATGTGGCAGTAGTGATAATAGTGATGTTGTTTATATGTGGTCCAATTGAGTAGCAACAATTTTGCACACTAGTAAATCAAGGGTGCAAACAATGCTACAAGGGCCATAAATAGACAATATGCACAGCAAAAGCATTATCAATTATCAATTCATAGATCCACTATCCATTGTGTTCTATCTTAGTTACTGTTGCTATGTCCGACAATATACAGCACTCAATATACAGCACGAATACACATAGATTACTGAAAACTTTATAAGTCTGTCTTGGAATTTATGTATTCTAAGAGTTCGTTAGGATAAAAACAGTAAATGCGGTAAATCTTTCTCAAATCTAAGATGTTTGTCGGATATTCTCTATTCCAGCGGGAATACTGTGCAATTGTTTCATGTTCACTCAAGCAAATTGTGGATCTATGTATTACATACAAGACCAAATTAATTAGGTCTTGATCAATTTTATAATATGATGGTAATGATGATGATGATGGTGTTAATAATGGTAATGATGATAGTTATGATAATGGTCATGATGATGATGGTAATGATGATGATGGTGGTGGTATTAATGGTATAGTTATGATAATGGTCATGATGATGATGGTAATGATGATGATGGTGGTGGTATTAATGGTATACAATGTAGTTATGATAATGGTCATGATGATGATGGTAATAATGATGATGATGGTAATGATGATGATGATGGTAATGATGATGATGGTTGTTTGTATTAATGGTATAATGATGATAGTTATGATAACGGTCATGATGATGATGGTGGTGGTATTAATGGTATAATGGTCAATGATAGTTATGATAATGGTCATGATGATGATGGTAATGATGATGGTGGTGGTTTTAATGGTATAATGGTCAATGATAGTTATGATAATGGTCATGATGATGATGGTAATGATGATGGTGGTGGTTTTAATGGTATAATGGTCAATGATAGTTATGATAATGGTCATGATGATGATGGTAATGATGATGATGATGGTAATGATGATGATGATGGTAATGATGATTGATGATGGTAATGATGATTGATGATGGTAATGAAGATGGTAATGATCTGATGGTGATGATGATTATAATAATGGTGATGGTAATAAGTAATGCTAACAACATGAGCGGCTGTGTTGTATCAGCATAATATATACAATCACAAGCCAAATGCGAATGTTGTAATCCACTGTTGTAAACTAACTCTAGGTGAGTTCCTTCAAATTTTACCAAAATGTTCAAGATTAAAGTAAATCTCATCAAGAAATTTCAAGTTTAAACTTATGCAAATCAGGATATACAACACTAACTAGTTTTGTATGAAGAATTATAAAATATTTGAGTTAAATCGCGCACTCTGATTGGCTGAGAAGCGTCCTCTATAACTCAACAGTGCACGGAGCTTCGATTTGTTTGATTTTAACTACTGAATATTTTATAAAAGAAATAGAAAACTCTAGGCGTCGTGCTTCTCCTAACGCTTCTTTCGTCTTCTTAAAATTCTCGCGTGCTCGACTATAACTCGACAGAGCACGCTGCCTCGTTTTCTATTTCTTCATTACAACACTCGTCACAGACATTATTTTTTTGTTAAAATTTCATTAATTATTCATGAGTTTTTAAAATGCTAATAATGGTGTTAATGATGATGGTGGTGATAATGGGATGTGGAAAGTGATAATGGTGATGGTGATGATGGTGATGAAGATTGTCATTAGAATGGTGACAATGATAGTGATTATCATAGTGCTTCTGAAAGTTATGATGATGGTGGTAATAATGGGATGTTGAAAGTGATGATGGTGATGGTGATGATTGTGATGGTGATAAAGATTGTGATTATAATGGTGACAATGATAGTGATAGTGCTTCTGAAAGTTATGATGATGGTGGTGATAATGGGATGTGGAAAGTGATAATGGTGATGGTGATGATTGTGATGGTGATGAAGATTGTCATTATAATGGTGACAATGATAGTGAGTGATTCTGAAAGTTATGATGATGGTGGTGATAATGGGATGTGGAAAGTGATAATGGTGATGATGGTGATGGTGATGAAGATAGTGATTAAAATGGTGACAATGATAGTGATAGTGATTCTGAAAGTTATGATGATGGTGGTGATAATGGGATGTGGAAAGTGATAATAGTGATGGTGATGATTGTGATGGTGATGGTGATGAAGATAGTGATTAAAATGGTGACAATGATAGTGATAGTGATTCTGAAAGTTATGATGATGGTGGTGATAATGGGATGTGGAAAGTGATAATAGTGATGGTGATGATTGTGATGGTGATGAAGATTGTCATTAAAATGGTGACAATGATAGTAATAGTGATTCTGAAAGTTATGATGATGGTGGTGATAATGGGATGTGGAAAGTGATAATGGTGATGGTGATGATTGTGATGAAGATGAAGATTGTGATTATAATGGTGACAATGATAGTGATAGTGATTCTGAAAGTTATGATGATGGTGGTGATAATGGGATGTGGAAAGTGATAATGGTGATGGTGATGATTGTGATGAAGATTGTGATTATAATGGTGACAATGATAGTGATAGTGATTCTGAAAGCTATGATGATGGTGGTGATAATGGGATGTGGAAAGTGAAAATGGTGATGGTGATGATTGTGATGGTGATGAAGATTGTCATTAAAATGGTGACAATGATAGTGATAGTGCTTCTGAAAGTTATGATGATGGTGGTGATAATGGGATGTGGAAAGTGAAAATGGTGATGGTGATGAAGATGAAGATTGTCATTAGAATGGTGACAATGATAGTGATAGTTCTTCTGAAAGTTATAATGATGGTGGTGATAATGGGATGTGGAAAGTGATATTAAAAATGGTGATGGTGACAGTGATTACAATGGCAACAATGATAGTGACAGTGGTTGTGAAAGTTATGATAATGATGGTGATAATAGTGATGATGATGAAGATGATGCTCAAAATAATGGTGATAATAATGGTAATGATGATGTTGATGGTGACATGATGACAGTGATGATGATGACAATGAGTTCAATCAGCCTCCATAGCTCGGTTTACAGCTAGTGTGAGAAAAATAACCTTCTCTGATTAATTTTTACAATAAACACCAATTATCTCAATTATAACGGTGTAATTTGGATGTATTATTTTTATTATTATCGAAACTATAATTATATTATTTTTGTAATTTTTTTTATATTCAGAGATAATAGTACTGGTGTTGAATCATTTTGAAAATCAAATAAAGTTTATGTATATAATATGTATGTATGTACAATGTATGTATGGTGGTAATTGAAATGGTTTAGCTAGTTTCAACCTTTCACAAACTATTGGTTTGGAGTTGAATTAATGATTAAACATTCTGTATTTCAGAGACTGACCAAAGCCAGATCTGATGGAACCAAAATAGATATTAATTGCAAAGGTATAAGCTTTATTCTTTATTTAATAGTCTGAATCATATATTCTAGAGAAGCTTCATTGTTTGTTTTTGTCAATTTAAATATAAATTAAATTTTGATCATTAAATGCACTTTCCTGCATATAATATAAATAATTAATTTTACCACAACTTTAGATTTCCTTACACACTGTAGAGTCAAGAGCTGTGGTAAATAAATGGCCATACCAATACATGACATCAATAAGTGTGTTTAAGGTCAAAACAACATAAAAACTGACCATTGATTGAACCAAAACACTTTGCTTTTGAAGGTTTATAAGCATTGTAATGTCCTCTGATTTGCCACAATATGACGTTAATGGTTCCACTTGTAGTCAACATTTTGGTCATATTGTGGTAATTCAAAGGACATGCCCACTAAACCGTGGAGAATTTATCAATCACAAACACTGAATTATGGAATGCAATTCCATTAGATATAAGACAAAGTCGACCTTCTTTAGATAATTTTAAATATACTTTTATCAACAAACCTTTAAAACATTCCGTTTTATTTACTAATAATAGATAGTTAATTTTATTCAATCTGACTTGTATACTAGCTAATTTCACCTAA
The DNA here is from genome assembly GCA_949775045.1 of Metridium senile. Lineage (NCBI taxonomy): Eukaryota > Metazoa > Cnidaria > Anthozoa > Actiniaria > Metridiidae > Metridium > Metridium senile. The sequence goes on along the minus strand of OX459101.1, from coordinate 3,748,441 downwards.
TGGCTTATACCTTTTATATTTGAATGTACTGTTAATATTTTATTAGTTGTATTTATATTTTATTTGAGAGCCACTTGAAAATTATCTTTGGATAACTTTAGTGCTACTTTTATTAAATAAAGACATTATTATTATTATTACTGAATCAAAATATTATGACATCCAATTTTACTAACTTACTGCTGTTTGTGCACTGGCTAGCCTTCCATACATGTGGAAACTCTATTGCGTTTAAACATGAACACGAGGCTAGCAACAACAATTTTATAGTTACTAAAATTGGACACCATATTTGTATTCATCGTAGATACATGTTGAGTCTTTTAAAAATCAATGTATTTTATCTTCTAAAGGCAAATCCAAAGCCAACAATGGATGGACACCACTTCTTCTGGCGTCATACTTTGGACACACTGAAGTTGCAGAAGCATTGATCAAGGTTGGATTTCATTATGTCTTCAAAATGTTCCTTTCAATTTTTTGTATTGATGTTGTACATTATGATATACAATGATTGTCAATGTCATCACAATGATCATCATTATTATGATAATTGTAATTGTTAATTTCATCATCATCATCATTGTCAGCTTTAGCATATCATCATCATTGATTATTTCACCATCATCAGTGATCATCATATTTCCTACAACCTCCATCATAAACATCATTTTTACTATGATTATCATTTCTATCACCATCACCATCTTCATCATCATCAGATATATGTCATCATCATCATTATCATTATCATCAATATCCTCATCATGATCATACAATGATCGATGTAGCTATTACAATGACCATCATTTTCACATCATTCTTGTTATCATCATAATATTGTTACGCTAAGCGAAAAATGTTCGCATCTTATTCCAATATACCCGCCCACCGTGCCACCAAACGAATTCCATAAATGATAAGAACAGGTAATTGTGGGTGCAATAGGGGGTAAATTGGAACGAGAAATTAAATGCTTGCAAAACTAGAAATCAAATTCGTCTCGCAGCGATCTCACCTCACCTCGGATTATCATTGACACAGGGAGCCCAATCATTACAAAGAGCAGCCCAAGTGTTAGGAAAAGTAGTGAATTTTTTATGGGTACACCAACTAGTTATTATAATTTACAATAATGACACAAAAAATTGGTACACATTTGATCTATTTCTTGATATTTTGTTTGTAAAATACAATAGGATGGTGCTGACATAACTGTGCGCAATGGAATGGGTAATACAGCCCTTCACTTGGCATCATTCACTGGACGAACTGTAAGTTTGACACACCAATCAATAATGACTTTGGCATTCATGTACCAGACACAATCAGGGTTTCTAAAATATTTGATATGAATCGCACGCTCTGATTGGCTAAGAAGCATCTCTTTAACTCAACACAGCACGGAATATCTATTCATTTGATTTTAACAACTGAATATTTTTTAATAGAAATAGAAAACTCGGCAACAGTACTCTGTTGAGTTAATTATAGAGCACTTGGCACTTTTAAGAAGATTTGAAAAGTGCTGCATGAGAAGCACTCGTCTTCTTAAAATTGCTGCATACTCTATTTAGCAACAATATTTTTAATTAACAATAAATATTTTAAATTTGTTTTTCCCAAGAGCTGTGATTTGAATCAATAATTTGAAAACATTTGCATAGACCACATTCATAAATACCATCATATGTTCCGGAAAATGATTTTTAAAGTAAACAGATATTTTAGCACTGTCATATGAAAGAACCACCTGAAATAGGCATGTTTGGAATGTTTTGATTCTCTGGCTAAAATACCAGAGAAGTTATGCTCAATGAAAAATGTAGAGATTTGTATGTAATTTTCTACTCAGAGGCCTTTGATGCCTCGTTTTGGTGTTTTTCTCATTTTTCAAACTCTTATAGCTTCTTGCAAATTTAATTGTTTTTTCTCAAACTTTCACAAGTTATTGTTATGGTGTTTGTCTATCATATGATAGCTTTCTTTTTCTTAAAACATCAATTTAAAAAATTATGATAATTGGTGGCGGCCATTTATGAAAGTTGTCTATATAGCTGTAATAACAGCTATTAAAACTGTGAAACTAATAAAGAATACAATTAGCTTTTCAGTACATTCCAGATGGAGGAAATTGATGTGTTTACTGTGCACAGGCTACGTAATTTAATAGAAACAATAACAGATCCCAAATTATACAAGGAAGGAAGCTAACAAAGAATTCAAAAGGTTTTCAGTACTTTCTGGAGGAAATCTCTGTTTACTAGCTGTGCACAGTCTACGTAATTTAATAGAAACAATAACAGATCCTAAATTATACAATGAACAAAGCTAACAAATAATTCAAAAGGTTTTCAGTACTTTCTGGAGGAAATCTCTGTGTACTGTACACAGTCTATGTAATTTAATAGAAACAATAACAGATCCTAAATTATACAACATTCATCCTTCTATTTATTCATTTATAACTCATTCACTCATTTACCTATAACAGGTTCCCATTTAAATCTGTACTTTCCCATTTAAATCTGTACTTATGCAAATTGTGTTGATGTGTGCTAAACACACAGATCAACCAATCAGAGAAGTTCACTTCAGAAATAATATACTCTGATTGGTTGATCTGTGTGTTTAGCACACATCAACACAATTTGCATAAGTACAGATTTAAATGGGAAAGTACAGATTTAAATGGGAACCTGTTCTATATATTTAGTTATTTATGTATTATTTCATAGATTTATTTATTCACCCACTCATTTCGATAAATGAATGAAGGATTTTTCTATTTATTCATTCATTCATTCATCCATTTACTCGTCCATTTAGTTATTTGTGTATAATTTCATAGATTTATTTATTCACCCACTCATTTCAATAAATGAATGAATGATTTTTTTATTTATTTATTCATTCATTCATCCATTAATTAATTCTTATAAATATTTCTTAGTTATATCATAATATCGTATTTGTATTGATGTTGTTGTGTAAATAAAGAATAATACATGGGCGCACAGAGATGTGGAATTTATGTTTCTCACAATTGAGCACAGTGAGAAAGTAAGATATCCAATTTGAACATGAGAAATTAAATTACATATCTCCAAGTATCCATGTAATATTCTGTTTATTATATAAACAAAAACACTTATGCAAAACTGATAAAAAGGATATTTTCACATGTAAAATATTATCCTCTTTTTACATGTTGTGTTCAAATATGATATTTCACAGTGGCAGAAATCCAGCCCCTGTAAACTACTGTTATTTATATATTAAACTAAACAGGTTCCCATTTGAATCTGTACTTTCAAATTTAAATCTTTACTTATGTAAATTGTGTTGATGTGTGTTTAGCACACATCGACAAAATTTGCATAAGTACAGATTTAAATGGGAACCTGTTGACTAATTATTTATTTTGCAGGCTGTAGTGTTATTACTATTGCAACACAATGCCAGTGTTACAGATATCAATGGGGAAGGCAAAACACCCAGTCAAGTAGCAAACAAAGATGAAGTCAAAGAGTTGATTGTGGGTAAGTGATAGTCATGCCAGACAGACAGACAAATAAATGAATGAACAGACACACAATAAACAAACAAATCAAGCAAACAAAGAAACAAATGAACAAGCAAGGAAACAATCGACCAAACAAACAAGCAAACAAACAAGCAAATAAATGAACAAACAAGCAAACAAACAAACAAGCAAATAAATGAACAAACAAACAAGGAAACAAATGAACAAACAAACAAATAAACAAACAAATGAACAAACAAAGAAACAAATGAACAAACAAACAAACAGACAAACAAATGAACAAAAAAACAAATGAACAAAAAAACAAGGAAACAGATGAACAAACAAACAAACAGACAAATGAACAAGCAAACAAACAAATGAACAAACAAACAAGCAAACAAACAAATGAACAAAAAAAAAAAAAAATGAACAAAAAAACAAGGAAACAGATGAACAAACAAACAAATGAACAAACAAGCAAACAAACAAACAAATGAACAAAAAAAAAATGAACAAAAAAACAAGGAAACAGATGAACGAACAAACAAACAGACAAATGAACAAAAAAACAAATGAACAAAAAAACAAGGAAACAGATGAACAAGGAAACAGATGAACAAACAAACAAATGAACAAAAAAGCAAGGAAACAGATGAACAAACAAACAAATGAACAAGCAAACAAACAAATGAACAAAAAAAAACAAATGAACAAAAAAAAAACAAATGAACAAACAAACAAGCAAACAAACAAATGAACAAAAAAAAACAAATGAACAAACAAACAAGCAAACAAATGAACAAACAAGCAAACAAACAAGCAAACAAACAAGCAAATAAACAAATAAGCAAACAAGCAAGCAAGCAAGCAAACAAACTATCAACCGGGGAAAAAAAACACACAATATTGCTATCCATTTGCCTATTAATTTAAGGTGTCCATTATGTGAACCTATTTTAGTATTTGTTGTGAAAGTCTATGTTTGTGTTCTCTCAAGCTGCTGAACAGAGCATGAAACTGGACCTAGAGAAACAACTCCTTGCAGCAGTTGCTGATGGCAATAGTACTGAACTAAAAAGACTGGTAATGTTAGAAAACTATTTAAACACCACCCCTACTTGACACCTTATTACCTTAGTTTAAAAAATTATAAAATTCATTGTTTATTTTTATTATTATTTTGTAGGTTGCTCTACCAAATCCACCAGATATTAACTGCAAAGATACCATAGGAAACACCCCTTTACATTGTGCTGCTTATAGGTACATAGAGTTAATGCAGATATAATTTATGCTATGTTTTTTTTGTAGCTTAGGCTACAAATCGTCAACTCAGAAACATACAGCTGCTCCATATTTTTTTCCGTCCAACCAAGGCTGCTCAATATTTTTTTTCGTCCAACTAAGGCTGCTCAATATTTTTTTTCATCCAGCTGCTCAATATTTTTTTTGGAGTGTAAATGCTTGCTCAACATGTTTTTTTTAATTCAGCCCCCCCCTCCCCATATCAAATATCAAATGGTCCATCCCTAACTATTTCTGCGCTCGTTACGTACTGTCAAGACCTCTGTCTGATATTTTCCATACAGACCAAGCAAGGGAGGTTAATAAGTTATTTATTATATGGCTATTTTAAAGAGAGAAAGTAATAGTTTTTTTGATATTTTACGACGCGCGTTGCTTTCGAATGGCTTCCCAGTAGTTTTACTGAAAAAGTCTGGGTTGAAACCTGTTTTCATTCAGCATGTGATGGCTGCCTCAACAAACTTACAGAAATTTTAATGCCAAAATATTAAAATTACTGCAACTTTCTTCATCATTCCAAATCAAAGATCATTTAAAGTCAAAGGGTAGAATTTTAGCTGACATAAACAAGTGAACCACGATGGATGTTGAAACGAGTGATACGCAAAATACAGCGCACGCGTGAGCCAATCAGACTGCACAAAATTAACCAGTCATATAATAATAATCATCATCATCATCATGGTTTAATCTTGTTTTTCAGAGAACATAAAGAAATGGCTGTTATGCTACTACAGCATGGTGCTGACACATCCATCAAGAATAGTACAGGTATCCATGCATATTTGTGCAAGTATAATTCAATTACTATTTGACCATTTGACTCCTGGGCTTGTTTAAAAGTGGCCACCTTTTTCTAAGTAGGGGCACTTTTATGGGCAGCTTTGGGCGTTGTAGGGCGTTGCAGCAAAGGGCTAAAAATATAATTTTTAAAGTTTCAAGACATGATGATCAAATACTTGAAGTGTATGTGAGCCCAGACTGTTGTAATGTGAGACAATCACCTACTAGGATATAAACATCACAACAGTATTTTAACCATCCACTGTATAAGTCATTTGTTTGTCTAGCAAACACCTTCACTTCACTTCACATTTATTGTGTTACATCAAAAGATATAGATACACAGCAGCGGTAGTTTCTCTACAACATTCTACTAACTAATTGAAATTACACGGTCGTAAAATATGTTAATATTACTTGAACAGTCAATGATTTCTTGAGGGAGATTGTTCCAGCTTACAATATGGTACGTGGTAGGAAGCTAAATTTATATGCATTTTGTACTACATCAGAAGATGGGTAGACTGGAATGAGGTTGGGCCTTATAAACTGGTCGTCAGATCCACATAATATAGGGTTAGATTGAATGGATATGGGACCTCAAGCTTAACATCCTTATCTCATGAGGCACTGGCCAAAGACATAATCATAATTGCTCAACCAGTAATTGAGCTCGGGTCTGCCAGCCTGGGGACCAATTTGCTAAACGCATAGTTACGACTCCAATAACTCAACCCTAAGGACGTTCTCGCGCCAATAGGGAAAACTTGATAATGATGATTGATGATGATTTATAACACTGTAAATAATGTTTAGCCTTTCGTGAGAGTAAAAGAGCATTTATTTAACATTTTTAGGATGTAACAAATTTCATTCTGTTACCTATTGTTTATATCAAACACAGACACAGCCTATAATAGTTTACTCTCTAGCTTCCATGCATAGATATAATTAATTACAATCATTGATTATTGTTTTAGGTCAAACACCATTACAACTTGCTAAAGATATTAAAATGAAAAAGCTCCTAGATGTACAACCACTGCAGGTACATGAAGTATATTTACACAATGATAAATCTATAAGATGTAGTAAGAACGACATAATTGATAGGACTGCTCATTAACCCTCACTGCAAAAGATTAAAATCTAAAATACCTTTGTCAAGAAAAGTTGTCAAAAGTTTTGTTTAATTATAATTTTTTTAATGTTTTTGTTGAGATATATATTATGGCCACACTTCTAAATACAAATAACCAATTACAGTGTAAATCGAAAAACTACAGTTAAGCACTGAGAAATGTTTCAGTAACAGTTTATTGTTCGTTGAACAATGTGAAACAACTCTCTAACTACAGAGTTTATATCTAGTCCATATAGGTAAGGCATAAGCATCTGAATACTTTGGTTCATAAAACAACATTTTACTGTGGTTTTCGTTTTTCTGCGAACTCAGACACTACGTATTTGGCTGCTGCTAATTACTTGGCCAGCATGATATTGTTTTAAATGTTTTTGATTGACAGCTGTTAAAAATGGAATGTCTGAGTGCGCAGAAAGTCGAAAACTGCAGTAAACTGCAATAATTCCCTTCTGTCTTGACATGACTTATTACCTTTGACAACTTCTCTTGAACAAGGTGTGTGTAGTCTAGGTATTACACACTGCATGTAAGCACATCTAATCACCTAGTGCATGAACTACTGCACCTAAATACAGCACACTATCAAGTGGATGAGGATAACATTCTATAATATAATAAATAATAAATTAATGATAATGATAATTAAAAGTAATTTATAGTAATGTGTTTGGAGAACTTTCTTGTGGGTTATTGTTTGAAAAACTAGTAATACAATAAAGTAATTAGTAAAATAATTTAACTGTGGGTTTGTAATATAATTTCTTTTTGTTATTGTTGCTGGGGTTAACATAACTAAACTACATTGCAGCTTTAACTATAGTACAGTGACGTATTTTGTTATGGATTTGCCAAACTACCAACCATGCCAGCCAACCATTCCTTCCTTCCTTCCTTCCTTCCTTCCTTCCTTCCTTCCTTCCTTCCTTCCTTCCTTCCTTCCTTCCTTCCTTCCTTCCTTCCTTCCTTTATATTCAATATTTTCTTTATTCTTTCAATTTGTTATATCATTCATGATGCATACATATGTTCTATATCAAGTAATAAATATTTCAAATAAATATTTCAAAGTGTGTATGAAAGTTCTTATAATGTAACTATTAAAAATCACACATTCTTGTTGGTTAAGGCACATGCATTTGCATCTTGTCGTGTCAATTTGTATTTTAAAAGTGAAATAGTTATAAGGCACTTGGATATTGTCAGATCACCCGAGAAGTGTTGATAAGCTCTCTGCTTTGCTTGTTGCTCCTAACGCCTCTCCCTTGTTCTCTCAATCCCTGTGTGCTATATGCAATAGACCATTTCACAGTTCTCATTGACAAACCACATCCCGATAGCATGTAATAATTCTTTAGAATTTGACTACAGCCCATAGAATTTTTAAGTATTTAAATTGTGTGATAATGTGTACACTCCTTGAATTTCCACGGCTGTAGTCCAATTCTGAAGAATATATTACATAGAAGGAAATAGGTTATTCATCGTGGAATGTGAAATTAAAAGGATACTTAATCAATTGTCTCACGATTGAGGTCATTGGTAGAAATACCGCGACGTTTCGACTGCAATCTGCTAGTCTTCATCAGGCGATGGTGTAGACTGGATGATGGTTGTCTTATATACTGTTCGCCGATAATCCGACGAACAGTACATGTATATAAGACAACCACCATCGCCTGATGAAGACTAGCAGATTGCAGTTGAAACATCGCGGTATTTCTACCAATGACCTCAATCGTGAGACAATTGATTAAGTATCCTTTTAATATATTACATGCTATAGAGACAGAGGTTGATCAAGAATAACTTTAATAAGGACTATTGTGGATTTTCTATTTCTTGACAATAAAGAACACAAATGTCAATATAGATTAAATACCGTTGGGTAGACAACTAGAGCTATGTTCTGTTGTTATTCAGGTTAAGCGACAACAAAATGGCACCATTAAGAAACTATCTATTAGAAAAAAGAAGGTAATACATGGTGCTCTAAATAAGAAAAAGTTAATTATAAGGTTTTTATCAATGCATGAGAAGTTATGCTATAGTAGTATCAACAATGATAGCAGTATAGTGAGTCCCAAACCATTCTGTCAAGCCCACTACTTGCATACTTATTCATCTTGTTAATCGTAACACCAAATCAAAATATGATGACCTCTTATTGTTCTTGACTATCATGTTTAAAATTGTTGGGACATAGCAATATTGTATGAATGTTTTTGTTAAAAAATATACAAAATGTATCATTTTGATTTGCAAACCCCCTCCCCAAAGCAATGTTGATTTGCCTTTCAAATGACAACCGTTATACATTTCCAAAACTCAACATTGATTCGGGGAAGAGGAGGAAACATTTTTTTTTTATCTTTCATGTAAAAAAAAATCATGTGCCAAGATATTTTGCACATGATTGTAGCATGATTGTGTTCACATGATTGTGTTCACATGATTGTGTTCACGTGAGAGTGAATTAGCCTCCTCCACAGGCAAAAGTTATTGAAATTGGTCACCATATTTTGATTTTGTGGAAAACTCATAATAATAATTGTAACTTTGTAAATCTAGAGTTTATGCAGCTTATTTAATTTTAATGCTAATATGTTCTTTGTGTACCTCATCCATTAGCTAATCCATTTGGTAATATTCTAATTATAAAATAGAATCTAATTTATAAAGGTTATTCATCATATATTTGAGATAAGTAGAATCCTATTTGTTTTTGTCTGAATGTTGAATGTTTGGACTGCTACGTTTCAACTGCTACTGATAGTATTCATCAGGGGCTGGTTGTACGAAGCCTGAATAGCGCTATCTACCAGGAACCAGTTGTACGAAGCATGAATAGCGCTATCTACCAGGAACCAGTTGTACGAAGCATGAATAGCGCTATCTACCAGGAACCAGTTGTACGAAGCATGAATAGCGCTATCTACAAGGAACCAGTTGTACGAAGCCTGAATAGCGCTATCTACCAGGAACCAGTTGTACGAAGCCTGAATAGCGCTATCTACCAGGAACCAGTTGTACGAAGCCTGAATAGCGCTATCCACTGGATAAATTATCCCTATCCAACCTATACAAATTCTATACACGGGATAACTCTTATCCATATATTTTTATATATTTTAATTTACGTAAATACGTATTTATAAGTTATTTTTATATTTTTATGATTTATTGAATATATATTGTATTTTTATTTTATTATATCTCCTAGTATAGTCCTCGCTGTTTTAGGAGTATTTTGATTAAAGATTAAAGATCCATTATAAAATATTTGATATAAATTGCGCAGTCTGATCATGATTGGCTGAGAAGCGTTCTCTTTAACTCAACAGTGCACAGAACGTCGATTGGTTTGATTTTAACTACTGAATATTTTATAAAAGAAATAGAAAACTTGGCAGCGTGTCGTGCTTCTCCTATCGCTTCTCTTGTTTTCTATTCCTTGAGTGGATAACCTTATCCAGGCTTCTTACAACTGGCTCCAAGCGATGTGTAGACTTAATAATATTTGGACCTATAATACCAGTCATCAGATTCCGTTGAGGATGATTTTACATTGGGATTGATTGAGTGCTTGCAAATTCTTGACAACAATGCGTCAAAGATTAGGATTCTGTTCCTATTGATACAAGGGGTGCTTTAGAGTTGGAAATTCGTTTCCAAAAAGTAAACGATTTTCTGATTAGACAATTTGGGAGGAATATTAGGCCAACCTTAAGCAAGAAGCTAAAAAAAGTGAGAGAAGTGGATTACCTCAATCGCAAGTCTGAGATTTCAGGAAATTGCGGACTGGAAAGAATTGTACAATTGTTTTTAGCACCTACAATCTTGGACATAAATGTTGACACTGTTTGAAAACTTAAGCATTTCTTTGCATTTTCGTCGCTAAATATCACTAAAACGCTCGTATTTTGATACCCCCCTCCCCCCCAATGCAATGTTGTGTTCCCTGAAGATGTTTCTTTCTCAGGAATATCAACATTGTCCAGGGGTGGGGGAGGGAGGGGAGAAAATGGCTGTGAAATGGATAGTATGAAGCATTTACAGGGAGTGTCAACTATTTATGTCCAAGATTGTATGTTCTTAGGTTGTAGTCTGATCTGAATGGCTTGCTTGACTCTACATGTCTAGCTATCAATGGTCTACACATCGCTTGCTGATGAAGACTTGCAGCAACAATCAAAACCTCACAGTCTAAACCTTTAACATTCGTGAGACAAATGAATAACATTCAACTTATCTCATATCCACCATGAATAACCTTTATAATTTTAATAAAATAGTAATCTAATTAAAACACTTAAGTTGTGGATTTTTCATATTTTATTATATTTATTTATTTATTTATTTACAAAATTCGCCACACTACGTTAGGCAGGGAAAACCCACAGAGAGGATGTCCAGAAACGGGTTCCCAAAATGTATGGTTTGAATGAAATGTTTTCTAGTTTAAACAGTTAAACATTGTATGCTTTTGTGTGTATTTGCTTTTTAGTCTATCCATAAAGTTGTTACGAGACATGAAGGAATGTTGCTAAGGGTAAGAAAAACCACATGTATATTGTATAACTTTTGGAAATGTCCATATCATCATCATCATTACCATCAGCATCATCATCCTCAACAACAGCTTTATCATCACCATTATCATTATCATCATCATCACCTTCTTTATCATCAACATTATCATTATCATCATCAGGACCATAGTCAACGTCATCGTCATTATCATCATCATCATCATCACCATCATTATCATCATCTCATCACTATTAGCCTATTATCATTAATTATTATTATTGTCATTTTATCATCTTTGTCAACATCAAAACCATTGTCATAATCATAATATTATCAAGATCAACCTAGTCAATTGAACTCATAATTAAATTATACAATAATTTATTAATATAACTACACTGTTATTTTCATCTGAAGTAAAAGTTAATTTTTTCTGTTTCAGAAATCAAGATTTTTTGGCTGGAAGAGATGCTGGGTTGTTTTAGAAAGAGGCATTATTGCATATTACAATAAAAGGTGATTTCACGTTCTATTGTGTTTAATTCATCTCAACCTTATTTAAGGGGGGGGGGGGGGGGTGATCAAGAAATGTTTTTTCCAACGTCTTGGTGGACAGGACATTGTTTTCCTTCTCAATGCTCTGCAGGATATCTATTTCTATACTTTGCAACATTTTCTTTATCCCCTTACAATAGTGCAGGAATTTTGTATTCCATCTATGCTGCATGAAATGTATTTCCCCCCCCCCCCCCCCCCCCCTCCTCTAAAGTAAATGGTCGGGGTGGGGTTGGTGATGATAATAATGAGGATGGTAATGAAATAATGATGAAAATGGTGTTTATGATGATAATGATGATGATGATTCTGATGATGATGATAATGATAGTTTTTATTTCAACACGATCAGGTTTAGAGCTGGGCTGATGTGGTCGTGATAATGATGATAATAATGATTGTAATGAGAGTGATGATGATGATAGTGATAGTGATGACAATAATGATGTTGTTATTGATGGTAGTAGTGGTGGTTTTTGTCTAGTTCTTAATTGCATTATCTTTGTTTCAAATTGTCTATTGTCAACAGGGCTGATGCATTGTCAGGACATAAGAGGCAAGGATTTAAATACCTAGATCATGCAAAGTTTTCGGTAAGATATACTTGTCACTTGTAATCTCTGTACCATGTATAGAGGCCACTTGTTTGTTAGTTTATTAAATATATAATGTTACCTTGATATATTGATTCATTGATTTATTGATTGATATATTGATTTATTGATTGATATATTGATTCATTGATTGATATATTGATTCATTGATTTATTGATTGATATATTGATTCATTGATTTATTGATTGATATATTGATTCATTGATTGATATATTGATTCATTGATTTATTGATTGATATATTGATTCATTGATTGATATATTGATTGATATATTGATTCATTGATTGATATATTGATTCTTTTATTGATTTATTGATTAATTTATTGATTTTTTTATTGATGTATTGACTGATTGATGTATTGATTGATTGATAAATTGATTCATCGATTTATTTATTGATTGATTGATTGATTGATTGATTGATTGATTGATTGATTGATAGATAGATAGATAGATTGATTGATTGATTGATTGAACATTAATTAATTCACGTGTTATTAAATTATTATTGATTTACAGGTCCCAAAAGAAGAAAAACATAAAATCAAGATCGAGTATTCTGACAATACTCAACATATCTTTAGTATTTCATCTACTGAAGCAGCTCCTCAAGTACTTCGGCAGGTGAGATAAACTAGCCTGCAAAACAGGCATTCTTTATCGGATGTTGTTGTTCCTTTGTTGTCTTGATACCTGCGAGAAACATGGGGCCTAGACAAAAAAGAACTTCATTTTTGCTTGTTCGTTACAATACAGGAACCCCAAAACCCGATTTTTCCAAAAAAGACTCCACAAGAACGCCTGTTTTGCAGGCTAGAGATGAACAGACGTTCTTTTGCTCCTCTTCTCCCCGTTTTCTCATACTTAGATTCACCCTAGCCTCCTCCACAGGCGTTTCTGTGATCTAATTTGGATTTGGGTTCCTGTGCTTCTACTAGAGAGGGACTAGGCGCTAGTTAGGTTGGAAAAAGGAAAGGCGCCTCTCCCCCTCCCCCTCCTCTTCTTGTTTCTCTTTGCCACTCCCCCTCCCCCTGCTCGTTTTTCCCCTCTGCGGAGGAGGCTAGATTCACCCTGATGTTGTTTTGTTACAGCGCTGGCTGAATTCCCTACGTGAGCACTGTGCATACAGTTATTTCTCTCCTTTTCCCCCTGTTTTCTCAGGCTTAGATTCACCCTGATGTTGTTTTGTTCAACGCTGGCTGAATTCCCTACGTGAGCACCGTGCATACCGTTCTTTCTCTCCTCTTCCCCCTGTTTTCTCAGGCTTAGATTCACCCTGTTGTTTTGTTACAGCGTTGGCTGAATTCCCTACGTGAGCACCGTGCATACCGTTCTTTCTCTCTCTTCTCCCTGTTTTCTCAGGCTTAGATTCACCCTGTTGTTTTGTTACAGCGTTGGCTGAATTCCCTACGTGAGCACCGTGCATACCGTTCTTTCTCTCCTCTTCCCCCTGTTTTCTCAGGCTTAGATTCACCCTGTTGTTTTGTTACAGCGTTGGCTGAATTCCCTACGTGAGCACCGTGCATACCGTTCTTTCTCTCCTCTTCCCTCTGTTTTCTCAGGCTTAGATTCACCCTGTTGTTTTGTTACAGCGTTGGCTGAATTCCCTACGTGAGCACCGTGCATACCGTTCTATCTCTCCTCTTCCCCCTGTTTTCTCAGGCTTAGATTCACCCTGTTGTTTTGTTACAGCGTTGGCTGAATTCCCTACGTGAGCATTGTGCATACAGTACACATTACACAACGTGTCCTACGATGTTGTTTGACGAGAATGATGAAACCTTTGTACCTGTAGGAGATGTACAGGATTCCTTCAAGGTGAGTAATGATGATCATAATGGTGATTGTGGTTGTGGTTGTGATGATAATAACTATGATGATGGTGATGGTAATTATGATGATAATGATCATGGTGGTGGTGATGGTGATGGTGATGGTAATTATGATGATAATAATGATGGTGGTGGTGATTATATACATGAAAAAATTACTCAATTCTGATTGGCTGAAAAACAGTGCAAAAAAGAGGTAATTCAGTGCAAAAAGACGTAATACAGTGCAAGTATTACTCAATGGTGATTGGCTAAAAGACAATTGAAAATAGAGATAGCCAATCAGATGAAAGATTATGATGGCGAAAAATTTGCGGAAAATTTGAAGCAAAGTTGACATCCTAGAGGGGAAAATGGCAGCCATTTTGAATGAGAAAATATTTTGTAATGCTTCGGATTTTGTCATTGAAGAACTAAAAAATGGCTCAATAAACGAAAATACTAGTAGGAGTACGTCATTTTGGCTCAATGTATATAAGAAATGGTGTGAAGAGAGGAATATAACGACGTCAATAGATATTTTTTTAGCTGCAAACTTCTTTTATTTATCGTTTCGTAACGAAAGAGAATGACTTCAACTAGTGAAGAAAGTACATAAAAATATATTAATTACAATGAATTGTTTACAGAAGTTAAAATAAAAGTATAATAAATAAATACTGTATATTGTTTTACCTTAAAAATGTGGCTTCCCACCATAAATATCTAGAAAAGTAACAACTGTAATGCCGAGTAACAACTCTATGCCGAGTCAAGGTCCATCTTTGTCAATGAATCCAACGATGATGAAATCACAAGAACAAAGTTTCCTGAACACGTTCAACAACTGCCTACCCTGGGTTCCAGAGGCTCTAGAGGGGATTGGGGCGAGACCCAATCCCCTCTAGAGCCTCTGGAACCCAGGGTAAGCAGTTCTCGAAAGCGTCTATATTTCATTGACAGTGATTCAGATTCAGATTAACTTTCACAGCAAAAAAACAGTAAACATTTTGCCACATTTCGGCTTAGAAAATTAGAAAAAACTCTTTGAAGTTGGTCTTATATGTATTAGAATCCGAAATCGCTTTACATATTCACATTTTGTCGTCAAATAAGCTCTTTGAAGTTGGATCCAAAATCGCTTTGAATATGAATTTCATATTATGAGTACGGTCTCGTGCAATTTGTACTCTTTGAAAACACACTCGTGCGAATTATTCCCAAATTGCACTCGAAACCATATGATTACCTATACCAGATGGTAATAACTCATCCTCGGGAACCCAGGGGTATTCTTCTGTCGCTCATTTCTCGCTTCCACAACATATACCCCTGGGAACGTAGTCTGTTGGAGCTTGTTCCGGAAGTCAAAATTCAAACTTATTTAACGACATTCTTTGAATGGTTATCTTGATTTTTATTGGTCGACCTAATAAGGTCGACCAATCAGGAAAGAGCTGAATTTTGACTTCCGGAACAAGCTCCAACAGACTACGTTCCCAGGGGTATATGTTGTGAAAGCGAGAAACGAGCGACAGAGGAATACCCCTGGGTTCCCGAGGATGGTAATAACTATGATGGTGGTGGTGATGGTAATTAGGATGACGATAATGATGATGGTGGTTGTGATGATAATAACTATGATGGTGGTGGTGGTGGTGATGGTGATTAGGATGGTATGGTGATGATAATGATGATGATAATGATGTCAATAATGATATGATGATGATGGTGTTAGTAATGACGATGACAATTTGTTTTGTTTGTGTTACAGGACGCCAAGGCTCATCAGCAGGCATTAGAGCGACAGGTGTCAACGGCAACGTCTCTTATAAGTTCGTTTTCAGAAGTCGGTAACAAGTCACAGAGTAAAGGTAAACAATGACATTAGAAACTAAGGATGATGGTGAAGGATGATGATGATGAAGACAACGATGATAGTTGTGATGATGACGACGATGTTGTTAAAAAAAACCGAATAGACGTTCCGTGCTCTGTTGATTTATAGAGAACGCTTCTCAGCCAATCAAAGCGCGCGATTTATATCAAATATTTTATAATTAAGCAATAGAGCATGCGCGGTGAAAGACTACGTACTGAATATTTGTGTATGTATTCTCAGTGTCGATGAATATGATACATATCAAGACCAAACTAGACGAGATAGTGACTTCATCTAAAGACATGTCTAATGTTCTGTCTCACTGTTTGGACATGATGATACAACAAGAAGAGGTACTAAATATTAAGGGGGTAGAGACTGATGTGAGTTCTTTATCGCAAATACAGGCACGTGCTGACTGTTCAATGAACGAGAAAATTTAAATACTGAACGAGGCCGTAAGCCGATAAAGAACGAACGAAACGTCTATAACTCTTTAAATATTAAAATTGAGTTCGCTGAGCGTGCGTTATCGACAAATAACAGCACTCCACGTGATCGATTTGAGCCAATGGGGAACTCAGATTTTGTACAGTGCACAAAGTTTTAATATTGAACAAAAATAATTTGATAATGATAGCTAAAACTCTAGAGCGCCAACACTATATCCGTGAAATAAAATAAAATTGCTGCTGTGAAATAGTTCTTATTTATTAACTATTAGTCACTATCAAAGACAAGTAAAGTTGTAATGAGGTATTGTTTCCTTTTGTATTTGATGTTTCTGGTTGAGTACGTGACACTGACTAAATAGTCACTATTAGAAACTATTAGTTAGTAACTATTTTGGTTTTATTTCATGGTTTTAGTGTTTTCGCTCTACTGCAGACACATATTGAGGTATTGTTTCCTTTTGTATTTGATGTTTCTGGTTGAGTGATACTGACTAAATAGTCACTAAATAAAAACTATTAGACCCCGTCTACACGGATCCGGATACTTTTGAAACCGCATACTTTTTGATGCGAATCGGCCTATCGTCCACACGAATCCATTGAATCCGGTCACCGAAACCGCATACTTTTACTTGAATCCTCCGGATACGCGGATTCGTGTGGACGCAAATATTTCTATGCGGTTTCAGCCGGATCGGATTCGTGTAGACGAGGCCTTAGTTAGTATCTATTTTGTTTCTATTTCATGGTTTAAGTGTTTTCGCTCTATTAGTTTAGATGATAATACGTTTTGTAATGATGGTTTAGGTAAGGAAACTGCACATGGAGGAAGAAGTAGAAAAACGTCGTGTACTAGAAGACGCCCTGCATGTCTTGGCTACTGAACACCACGCCCTGGAGTGCTCGATTGGAATGAATGAGGTATTCCTCTCTCCTCTTTCCCTCCTTCTCTATCTATCTTTTTTCAATCCTTCCTTCGTTGTTTGCTTCTACCTTGCTTGTTTTCCTCGTCCTCGTCCTTGTTCCCTCCCTCCCTCCCTCCCTCCCTTCCTTCCTTTCATTAATTCATCCATTCATTATTCATCCATTCATTATTCATTCATTCATCCATTCATTATAATTTTATTATTATTTATATTGCACGAGGTTTCATTTGGAGATGTTCACCTTCTTTTCATCCTTCCTTCTCCTTCTCCTTCTCCTTCTCCTTCTCCTTCTCCTTCTCCTTCTCCTTCTCCTTCTCCTTCTCCTTCTCCTTCTCCTTCTCCTTCTCCTTCTCCTTCTCCTTCTCCTTCTCCTTCTCCTTCTCCTTCTCCTTCTCCTTCTCCTTCTCCTTCTCCTTCTCCTTCTCCTTCTCCTTCTCCTTCTCCTTCTCCTTCTCCTTCTCCTTCTCCTTCTCCTTCTCCTTCTCCTTCTCCTTTCTATTTTTGTTCCCCGTATTCCTTATTGTTAGCACGCTATCAAAACCAAGATATCCACTAGGTTGGTAGATTCTCTTCTCACCTTCCTCCCCCTTTACTCTTTCCAAAAGGAGCCTAAATTCACTTGAATAGAAACAAGCAAGTAAACTAGTATAGGCTGCGTCGGTGTTTGACATAAACGATAGGTAATAGAATGAAATTTATAACACCATAAAAAATGTTGACTTAACTTTACTGACGTTTCGAGCTCCAGCCCTTCGTCGCGGTAAAAAAAAAAATCACTTGAGCTCAACAAATTGTTTAATTTTAATATTTGTTTTGTTCTCTACAGCGTATCCATCACGCCAGCAAACTCTCCCTCTTCAGCGACAACGACGAATTCTTCGACGCCGTCTCCGACCTCGCAATAGCATCATGTCCGGACGATTTCAAATCGGACACCGATGACGACGACGACGATATATACATCCCAATCGAGTCAAGTGCTGAGCCAAACTTAGCAGAGCCGTCGATTCTCATTCAACAATCAGTACTATCGTCAAAGCCGACGCACTCGTCGACTTCCGAAATAAGCCGAAGTAATTCCGACAACACATTGACTCGTAGTAGTTCTGATAATACTTTATCGCCGAGTAGTAGGCCTTCTAGCATGGATATGAAAAGTGACGGTATACAGAAATCAAAGTCCGAGACGAAAGTCGTATCATCTTCGAAGGAGTCGGAGTCAACGTCGAAGGAGATTGAGTTATCGAATCGAAAAGGAAAACATAGGTAGGGTGTTATTCAGTGACTTATCGGAATGGCGACCTACAGTAGTGCTATTGTTTTTGACTACCTAGCCTCGTGTTCATGTTTAAACAATGCAGTTTCTATTTCCCGAAATATCACGATTTATCGAAATAAGACTACCTCATACATAGGGCGAGTCTTCACCAACTCGAAACATCGTTTAGGATTGGTTTGAAAAACAATAGAGTCTTTCCAAACAATTGCCCTAAACCTAACCAAACAATAGCGGTGCTGTCTAACTGGGGCCAATAAAAACGCAGCTTTCTACTGGTGAAGTCCAACCCACCTCATATAGTATTTGACAGGCTTGCCTCGTGTTCATGTTGAAACACAATTCAGTTTTCACATGTATTCGAGTCAGCCATACAAACCATATAAATCAATCAATCAGTAAGTCATTCAATCAATCTATCAATCGATCATTCGAACAAACAACTAATCAATAACTATAAATCGTTTCCACAATCTGTTAATTATTAATTGATTTATTATTCATTCATTGATTATACATTCGTTCATTTCTTCGTTCATTTCTTCAATCCCGCCTTCATTCATTATTAATTCAGTCATTCATCCACTCATAATTTAATGATTAATAATTTATTAATTTATATTGCGCAAAATCAATCGTGAGATTTTCAAATGTATCATTCATTTATTCATTCGTTCATTCATTCATTTATTCGTCCATTTGTTCTTTCATTTCTCCCTTCATTTATTTATTCTTCCTTTAATTCAATCATTTAATATATTTATCAGGACTAGATTACCAGCTAGCATGCTGTCCAGGAATGAATTCAGTGTCTGGACAGTGTTAAAACACTGTATAGGAAAAGATTTATCTAGGATCACAATGCCAGGTAGAAAAACGATGATCATCGTTGTATTGGTGACGATAACGTGATAAATGATTATGATTGATGGTGATTCTTATGATTAAGGTGACTCATCAGTTATTATCGGCTCACTCGGCTATGACAATTTTCTACTCGTAACATTTTCTGCTTTTAAGCTATTGCCATAAAAATTACACATCTTCTACAAAAACTATTCAAGAATAATGTGAAATAATTTGATTGCACAAGAAGTAAATAATTTTTGCAATATTTTAGTTAACGCAAGTGCGCTAGTTTGACTAAAATTCGATTATTCCGAAAATCTGTCCGTTTTATTTTTATGATTTTTTTTTAATCGTTTAAGAAGAATACAATAAACAACCAGACAAAGTTTCAGCAATATTCACGGAGCCGAAGCACAGCTATATGAAGGTTACTTAAATTCAATTCTAAAATCACCTTGAAATGTTGTTAAGTCAATACTCTTTAAATAAATAAGTTTTCAAGACGACTTTTAAGTATGAGTGTTGTCAGATTCTAACATATCGATATGCCATGCCGAATGCCAATCGCTTAGGCCAATGTAGAATATTTTTAACTTATGTTAGGATAATAAAATGCTCAAATACCTGCTCAAGTATAATCAGACGCGTGTTTCCATCTTTTTCCAAAACTACTCAATAGTTATCATTCACAATTCGTCTGCATGGCTTCCATGGTTCTATAAACATTTTACATCGAACTACGTAGTTGTAAACGGCTTTAAATAATTAATTGTCATCATTTGGTCTTGGTATTTGATTGTGCTGTTATTATTAATTAATATACGGCTGAAGAAATCTGCAAAAACGTGGAGGAAGAAGGAGAAAAAACTTGCCTTAAAAACCATATTCAAACATGCACCAAGACCAAATGATGACAATCACGAAAGATATTCGTTATCTTTTCATACTTTTCTTCCTCCTGGGAATAAAACAATAACGCCTTCGCCCCACCCCTCCCCTTGCTGTTCTCTTTTGTTTATACTTATGTGCCCCCAACAAGGGTGTGAATTTTTGGGATAATCGACACCTATGCTAGTTTTGCATTCGTAAACACAATCACCATCCCAGCTTAGATTGAGCTTGAAACTGAACACTATGCAATGCCCAAAGAAATTTCTCTTATTTAAAGCCGTTTACAACTACGTAGTTCGATGTAAAATGTTTATAGAACCATGGAAGCCATGCAGACGAATTGTGAATGATAACTATTGAGTAGTTTTGGAAAAAGATGGAAACACGCGTCTGATTATACTTGAGCAGGTATTTGAGCATTTTATTATCCTAACATAAGTTAAAAATATTCTAAATTGGCCTAAGCGATTGGCATTCGGCATGGCATATCGATATGTTAGAATCTGACAACACTCATACTTAAAAGTCGTCTTGAAAACTTATTTTTTTTAAAGAGTATTGACTTAACAACATTTCAAGATGATTTTAGAATTGAATTTAAGTAACCTTCATATAGCTGTGCTTTGGCTCCGTGAATTTTGCTGAAACTTTGTCTGGTTGTTTATTGTATTCTTCTAAAACGATTAAAAAAAAATCATAAAAATAAAACGGACAGATTTTCGGAATAATCGAATTTTAGTCAAACTAGCGCACTTGCGTTAACTAAAATATTGCAAAAATTATTTACTTCTTGTGCAATCAAATTATTTCACATTATTCTTGAATAGTTTTTGTAGAAGATGTGTAATTTTTATGGCAATAGCTTAAAAGCAGAAAATGTTACGAGTAGAAAATTGTCATAGCCGAGTGAGCCGATAATAACTGATGAGTCACCTTAAATGATGAAATGATCCACGATGTAATTAGCGCAATCTAAGCAATTGCTCAAGAAGAGCTCGGGTTTTTTTTTACGCTTCCTCAAATGTGGCACTATATTTTGTTACTGCTCGCTAGATATATTTTTACAGATACATTAAAAAAATATCTATTGCCCTTGTCGGGACTTGAACCCACTGTTTCGGCTTTCTAGTCCGATGTGTTAACCACTACACCACAAGGACCAACCACGCTGGATACTCAGCCGGACAATGTAGTATAGGGCAGCTATATATGGGGGTCCCAGGGCGATATTAATCTCTAATGGTAATTTGAACACCGTAGATAGAAACGCAGCATTGAAGTGAATATACACCTAATCCAAAAAACGTTGTCTGGTCCGCCGCACAGTCCTCGCGCCAAGACTGTGAAAGATATTGGTTATATCTAATTTATTTGCATGTTCACACTCTAGTGTCGTACTTTTTTCAACGAAATAGTGTTGTGCCTACTTTTATTTTCTTGTTTTATCACTCTCATCAAAATATTCTCTGTGTTTTCCTTCACGGTCTTGGCGCGAGGACTGTGCGGCGGACACGACAACGTTTTTTGGATTAGGTGTATATTTTTAGTTATCGAGACTCCAGTCAAACCCTTTTTTTGGGAAGTCTCCCCAATTAGTAGGGAATGTTTGTCTGGCCTAATAGAGTGAGACGTTAAAAATGTGATTTAAGATTTTTTTATTTTTATATTTATATTCAATTCAAATATTTCAATTGTATTCATCTTGTATTCCATTTATTCACAGTTATTTTCAACGAGCCGTTAACATTTCTACAAAGAATAGCTGAATACATGGAATATGTACATTTACTGAAAGTAGCAGCACAGTGTGACGACCCACTACAACGGTTACAGGTACTGTCTGTCTGTCCGTCCATCCGTCTGTCTGTCTGTCTGTCTGTCTGTCTGTCAGTCTGTCTGTCTGTCTGTCTGTCTGTCTGTATAAGTGACTGTGTGTATTTCTGTTGGTCTGTTTGTGTGGAATGGTTTGCCGAGTGGTGAGGACACTGGCCTTTCACCACTGAGACCTGCATGATTTCGATTCCCGGCTAGGGCGACAAGTGAATAAAGTTTGTTTGACTCAACTGATGTGTTGTTCTCTCTTATGCCATGAGGGTTTTTCTCCGGGTTATCCGGTTTCCCTCCCTCAAAAATGCAAAAATGTAGGGGTAGCGAGTGTGAGTGTATCGAATAGTTAAACATTAGCCACTGGCTAGGGAGATTCAGTAATGACTCCCTGTACTTCGGTTTTCCTTCCTCTGCAAAAATCAACATGTGAGAAGTGATGTGTACTAAAATATTCAATGTAGGGGTAGTGAGTGTGAGTGTGTCGAATACTTAAACATTAGCCACTGGAGCAAGAGAGTAGCCCTACCCCTAGGTACGTGTACCCTCCCTCACATGGTAAATGAAATGTGTTAAACAAAGGGGTAACCTTATTACCTAGTGGCACCCTCTTATGTTAACTAATTATTGTTTATCTTGTTGTGTTTATAGTATATTGTAGCTTTTGCTGTGTCTGCGACTTCGTCTAATCTAGAGCGAGTAGGAAAACCATTTAATCCTCTACTGGGAGAAACCTATGAACTAGTCAGGTGAGGATTGCTAATTCATATTACGTTTTAAGTAGAACTCCTTATAAATGACCCTTAATTAGATCGCTCAAACATTTAAAAACCTCCGTTTTACATGTTATCTATCTATATGCACTCGATTTAGAAATCATTAAGTGAACAAATTTACATTAAAATTAGTCTTACCCCGACGAAAGGCTAAAGCTCGAAACGTTACACATTTCATGCTGTTACCTATCGTTTAAATTTATGATATTTACAAACATCTTATGTGTTTCTGTGTTTGTGAGTGTAGGTTTGGTAATTCAATTTGAATACAAAAGCTCCCCCCCCCCCCCCCCCCCCCCCCACACACACACACACAAAAAAAAAAAGAGATGTGAAAAAAAACATTATATGGTATTTGAAATCCATTTTATGTTTTAGGGAAGACTTGGGCTTCAAACTTGTTGCCGAACAGGTATGTTATTTTCTATGGTATCATTTGATGGTGATAATTATCACAACCATAGTCACCTCGTCATCATCATCATCGATAACAATATCATCTTTATTATCATAGTAGTCATCTTTATCATAATCATTATTATTATCATCATTATCAATATTATCATGATAGACATCGTCATCATCGATAACAATATCATCTTTATTATCATAGTAGTCATCTTTATCTTAATCATTATTATCATCATTATTATCATCAATATTATCATGATAGACATCGTCATCATCATCATCGATAACAATATCATCTTTATTATCATAGTAGTCATCTTTATCTTAATCATTATTATCATCATTATCATCAATATTATCATGATAGACATCGTCATCATCATCATCGATAACAATATCATCTTTATTATCATAGTAGTCATCTTTATCATAATCATTATTATCATAATCATTATCAATATTATCATGATAGACATCGTCATCATCATCATCAATAACAATATCATCTTTATTATCATAGTAGTCATCTTTATCATAATCATTATTATCATAATCATTATCAATATTATCATGATAGACATCGTCATCATCATCATCGATAACAATATCATCTTTATTATCATAGTAGTCATCTTTATCATAATCATTATTATTATCATCATTATCAATATTATCATGATAGACATCGTCATCATCGATAACAATATCATCTTTATTATCATAGTAGTCATCTTTATCTTAATCATTATTATCATCATTATTATCATCAATATTATCATGATAGACATCGTCATCATCATCATCGATAACAATATCATCTTTATTATCATAGTAGTCATCTTTATCTTAATCATTATTATCATCATTATCATCAATATTATCATGATAGACATCGTCATCATCATCATCGATAACAATATCATCTTTATTATCATAGTAGTCATCTTTATCATAATCATTATTATCATAATCATTATCAATATTATCATGATAGACATCGTCATCATCATCATCAATAACAATATCATCTTTATTATCATAGTAGTCATCTTTATCTTAATCATTATTATCATCATTATCATCAATATTATCATGATAGACATCGTCATCATCATCATCGATAACAATATCATCTCTATTATCATAGTAGTCATCTTTATCTTAATCAATATTATCATCATCATTATCAATATTATCATGATAGACATCGTCATCATCATCATCGATAACAATATCATCTCTATTATCATAGTAGTCATCTTTATCATAATCATTATTATTATCATCATCATTATCAATATTATCATGATAGACATCGTCATCATCATCATCGATAACAATATCATCTCTATTATCATAGTAGTCATCTTTATCTTAATCATTATTATCATCATTATCATCAATATTATCATGATAGACATCGTCATCAACATCATCGATAACAATATCATCTCTATTATCATAGTAGTCATCTTTATCTTAATCATTATTATTATCATCATTATCAATATTATCATGATAGACATCGTCATCATCGATAACAATATCATCTTTATTATCATAGTAGTCATCTTTATCTTAATCATTATTATCATCATTATTATCATCAATATTATCATGATAGACATCGTCATCATCATCATCGATAACAATATCATCTTTATTATCATAGTAGTCATCTTTATCTTAATCATTATTATCATCATTATTATCATCAATATTATCATGATAGACATCGTCATCATCATCATCGATAACAATATCATCTTTATTATCATAGTAGTCATCTTTATCTTAATCATTATTATCATCATTATTATCAATATTATCATGATAGACATCGTCATCATCATCATCGATAGCAATATCATCTTTATTATCATAGTAGTCATCTTTATCTTAATCATTATTATCATCATCATTATCATCAATATTATCATGATAGTCATCGTCATCATCAATATTAAATTTACTATCTTCAAAGTCGTCGTCTTTATCATAATCGTTATTATTATCATCATCATTATCATCAATATTATCATGATAGTCATCGTCATCATCATCATCAATATTATTATTACTATCTTCAAAGTCGTCATTATCATAATCGTTATTATTATCATCATCATCATTATCATCAATATTATCATGATACACATCGTCATCATCATCATCAATATTATTATTACTATCTTCAAAGTCGTCATCTTTATCATAATCGTTATTATCACCATCATCATCATCATTATTATCTTCATATTAAAGTGGTCAGCTTTATCTTCATCGTTATTATAAGTTACAGTGAGGATACTCAAGCCGTGAACACTTTGAGGTTTTGTTTTACTTTTTCAAACCCACAAACCAACTCCTTGAAAACATTCCCTCTGTTCATAGGTCAGCCATCATCCACCTGTCAGTGCGCTGCAATGTATTGGCGATGATTTTGTATTCCATGTCACCGTACAGCCTAAGCTCAAATTTTGGGGCAAAGGCGTAGAAGTACAACCCAAGGGCACCGTGACACTCAAGTTTCCAAAGTATGTCATTTTCATCATTTTGATCATATAAATAAACTAGACTCTCTATGAGCGTGAAGTCGGGCTAGTCATAAAATCAACACAGGAGGCTAAACAATTCTACTTTGGGCTTTCTGTGTTCGTTCCCAAAGTATCATGGGGAACTATACGCGACATGACAGATACATACATACATAGATTGGCTAAAAGGTAAACCTAGAGTCGGGCCTTCTAGCCCGACTAATAAATATAAATATTTATTCGGGGCTCTTCGTGAGGTTCACTCACACTCACTACCGCTACATTTAATATTTACAACACACAACTCTGCTCACATGTTGATTTTTACAGAGGGAGGAAACCGGATAACCCGAAGAAAAACCCTCGTGGCATGAGAGAGAACAACACATCAAACAAACTCAACTTACATATTATCCATGCCCGAGCCGGCACTCGAACCTCGATCGGTTAGAGGCGCGCGCCCACCCACACTCCCACCCACCCACACTCCCACCCATTCCACAAACACGTACACCCCCAACGAAAAATTCGAGAATTTTTGTTAAATGAACATTTATTAGACAAACATATTTTTTCTTCTTCCAAGGTTCCTCTTGTGGTACATCGCCACTACCATTATCACATTATCACCAATAAATGAAGACGAAAAAGTCGGGTTTTTTTAACATTAGACGAACAAGTTTTACGGACTTGCCTTCCTCTAGTGTGAAAAAGGCCCGAATATTAACCTCACTACTATCATGTTATCACCAATAAACGATCTCTATCTGTCCAGGTTAAATGAAGTATACACGTGGAATAACGTCAATAGCTGTGTACATAATATTATTGTAGGACAACTATGGATTGAACAGGTAACATTGTCTAATACATATATCTTATTAGACAGTTTGTTGTGTAATATGGCTGGATATTTTACGAGTGAAACGCTGTATTTTGACGAGCCTCCGGGCGAGTCAAAATGCAAGTTAACGAGTAAAATATCCAGCCATATTACACATCAAACTGTTTAATAGGTTATTTATTATCCAATCAAAAGGTTTTTTTGTTTTATAATGCAAAATATTGTTTTACTTCAGGGCTAGATAGACGAGTAAAAATATCGCTGGATATTTTTACTCGATCCAGTCCTACTCCTGCGATATTTTTACTAGTCTATGACTAGTTGGATAATAACTAACCTTATAGAGTTCTCGCCATATAGAGTGCAAACAATATATCCGTGAAATACAAATACTATATAGTGCAAAATATAGAGGATATTACATGGGCGCGCGGAGATACGAATTTTATCTTCGAGTGTTGAAATGATCTTTCACGAGTGAGCGCAGCGAACGATAGCCTGCGTAAACAGACCCTTATTAGCGCTCGAAACGTCTCCCTTGTTCGCGTGTGTCTGTTTACGCAGGCTAAGCGAAAGAGAGAGATTTTCAACATGAGAAGATGAAATTTGTATCTCCAAGCGACCATGTAATGTTCTGTTTCTTATATGATTATCAATGAAAATAAAATAAAACTTTTTTTGACACAAAAAGTTTCCGTAAAGCTGTGTAACTATGTGAAGATATCAACTTTTTGAAACAGAGAAATATATAGGTATTTCATTGACAATTATATAATAAAGTGATATAAGCAATAGAATTAGCAAACATTTATTATCTAATATTGTTTCACAGATAGAACGGTTCTCATTAATCCGTGAAACACAATTAATGGTATCACTCTTTAATGTATCTTAAAATTTGTGCTCTTTTGTTGTTACTTGACTATCATACTAATGCACTGTTTCACGGGTTAATGAGGACAACTTCACACTATTTGCACACTATAGACCCTTTTAATAAGTCCCGAAGTGTTGTGTTTTCCGCGCTTGACGTCAAATTTATCATTTTCAATTCCTTTCATATTATACAAATTTCTAAAAAATAAATTTGACGTAAAGCGCGGAAAACACAACACTTCGGGACTTATTAAAAGGGTCTCAGTATACGTCAAACTAAACTCTAAAATATGTATTGTTTAATTGCGCTGTTTTGTCAAACTTGTGCCTATCACTGGAGCAGAACAGTGTAACTGTTATATCTTTCATTGTAATGTGTATTGTGTATTCCAAGTTAGTCGATAATTTAATAATTGATAAAATAAATACTATTATCCTCTATAGTAAGTAATCGTTTCAGGGATTTTTAGTATGCACCCTACTTATGTGGTATCTTTGTTGTTGTTGTTATTCTTTATAGTATGGTCAGATTGAAGTATCCAGCCTCTCCAATGGTGCACGGGCTGTAATCAACTTCAAACCTGCCGGGTGGTTTGGTAAAGAGTTGAACAAAGTAGAAGGAACTATCTACTCATCGACAGAGTAAGTTTGATGTTAGAGGAAGTTAGTCCCGGTTAGGTTTTGTGTTCGGGTGCACGCAGGCTAAAGAAAGTGTGTATGATTGTGGGGAAAAGGAAAATAAAAGGGAAAAAGATATGAGAAACGTAGTAGGTTGGAAGACAACAGCACAAAAAGGCAAGAAGAGAAGCTAAGAAAGAAGAAAAGAGAAAAGCCTACTCTGGGGTCTAAACTCGCCTTAACCTTGTGCTCCCTCCCAATTACTTGCAGCGACAAAAATGGGTTTTCTACTTTAACTAGCCCTAACTCGCGCTCCCTCGCACTTACTCGCTGCGACAGAAAGAGAAGAGAAAAGAAGGAAAGGGAAAAGAACAGAAGGGAAGAGAACAGAACAGAAGAGAACAGAAGAGAAGGAAAGAGAAAAGAACAGAATAGAAGGAAAGAGAACAGAACAGAAGGAAAGAGAAAAAAAGAGAAGAGAAGGAAAGAGAAAAGAGCAGAATAGAAGGAAAGAGAACAGAACAGAAGGAAAGGGAAAAAAAGAGAAGAGAAGGAAAGAGAAAAGAACAGAAGAGAAGGAAAGAAGAGAAGAGAAGGAAAGAGAAAATGAGAAGAGAAGAGAAGGAGAGAAAAGAACAGAAGAGAAGAGGAAGAGAAGAGAACGAGGAGAAAAAGGAGTGAAGGGAAGAGAAGGAAAGGGAAAAGAACAACATAAGAGAAAAAAACGAGGAGAAAAAGGAGTGAAGGGAAGAAAAGAGAAGGAAAGGGAATAAAGCAGAACAGAAGAAGATGGAAAAGAAGAGAAAGGAGTAAAGAGAAGAGATGGGAAAAGAAGAGAAGGGAAGGGAAAATAACGAGTTGGGAGAATTGAAGAGAAGAGAAAACAAGGGAAAAGAACGGAAGAGGAGAGAAGAAATTAAAGATAATAAGATGAAAAAAATTAATAAAAAGTAAAAAAAAGAGAAATGCATTGCAATAAACATTGAATATCGCACATTACTAATATGTTACTTCCTAACCCTCTCTTCCTAATCTCTCCTTGCAGAAAACGTAAAAAGTATGTTATCAAAGGTGACTGGACGGACCGGTTGCTATGCTATCGAGCCGAGACAGCACTTGCACGAAAAGGAAGTAGACTAGGGAAACAATCCAAATCGGCAGCTGAAAGTGATGAATCTTCTGTAATGGCGGACTCGTTGAGTACTAGTAGCAGTGACTGTAGCTTAGAGTTAAATAGTCCTACACTACTATGGACATATAATAAAAGACCGCCACATTCTAAAGAGGTACTTGTATTTGTCTTATCATAGAATGCAAATAGTTTCTACTTTGATGCAAGTGAGGTTTTAAGGGAGAGTAAATGAGTAACGTAATGAGCGAGGAGTAAGACGCGCGCCGACTTTGTGGCTGTGTCTGCCATTTCGCTACCTCACACTCATTCAACTCCAACCGTTTCATCGGAGTTTTTGCACTAAAGTAGGGATGATTTGAAGTTTATCATCACTATTGTTATCGTCGCCATCATTTTCTTCATCATCTCCATTATAAATTAGATCATTGTCGTAATGATTATCACGAATCATCATCATTATCGACATCATTTATAGTCATCGTTTTAATCACAATCGTCAACACCACCAGCATCATCATCACCTTCATCATCATTGTCATTATGATCATCATCACCACCACCTGCTTGACCATCATCATTATCATCATCATTGTCATTATTTTCATCAACACCACCATCACCGCCTTCGTGACAAAGCATCATCATCATCATTGTCATTATCACCATCATCACTACCACCTGCATGACCATCATCATCATCATCATTGTCATTATTTTCATCAACACCATTTTCACCGCCTTCGTGACAAAGCATCATCATCATCATTGTCATTATCACCATCATCACCACCACCTGCATGACCATCATCATTATCATTATCATCATCATCATCGTCATTATTTTCATCAACACCATCATCACCGTCTTCGTGACATAGCATCATCATCATCATTGTCATTATCACCATCATCACCACCACCTGCATGACCATCATCATTATCATTATCATCATCATCATCATTGTCATTATTTTCATCAACACCATCATCACTGTCTTCGTGACATAGCATCATCATCGTCATTGCTATTATCATCATCATTATAATTATCTATTTTCCTTTTGGTGTAGTGGTTAACACATCGGACTAGAAAGCCGAGTCCCGCCATGGGCAATTGATATTTTTCTCACGTATCTGTGTTTCACTTATACACCGAACGCATCTCATTAGATCGTGCTCACCATTATTATAACATGAAGTATTTAATTATTTTCACAGCTGTTTCTCTTTTTTCTCCCATGTAGATGTACAACTTTACAAACTACGCTGTTCAGTTGAATGAACGTATGCCAGCAGAAGAAAAAAAGGTAATCACCCCTCACCCCTCTGTCTTTTATTCCTTGCTTGTTCTGTGTCTCGTTTCTCAAATACATTGAAACCTTAGCCTTAAAGAACCGGAATTCTCTCTATTCTCTCACCACTATATGCCTCCCCTTTGGTAACAACTCTGTCTTTTATTCCTTGCTTGTTCTGTGTCTCGTTTCTCAAATACATTGAAACCTTAGCCTTAAAGAACCGGAATTCTCTCTATTCTCTCACCACTATATGCCTCCCCTTTGGTAACAACTCTGTCTTTTATTCCTTGCTTGTTCTGTGCCTCTTTTCTCAAATACATTGAAACCTTAGCCTCAAAGAACCGGAATTCTCTCTATTCTCTCACCACTATATGCCTCCCCTTTGGTAACAAACTCTGTCTTTTATTCCTTGCTTGTTCTGTGCCTCTTTTCTCAAATACAGTGAAACCTTAGCCTCAAAGAACCGGAATTCTCTCTATTCTCTCATCACTATATGCCTCCCCTTTGGTAACAAACTCTGTCTTTTATTCGTTGCTTGTTCTGTGTCTCGTTTCTCAAATACAGTGAAACCTTAGCCTTAAAGAACCGGAATTCTCTCTATTCTCTCACCACTATCCCTCCCCTTTGCTTCTAAACTCTTTGTTTCATTCCTTTCTTGTTCTATGTCTCGTTTCTTAAATACAGTGAAAGTCCCTCAATTATCCCCGAATTATCTCTATTCTCTCATCACGGTACCTCCCTTTGCTGCCAAACTTTTCTTTCATTCCTTACATGCTTGTACAGTAAAACCCCTCTCTTTAGCGGACCCTCAAAAAAACGGAATTTTCTGTAGACTGCACATATATTTTAGTCCCAGTGTTTCAACAATAAGATCTCAATAAACTGGCACCCCCAAATCCTGGACATTTTTCTTAGCATAGAGGTATAGAGGGGTTTTATATCTGTACTTTGAAAATTTATATTTCCTCCTTTTTTGTTACTCGCAGCTGCCTCCAACAGACTCAAGGCTTCGACCTGATTGTCGTGCACTAGAAAATGGAGACTTAGGTACGTATACTATCCAACATGCAGTATGGAGTAAAATACAATAAATCACTTTTTAACGTCTAAATTTAATAGCCTGACACAAGAGCACTTCGAATTGGAGTGTCACACTAACTACTTTTGCGTTGGATGATAGGGAGCAGAAGGCCGGGGGGAGGGAAGGGGGTCCTTGTAAACCGCAAAATCGCACAACAAAAATCGACAAAAACCGCACAATCGCACCAACGGTTACTAAAACCCGCAACCGCATGATTTGTAAAACCGCAGATAGATATGAAAAAGACCGCAAAACCGCATCAAAAATAACGCGAAACCGCATCACCGCAATTTTTTACACCCTCCTAATAAATATTTGAGCACATATCTCGGCTCATTGAGTTTCGCAGTTGAAATGACTCTATATACCTAAACTCACATCGCCGAAGTCCCAATCGTCTTGTGCAATATTACAGTGCGAATCGAAAAACCGTGGGCACCTAGAAATATTTTAGAAATCGTTTATTGTTCGTTGAACAACTCATAAACAACTCTAACTCCAAAAATGTTTATCATACTACACATCAGTCAAACGTCTTGCGGTGATATAGTTGTTTCTGAGTTGTTCAACGAATAATAAACGATTTCTAAAATATTTCTAGGTGCCCACGGTTTTTTGATTCGCATTGTAACTTTGTTTACCGCGACGATCTTCATCATAACTCTATCAGTGTATCTTCATCATAACTCTATTGTATCTTCATCATAACTCTATTGTATCTTCATCATAACTCTATTGTATCTTCATCATAACTCTATTGTATCTTCATCATAACTCTATCGTATCTTCATCATAACTCTATTGTATCTTCATCATAACTCTATTGTATCTTCATCATAACTCTATTGTATCTTCATCATAACTCTATTGTATCTTCATCATAACTCTATTGTATCTTCATCATAACTCTATCGTATCTTCATCATAACTCTATTGTATCTTCATCATAACTCTATTGTATCTTCATCATAACTCTATTGTATCTTCATCATAACTCTATTGTATCTTCATCATAACTCTATTGTATCTTCATCATAACTCTATTGTATCTGCATCATAACTCTATTGTATCTTCATCATAACTCTATTGTATCTTCATCATAACTCTATTGTATCTTCATCATAACTCTATCGTATCTTCATCATAACTCTATTGTATCTTCATCATAACTCTATCGTATCTTCATCATAACTCTATTGTATCTTCATCATAACTCTATTGTATCTTCATCATAACTCTATCGTATCTTCATCATAACTCTATTGTATCTTCATCATAACTATTGTATCTTCATCATAACTCTATTGTATCTTCATCATAACTCTATTTATACAATTTAGAAAATTGGATTGGTTGATTGATCGAAAACGTTTGGTTATATAAGATAATTATATTCAGAAATAAGGAATAAGATCAGCAAATACTGACTATACTATATATTTAATCTAATAGATTTAGCAACAGATGAAAAGATTCGACTTGAGGAGAAACAACGAACTGCTCGAAGAGAAAGACAGAAAAAGAATGATGAATGGAAACCATTGTAAGGACAAAATATATGATACATTAGGCTATCACTGTCTGACTTGTTGAAGGTGTTGTTGTTGATGGTGGTGCTGATGGTTGTGGTGGTGCTGATGGTGGCGGTTGTGCTGATGTTGATGGTGGTGCTGATGACGGTTGTGATGACGGTGGCGGTTGTGGTGGTGGTGCTGATGGTGGTGGCGGTTGTGGTGGTGCTGATGGCGATGTTGATGGTGGTTGTGGTTGTGGTGGTGCTGATGGTGATGGTGACGGTGACTATGACTATGACTATGATGATCACTGTGATGATGACGATGATGAGGGTGATAAAGATGCTGCTGCTGATGTTGAAGATGATGGCGATGATGATATTGATGATGATAATGACGATGATCATGCGATGATCATGGCGATGATTACGAGGATAGTAAAGATAATGATAATGTTGATGATGCTGATGCTGATAATGATGATGATAATGATTGTGATTATTGTGATGATGAGGATGGCAAAAATAATGATGTCTGATGATGCTGATGACGATGTACGATGATGATGATGATGATGATGATGATGATGATGATGATGATGATGATGATGATGATGATGATGATGATGATGATGATGATGATGATGATGATGATGATGATGATGATGATGATGATGATGATGATGATGATGATGATGATGATGATGATGATGATGATGATGATGATGATGATGATGATGATGATGATGATGATGATGATGATGATGATGATGATGATGATGATGATGATGATGATGATGATGATGATGATGATGATGATGATGATGATGATGATGATGATGATATTATTGTATAATATATCAGCCAGTCCAGTCTTAGCTTCAACTGACAAGTCAAACCAGTATCCCTAACCCTGTTTCTCATTCCAGGTGGTTTAAAGAAGAAATCAATCCATACACCGGTCAACATGATTGGCTATACACCGGGAAGTACTGGCACCGAGATTTTTCTGCGAGCCCTGATATTTTCTAAATTGAATTTTCAATATAGACGTCAAAGCAATCCACACTTTTACCCAAAAACTCTGATATGAAACAGCTATTTCAATCAACGTTGATTATCTGGAGCCGGTTGTACGAAGCCTGAATAGCGATATTATTGGTACCTCTTATCCAGTGGATTACTTTATTTAGGCTTCGTACAACTGGCTCCTGAAAATGGTTGATCTGGGACCGATAGGAATTGTGGTAGCTCATTAAATTCCAAATACGTTGTTTTAAATAAGCTTGAATGACGCTGAATGACAGATACCCGTATGCATTACTATCAAAGCGTGATTAAAATACAGTGGAACCCCGTTAAACCGGCCACCGAAGGGACAGCCTAAAGTGGCCGTATTAAGCGGGTAAATTTTATAGAAAATGTATGGGCATCCATTTCGTCGGGACCTGAAAAACTGGCCGCAATAACGGTGTAGCCGTATTAAGCGGATGGCCGTAAGGCGGGGTTCCACTGTAGTGCATTTGCAACTCCCACAATTCCTATCGAAGTCAACCATTCAAGATGATCGACGTTAATTGAAACATTGTATAAAGCTCAGTTTAATTTTGGTTGAGTGAATGGTTAGCTGAGAAAGAAATTAATGAAAGCTTGCTGAACATTTCCCACTTTTCAGTGATATCTCCAGATCTCTTCATCTGGCGCTAAAGTTGAATTTGTTTTGCAGTATGTTTTTCAAATAACACAATAATTCATCCCGCGTGGTAGCGGCAGGGTTCAGAAGGCATTGGGGCTGGAATCAAATAATTTTTTTTATGCTGTGGTTGTCCGCTACGTAAATTAACAACAATAATAATAACATGCGCTTGACTGACCACAAACAATAGTCTCCTCCACAATTCCCTGCGCCATCTTGAAATGTAGCCAGGCCTTTGCATAGAAGCGAGACGGGCGTTGAGCTTGCAATGATAGAGACCTTTTAATACCTTGCGGGACAATTATTCACGCGTCTCTATCATTGCAAGCTCAACGTTCGTATCGTTTCGATGCAAAGGCCCGGCTACCTTCAAGATGGCGCAGGGAACTGTGAAGGAGACTATTGGCTTGAGAATTTTCGATAATCACCAACGACCTTTCGCACTCGTGTGGGACATTTAAAAACAAGTATTAATCTGCTCAGGCTCGATTAATATCAGTGAGCAATAATTAACCTCGACTTTGTCTCGCTTATAGTTTATCGATATTTACTTCGCCTTCGGTGGATAATTGTTAATTACCATAAGTATAAATACACCTACTTGCAAGAAAGTTGTCATACGAAAAGAACATTTGTATTTAGTGTGTTAGGAATAAATTAAAAGTACAAGAGAAAGAGTTCAGCTTCAGTGATCATCTTTTGTACTTTTAATTTATTCCTAACCCACTAAATACAAATGTTATTTTTTTCCTTTGACAACGTTCTTGCAAGTAGATGTACACAACTGATTATAGGAAATTGCGCGCGATGTTTGGTCGAGAAATTCACACTATTTTTCGATGTTTCTCGCGCTTTTAGAAATATAAAAAAATCAACAGTTTT
Organism: Metridium senile; assembly: GCA_949775045.1. Taxonomy (NCBI): domain Eukaryota; kingdom Metazoa; phylum Cnidaria; class Anthozoa; order Actiniaria; family Metridiidae; genus Metridium; species Metridium senile. The sequence goes on along the minus strand of OX459101.1, from coordinate 3,712,402 downwards.
TCTTTAAAAAAAGGCTGGTTATTTTTACTTTTTGAAATAATCACTTTTGTATTTATACTAGAACAATTATCCACCTCAGGCTCAGTGAATATCGGCAAATAATAGCCTTGACTCCGTCTTCGGCGGATAAATTACTATTATTATGCTATTCAATCCGTTAAATCATAATTCCGTTCTTTCACGGGTTAAACAACTAGATTACCTTTTCTGCAAAAAAAATAAGTTAAAAAATCCAGGAAATGGGATACTCAAACAGATGTTGACTTCCTGGCGTGTAATATACACCTATTTCAAAAATCGTTGTCGCAAGCAAAGCCACAGTCCACACTCTGAAGCCTGCAAAGGATGTCGGTATTTCTTCTCTTGTTATCGATTTATTCATAGCATATTTTGGTAGTACATGTTTGTTTTATATGACCATAACAAGTTGTTGTTGTGGTAGATATAAATTTAAATATTTCGTTAAAAAACGTGCAATAAATCACAAATTAAGTCCATGTAACCGACATCCTTTGCAGGCTTCAGAGTGTGGACTGTAGTTCCGACTGCGACAACGATTATTATATAGGCTTTCGTAACTACAACTCAACCAAATAACTCGTCTCCAGGGCATTCTCTGACACTGCCATTTTGAATGAGAGAACCCTGGAGGTGAGCTTTAATTTGAGTAGAGTCGTAACCAAGCCTTTACTGGTAACTCATTTTATGGTTACTCTGTGAGTAACCTGCAATTATTGAAAAATATATTTAGTGGTTGATGGGCACCCTGTGGTGAAAGCTGGAAGATTCTTTTTATTATGTAGACTGGGAATGAAATTAGTAACCAAGCCTTTTTAACACAGAGCCCAAAGCCATGTGATAAGAATTTATGAATTTGTTTAAAATGGTGAAATAGTACTATCAACTAAATTAATGATAATAAATTGCGATTTTGCATATAAATACATTGCTTATAAACACTCGTAGTCGGGTTTGAATCTAGGGAAGAGGCACACACACCGTTACCACCAGCCCCACCCTCTCTACCACCAATCCCACCCTCTCCACCACCAGCCCCACCCTCAACACCACCAGTCCCACCCGCTCCCCACCAACCCCAGCCCTTAGTCCGATCGATCGTTGGTAAATTATTGTCAAAGAGTGGAGATTAAACCGGTGACTTTTTCTATTGGTTGTTGGTGGTTGCATTCGGCCGTGCTGTACTAAAAATAAAATAAAAATGTATCACTTTTTTAACGTCTTAATGTACCTCGACGTTGAATATTTTAGCACACAACTCTGCTCACAAATACAAAATGATATATCACATGCTATCGAGTCTAAGGCTGTGCAATAAATACAAAAGAATATATCACATGATATCGAGGCTAAGGCTGCGCAAAGAAGAACTTGCCTTGCCCAGTGGCGGATCTAGGGGTGGTGAATATATAGGGTGGCTAGCCACGTGCACCCCCCATTTTTGCTCCGTTTTCTGCTTCTTATTGTGTTTTATTTGATGAGTAGCATGAACCTGAACAATGCACAAATGCCAAAATATACTCACATTCACCCCCCTAAAATATTCCTAGATCCGCCACTGCTTGCCACGGGATGTGCTATAAAATATAAAAGAATTTATCATATGTACGTATTGGCGATGAAGATTTTGACTCATAAACATTTTGACGATACTGAGCTCTGGATTTGGGCTTGGGTAAAAAAAAAATTGTAGAAAAGTTCATTTGGAAAAGTTTCTGGTATCGTTACGATTTTTGGGGCGATTTGTACGTAGATGCATGCAATCGTAATCTCAAAATCGACTGGGGGATGTAGAAATAACTAGAAGAAAAGAGAGAAAAGTATCTAAAGAAATTAAGATGTGAGAAAAAAGTTTTTAGTAAAAAACTTATTGTTTGAATTCATTAGATTCAAATGCAACGTTTGAAGTATCCTAGGACACTAATAAAACAGCATTATTGTTTGCAGAAGGAGGGAGTCCAGCAATACAGAATGGCACAACGTCAAAATCAAATCTTAAGCAAATTAATTTTAGCCCCTACATGAAGAAATTAGCTGACAAACTGTATATATTAGCCTCTATGGTAACAATTCTCATTTCTCCAAAAATCCAGTCATGCGATCAATTCTGTAGCCTCGATATGATGATAACAACCTCGATCACAAGTTGACAGCTTTGCTCCGTCAAAACATGGCGGGCGATGTATATTCGGTAAAGACTGCACTTCGAATTGGTATTGTAGATGTTATAAGCGGCCTTGTCAGTATCGCTGTTGGAGCATTTAGTTCAAGAAATGATGACCATACTGTTATAACACAATTTAAGCCCAAAGGCTTCCCAGTTTGGGCAGGAATTCTTGTAAGTATCGTACCAACATGAATAGCTTCTACTCGCTGTAGCAAGACATTTTTCATTTTCTCTCAACAAACTTCGATACAAATTCACAAACTAAAATTCCTTTCTCTTATAGTAGAATTATGATAAGTATCATAGAATTCAGAAACCATTGTTTGAGCTTTTAGTGCAAATTTATTGGGAATTTTTGTAAGGATATCAAAACGATAGCGATAGTTGAAATAATTATTCTCATTCTTGCTTGAAAAACTTCACATAAAAACTCTCTAAAGTAAAGTTCCTTTGATTCTCCATTAGTATTCTAAATATCGATGATGTAGAAAGCCTTTAGTTGTTATTTTAAGGCAAGTTTTATTGGAAAGTTTCGATATAAGTAAGCTGAAAAGGAAGGCAGATTTTACGAAATGTTTTGTCCTCGCTCCAAAAAAAATCCGAAAACAAGTTCTTTCACATCAAATTATTTTTGCTTATAATTTGTTTGGTAATTAAAAGAGGATTTAGCAAAGTGTGAGTCGAATTTTTAGTGTATGTTTTATTTTATTTGAAAGTATTTGATAATTTCCAAACAGTTAGCCACAGCTGCTCGGTCAAAAAACGACGCCAAAATCTCGTGTGTTTGTAATTAAAATTATCACCTTTATAATCTAACATATGAATTATTATTCATTGATGGCCATTAAACTTCTATCGATATGATCCTGTAGAGAAATATAATCACATCATAAATAAACAAAAAACTTGAAAATGATTCCTTGAAAATTTGTGTGACATTCAAATTACACGATCATTATTCAAGCTCGTTCTAAAACTAATATAATTATTTACGATCTTCATATTTAAACATTCTTTTAGTAGTTGCTATGTTCTGGAACGTCTAAAAATTCTTAAATTGTCATAAATTTTGACAGAAGATTTATCGGTTGCTATCTAATATTGTTTTGTTTACCTAATCCGAGTTTTGATATGTTTGTTTTTCGCAATTTTGACCAACATGCTAATCAATGTTGAACTAATAAAAATTTCTTTTGAAATGGAAAATTGTCATACTTTAAAAACTTTACAATCCATGTCAGATTTATTTTCTGATTTGTTATAGATTTTTTTTCTCACTTTTATAGGATAATAATTATGCCAGATTTTTGAAATAGCTCATATTAATAACTACTTGTATTAGCATTTTTGGCATCGTCACCATCCGTTTCAAGGGATTACTTAATGGTAAAAGAATCATATATGGTTGTCATATCTATCTTAGGGGTAAAATCAGTGACCTGGTATATTTTAGTGTATTGAAATTAAAGAGGGTCGTACTGGGGTATTCTTGTGATGCATGATAAGCTATTTTCCAAGATACATGAATTTAATAATTCTTCTTCATGATCTGTGACCCAAATGTTTTGTGTGACCTATGAAGAAGTTGAATCAATAACCAATATTTGTGATTTGGCCACTTATTGACCTTTACCTGACGTGTTTTTGAGTTGCAAGACCTCCTTTGATTTATTTTATACTTTTTTATTCAGTTTCTTCAAACACTCCTTTTTGGCCAAGTTTATTAATATGTAAGAGTAGGGTATAAGAGTGTGTTACTTCCATATTTTCGTGAAAATGAAATTTTGACATCGCTGATCCACAATTCGTTATATTTTTCATCCTTAAACCGTGCCAGAGACCCCACCCCCCTCCCCCCTGCTGTAGACCCTCATTGAAATTTAGAATTTCAACATCTCTTGGTATCTTTTAGGTTATCAAAGAAAGCACTTCAGTTTGCATAGACTTTCAGTGTCTTTTATAGGGATGTTTTTGAAAGTTCCATCTTATTTTAGAGTTGTAGAGCAAGAGAGAAGTCAAGGAGACACTTGGCTACCACCTACAACTTTTCTTTTGCTCTACAGCGCTAGTGTTAAAATAACAGTAAATGTATATATAGACAGTGCTCCATTTTACACTCCTTTATAAGTATAATGGGTTTGTTTCTTTCAGTTTGTAATCACTGGGGCTTTAGGTGTTCTTAGCTACAAGAACCCAAGAAAATGTCTGGTGAGTAATTGCCATTGTTATAGATTACTCATCATCAGCATCATCATTATTATAATCTTAATCTCCAATATCATTATCATCATCATCATGATTACCATCATCATCATGATTATCATCATCATCACCATTACTATCATCATCACCATTACTATCATCATCACCATTACTATCATCATCACCATTACTATCATCATCACCATTACTATCATCATCACAATTACTATCATCATCACCATTACTATCATCATCACCATTATCAACATCATCAATATCACCATCATCATCATCATTATTATCATCATCACCTCTGCCACCATTACTATCATAATTGATAATCACCATTACCATCGTCACCTCCGTCACCATTACTATCATCATCATTATTATTATCATCATAATCAACATCACCACCATCACCATTACTGTAATTGTATGTTTATTATAACTGATAATCATCATTACCATCATCACACTGTGTCACTATTTCTATCATCATCATTATTATTATAAACAGGTTCCCATTTAAATCTGTACTTTACCATTTAAATCTGTACTTATGCAAATTGTGTTGATGTGTGCTAAACACACAGATCAACCAATCAGAGTATATTATTTCTGAAGTGAACTTCTCTGATTGGTTGATCTGTGTGTTTAGCACACATCAACACAATTTGCATAAGTACAGATTTAAATGGGAAAGTACAGATTTAAATGGGAACCTGTTTATAATAAATGATTATTATCATCAATAAGCAATTTTTATACTGTATGATTGATTTCTTTCCAGATAATACTCTTCATGTTATTCTCATCACTGTGTATTGGTGGAGCTATAATTGCATTTTGGTGCATCATGCCTATAATAATCAATGGACAAGAAAGCGTAGCCTGGAATCTATCCTATGGGTCATTCCTGGCCCTAACAGCAATAACCTGTGTTGTTAGTATGAAAGCTGTCTATCTATGTCTTAAATCTACTATAATGTATGCGTGTAATTGTGTCAAAAGACGACCCCCTAGAGAGGTAAGTTGAAATGTTATGATCTCAATGACTGTGTATCTGTGACTGACCAATCAATTTGAAAATAATTGAACCATATAAATGTTTGTAAATGCTTTTGTCACTCCATATCAATGTAGAATGTAAAGTTTGTTTCGTCGAGTGTAAATAATCCCAAAACATTTACAATCATTACTTTGCCTATTCACTACGAATATTTCTGATCGGGTTCCCAACAGCGTTCGTCTCGTATCGTGATGTGGTTTAAAATACGATCTACCCGACCTGCTCACCGTTGGTCTCAGTGGCCGAGCGGTTGTAGCACTCACCCGGAAAGCGAGAGGTCACGAGTTCCAACCCAGCTGATTATTTACACTCAACGAAACATACTTTACAATCTATATAAATGTTATTTGTCAAGTATGTTTTGTAGAGTTTTGTAGAGTGTAAATAATCCCCCCTCCCCCCAAAAAAAAAAAAACATTTATATAAATGTTAACAACATTTTAATACTATTTTCTAGTACATTTTGTACAACACTTATGAAAAAAGTTGTACATAAACAAAATATTTCTAACAAATTACAAAAAACTGCATTCTTGATAATGGAATTATCATTTTATTTCCAGACACGGCAGCCGGCTGTATTAGAATTAGGAACTACTTATAATTTAGCTAGTCATGGTGAAGAAAGATCTACAAGAAGATCAGAACGAACCACTCCAAGTCATCGGGTAAGGACAAATTGACAGAAGATGAGGAGTGACGGTTGTAAATACTGAGTGTAGTGGTAGCGTGTAAAGTGAACTTTACAAAAGAGCCCTCATGGGGAGTGATGGCTATAAATACTAAGTGTAGTGGTAGTGTGTGAAGAGTGAACCTCACAGAAGAGTCCCAATGGGGAGTGATGGTTGTAAATACTTAGTGTAGTGGTAGTGTGTGGAGTGTAGGCCACAGAAGAGCCCCAAAGAGCAATTATGGTTGTAGAAAATCAATGTAGTGTTAGTTGGTGTGGAGCAAATAGAAAAGTCTGGATATAATAATTAACACTTATTTACTGGAACCAAGGGAAAGAGTATGTTTTGTGGTCCAGAGACCGCTGATGTTTCACAAGTAAAGAAATGAAGTGTTTTTATTAGTGTTTTTATTTTTGTTTATTTATTGACGGTCAACAACATATTATTGACCGCAGCTGAGCAGTTGCTGGGAAACAGTAAAATTTTGCAACTCTCTTGTGATACACTCTCGACCAATAAGATACTAGGAAAAGTGACACTTGATATATAATAAGACTGTATGTTGTCATTTCAGGGAGCATCAGGTTTATGTCGAAGTCAAAGACAACAAAGTCCATACTCATCAGATAGACGGCGGAGATCAAGAGATAGACATCGTGAAAGAACTCAATTACATGTTACTACACAGCTAGAACGAACAAGGGAACAGCGCGTCCCTTTAACACGGACTGTACAGACATCAATACCTATAGTACATGTACAAAGACAGCCCCAACCCCCTCCCCCACCGCCTTATCAGACTATGAAATTCCCTTACTTACCATCGTATACAGAGGTGGAAGCGCTACCCCCACCACCACCCTATACAGAAAAATAATACATTTTTTATTATTGTGTTGTTATTTAGAATAACTTCACTCCTCCTATGCAGAAAGAAAAACAATGGGCTGAGGATTATTTTGTATTATAAGAAAGTTTTTAGGACACATAATTCAAAAAGTTTTTTTGTTTGAGGCTGACCTATAAATGAACATCTCAAAACGCTAAAACAATGCAAGAGTTTTTATACACTTTTAATGCAGAAACATGGTAAAATTTATTGTAATTATCGTATGACTATGTAGAAAACTCTCCCCTGCTACACAGAAAGAAGAATAGTTAAATTTAGCTGGAAGCTAGCGAGTAAACTAATATAGGCTGTGTCAGTGTTTGATATAAACGATAGGTAATATAATGAAATTTGTAACACCGTAAAAAATGTTGACTTAACTTTACTGACGTTTCGAGCTTTAGCCCTTTGTCGGAGTAAAAGAGTTAGACAAAGGGCTAAAGCTCGAAACGTCAGTAAAGTTAAGTCAACATTTTTTACGGTGTTACAAATTTCATTATAATTTTTATTACCTATCGTTAAATTTAGTTAGTAAGATCAGGTTTTTTATTCAAATGAAAAGTGTTTACTCCCCTCCCCCCACCCCTACACACAGAAATAGTACTTTTTTAAATTATCGTATGGTTATTTGTAAGTACTACCCATTCCTATGCAGAAAGAATTATAGTTAAATCGTTGAGTTAGTATTGTCAAGGGAGGGCTGAGGATGTTTTTTTTTGTAAATAAATTATATTTACTCCTCATAAATAGAAAACGAAATATTTCAATTTACGTATAGTTTTCTAGTAGAACTTTCCCCTCCCCTATGAAGAAGGAATAATAACGAAATCGTTAAATGAGTAAAGTATGATCAGGGGGTGGGCTGAACATTTTGTTTTGTAAATAAATCATATCTACTCCTTATAAATAGAAAACAATATATTTCAATTTACGTATAGTTTTCTAGTAGAACTTTCCCCTCCCCTACGCTGAAGGAATAATAACGAAATCATTAAATGAGTTAGTATGATCAGGGGGTGGGCTGAACATTTTGTTTTGTAAATAAATCATATCTACTCCTTATAAATAGAAAACAATATATTTCAATTTACGTATAGTTTTCTAGTAGAACTTTCCCCTCCCCTACGCTGAAGGAATAATAACGAAATCATTAAATGAGTTAGTATGATCACGGGGAGGGCTGAACATTTTGTTTTGTAAATAAATCATATTTACTCATAAAAAGAAAACAAAATATTTCAATTTACGTATAGGTTTTTACGTATAGTACAACACCCCCCCACACACACACACACGCAAAAGGAATAATAATGAAATCATTAAATTACCTTATTCGTACTAATTTGCAAAAAATTGCGAAATTAAAGCCCGCGAGAAAACGTTTACGCAAAAGATAAAACTATTTAATTTACTTACATTTTTTTTCTGGCAACAACGCGAAAAGTTAATGCCCGCGAAATGTGCCTGTTCCGATTTCGCGAAGTGCCCGGTATATATAAGGTAGTTCGGTATGATCAGGCCAGGGAGGGGCTGAGGATGTACGTTTTTTAATTATATTTGCACCTCATAAATAGAAAACTCAATATTTCAATTTATGTATAGTTATGCAGACGGAATATAAACATGAAATCATTCCTATTTATCAGTACAGGGTTCGTACGAATCCTGGAAAGTCATTGAATTTCGTATTTTCGTTTTCCAGGCCTGGAAAGTCATGGAATTTTGTTGAGGGTCATGGAAAGTCATTGAAAACAATGCTTATATATCCTGATATTAAAAATTTAACTTCTATTCCTTAAATAAAATGAAACTTTTTGATGATTATTGGTCATGGAAAATAATGAAAAAGTCATGAAAATAATAAAAAAAGTCATAGAAAAAGTCATGGAATTTAGAAACTTCAAAAAGTACGAACCCTGCAGTACGCCGGTATGATCATTCCGGGGAAGACTGACCCCAATAAAGCTGTATTCATTATCCTAACAAACACACTTTATAGTGAATTGTGTTCTTGCAGCTGCTCATCGTAGATGACAAGATGCTATGCTAGCTGTCGTGTTGAGTGTAACATCGAGTCACTTTTGGTTATTTTGGGGGAGTAAATACATGAAAAACTCGAAACTAACATTATTGTTATAACGTATATGCTTTTTTGTGTTGTTTTTGTTGTTAATTTTAACTAATTTGTGTTATTTTCGTCTCTTTTGTGTAATACTTGTACTGCGAAGACGATTTTCCGTCGATTAAACAACAATGGTCATAGTGTCGCGTGGATGGTTCGACCAAGCTAAAGTGGGTAAGCTGAGGCTATAATTATAAATAATCTTTCAAACAACTGTTTCTCTCTCGACTACTAAAAGTGTCATTGAGTCTGTGACCAATACTTCAGAACGAAGAGTTTCGGGCTGCTTTATACAATGGCGTATAAAGGGTATTAAGAAAGCCAATATGTTCAAGCCTCCAGCAGTGTAGAACACTGGTGCATAAGATTGACTTGATTCGGCAATAAGTCCTGTAAAACAACAAAATGATTACATTTTGCATCTAATACCATGCATAATCTAGTAATGGTGATTTTGATGGAGACAGTGGTGGTGGTAGTACGTCATGGTGATGTTGATAGTGGTGGTAGATATAGTGGTGGTCATGGTCATGATGGTGTTTGTGATGTTGATAGTGGTTGTAGAGATGGTGGTGGTCATGGTCATGATGGTGTTTGTGATATTGATAGTGGTGGTAGATATAGTGGCGGTCATGGTCATGATGGTGTTTGTGATGTTGATAGTGGTGGTAGAGATGGTGGTGGTCATGGTCATGATGGTGTTTGTGATGTTGATAGTGGTGGTGGTCATGGTCATGATGGTATTTGTGATGTTGATAGTGGTGGTGGTCATGGTCATGATGGTGTTTGTGATGTTGATAGTGGTGGTGGTCATGGTCATGATGGTATTTGTGATGTTGATAGTGGTGGTGGAGATGGTGGTGGAGATGGTGGTGGTCATGGTCATGATGGTGTTTGTGATGTTGATAGTGGTGATGTTTATGGTCATGATGGTGTTTGTGATGTTGATAGTGGTGGTGGTCATGGTCATAATGGTGTTTGTGATGTTGATAGTGGTGGTGGTCATGGTCATAATGGTGTTTGTGATGTTGATAGTGGTGGTGGAAATGGTGGTGGTCATGGTCATGATGGTATATGTGGTGTTGATGTGGTGTGATGATAAAGAGTTGTTGTTGTTGTTGTCAGATAATGATGGTAGTAGTGATGTTGACAGCATGACTATATTACGTGAAGCATCTTACCTGCAATAGGTGGACTAACAAAAATAGGAATGCCAGTCATGAGCATCAGCCAACCAATGCCATGTTGTGGACTGATAGCCATCACCAGACAATACACTGACGTAAAGTACATCCCCTCACATAATCCTTGCATCACAGCGTATACATACAAATATTCCACCATCCTGGCCATTGGTACCAGGAAATCAGTGACTATGATTAAAGCTAATCCAGTTTGAAAGATATGGTAGAATGAAATACGTCCACTGTCGCCAATCTTGCCAGTAATAACTCTACTCACGGTAGAAAAGATTCCTGCAATAGGGTACATCCATGACGAACGATGACTTGGGATCTTTAACTCTTCAGCGTATTTGATCTGCATTGAAACATGGTACGTTGAAACATGGTACAACTTAGTCAACAATCACCAGTGTAACTAGGTTAGCCCTGGAATTATATAATATGAATTATTAATAGTTTGACAAGATGTACTCACTAAGTGAACCAATGGCATGAAATGAGCAAACATCAGAACAACACCCATCGTCAGCACCAGGATCATCATTGGATTTCTCAACACAGATAAGTTCATGGATGACAATACAGCACCAAGTGTTTTCTTTCTCCGTCGGCCATGATGTTTATCTTGACTATCAGGTTGTACTTTTCTAGTTACACCAGCTCCAAGAAAAGCCGTTGCCAGATTAACAGCAGCCAACACCAACATGGTTGTCCTCCAATTAAGATGTTCTATAAATGTTTGTGTTAAAGGACTCATAATTAGAACTCCTGCTCCGGGCCCAGAGGAGACCATGGCCGTAGCAAGAGAACGGTGTTTATCGAAGTACAATGGAACCATAAGAAAATTAAACCCGCCATGTAAATCAAACAGGAACCCCAAGCGGCTATAAATCCATATGTAATACTGAGGACGTAGATATTAGAAGCAAATGACGATCCCACAAGACCTATCGCGCTTATGATTGCACCACATGGTATGGCAATTCGACTGCCAAAACGAACACAAATCACTGATGCTACTGGACACAAGATTGTAAGGAAAGCTATTGAACACGAGCCAGGAATAGCTGAGGATAAGAAAATACAATTTGAAAATATAACCACCAACTAAACCAACCAACCAACCAACCAGCCAGCCAGCCAGCCAGCCAGCTACATCATAAGCCACACCCCCGGGGGTGGTACTTGACCCAGTTTCTGACGGGGACGTTCCGCTAGTACCTCTAAACCCTGACCCTATTTAAGACAGCAGAATCCTAAAAATATGTACCCTATTTCAAGACAAATTGATAAAAAGTAGACCCTATCCAAGACTCAAGGTGGAAATTGTATACCCTAGGTAAGGCAATTTAAGACAAATTAGGCTAAATTGTATACCCTATTCAAGACGGCAAGGCGAAAAACCATACCCTATTTGGCGGAACGTCCCCGTATAGTAAATATAAGGGAGTACCCCCCCCCCCCCCCCCCCCCCCCCCCGGGGCCACACCAGCCAGCCAGCCAGCCAGCCAGCCAACGTGTGCCGAGAATTTAAATACCATCTCTTACCTGTTTTTGCTTTTCCAGCTTGAAATTCTTGTAGTAATTTAGGAAAAAAGATTCCATATACGAACATGGTTCCCACACAAACACAGCTTGCCAATGAAGAACAAAAACAGGCCAGCCAAGAAGCTTTGCAATCGAGTGGTTGGTGTGGATTGGTTTGGTGCGTCATTCTAGCGTGATTAAAAACAATGCATTATTTTGAGTTTCTTGAACTCCCACAATGTCTGAAGAAATCTGCTTTTTATTGTTTATGTAAATATAATTATATTTGTAAATAGATTTACAGTAACGAATACTTTAAAATAGGAACTTTCATATCGTTTTCGTGTAAAGGCTTTGAAAATACTGCACTGCAGTAGTAATATATATTTGAAATGAGACTACGATCGCGTGTCCAACGTATGCTTTTTAACAGACGTTATTCGTCTCTGAAACGCTCTGATACTTGCATGCATCAATTAATTCTTGAGCAAATTTGTATAAAACGGCTCAATCTTGCAAAAACCGACAAAAAAACTTGCGACAAATTAAATTTATCTTCGAAGCTGACATAGTTCTTAGATTGAATGGGGTGTGAGGGGGTGTGCAGCTTATAAACCAGAAACAAGAACATACAACCATCGATTTCGCTATTGTATGGTAAGATCGGCACAACTTATTGTTATCAACTACATAACTGAAACACACAATGAGCGAATTGGTCAAATAAAAAGTACAATCTACCCTCGAAACGCCGAAATTTCAACAGTCAAAGTTACCCCATTGAGACCTTAATGTAAAGACTGCGGTGATATATGCTTATTCTTAAAACACCATTTTCAAAACAAAACTATATGTAAAACTGATGAATAATTTCGATATTGGCACTGCGTGGATCTTCATCGTTTGAAAATATAATTTCCTCGGGATATCTATAATATACAATAGTATAAGTGGGAAAGTACATGGATGTTACAGACTTTGTATGTATATTCTGGTTTAAGATACGTGCGTAATTTACAACACCGCTAATAATTAATATGCATGTCTTTACCATATCATAAAACAACAAAATAATAATATAATGGCTCAGTGCTTTAGAGAAGATTTTTTCAATGATTTCGGGTTTTTTTCGTGCATCGTTATCAAGAAAAAGTGGATTGTAAATCGCTATGAACTATTCGAGAGATTTAGCGTTACATAAATGAGACTTATTACTATATATCTTAGTATATCTATAAGAAAGAAAAATAAAAAATCGATCACATCTGAACAAGGGATAATATTTCATCTTTTTTCCTATACTTATATGCGATGTATACCTTTTTATCGTCGTCGACAATATATATCATCAGTATAGTCATTCGCACACCGCATTCTGTTGGGCTGAAAGGCTTAATAACAAAGTTTAGACGATTTTTTATAATCTTTTACTCTTTCTAGAAGGCAATACCACAGGAACCCCAATCAACTCAGCCTTGGTCTGCCGGTCTGTCCTCCGACTCGTATAATCAATGTCTTATATATGCAATGTTATTTACAGCATAACGCACCTTACCGTGGCCACCCAATTATATATCACGAACGCCGTTTTATATCCCCAAATATACACGAATGTACAGGAACACTGGGGGAGGGGGAGGGGTAGCTGTGCCGTTCGTTTTAGGGCTCATAAGTTTCATTAAGGATGTGAGTTAATTTTATAGATATATATTTATTCCAATCTTATTCACGTAAACTAGAAAGTCGAGTCTTAAGGAACCTACACACATTATCAAACAATTGAAACACTTACAAATTCCACGGACCATAGTTAAATTGTAAAGAATATTTACATGCCATCGAGGTTGATAATATATTCCGACGCTTGGGTTTCCTGTGGCAAATAGACTCGTTTTCATGATCACAGGAAAGAATTTCAAAATGGCGGAGCTTCAAACAAACCTCACTCAATATAGAGCTCAACTTGACCAGGTAATTGCTCTACTATTATACCTATAACTTTATTATAACGTTAGAAAGCTAGTTTGAACTATACATTCTAAATTCATGGGTATATTTACTAGTTTAGAGAACTCTTTCATTACAAAATGTCGCGAAAGGTTCAGTACATGTTGTGTAGAGTTTAGAACTTTTGCTTACATATGTGTGTCATTTCTAACGAGATTTTTGCCTAAATTTCATATCTATGTTTTAAGTTAAAGCCCAAAATGTAGCTTGTTTACTGGGCATTCAAAATACAGTATTAATTTAAACTTTAAAGATTGTTCTGTTTATGAAAATATGTCGAGAAATGTTCTGTCAATTAATTTCGACAATAATTTTCGTATTTTGTGAGTTTGTATTTATATGTAACTTGTATGTTCGAAAAAACTACTTCTAACTATAAATATTCAATTATATTTTTAAAAGAAGTGTTCAATTATTTTTAATTTTGTGATGTCTATAGGTTCTTATATTGATAAAATGGTGCCAAACACCACAGTATATAGACACAAGCGGACATTTTATATTGCTTTTATAAAATATTTGTAACATTTTTTGTTGAGCGTGTCTCTGTCCTCTGACATAAACATGGTAGCCGGCCAATCAGAGCATGTGTAATATCTCAAATATTTTATAAAAATAAAGATAACTAATCAAAGCAGACACAAATGTCTGACTAATTGTCTAACACACAGTCACTACCACTACATTTGATAATTTAACAAACAACTCTGCTCACATGTCAATTTTTGGTTATGGAGGAAAACTGTATTTAAACCCAAGAAAAACCCTAGTGGCATTGTAGAGAATGACGCATCAATCAAACTCCACTCACATAATGATCCATACAATGGGTTTCAGTGCATGGCAGAGGAGCCCCAATAATACTGTTCAAAACTGGCCTCAACGTTTGTTTGTTTTGTTTAGGTTGAAGCTGCGTTGACTTCTGAACCAGATAATGAAGAACTCCACAAACTAAAGAAAGATTTAGAGGTACACATTTATTTATGACTAAGAAATGAAATATGCCTTGGACCAGCTCAAGAATTCTCCCAAATGTATCATGGTATTTATAAGCCAGTGAAAACACAGAAGACGTGTTTCATTTCTTTAGATTATAAAATAACAATCATTTTAATCAATGACAATGACATATTTACTCCCTGCGTGGCATTTCTTAAAACTGACCAATAAGCCAGCACTTAAGGTTACTGTGAACCTTCGCGGGTACCTTTCGTTAAAAATTTATTTTCGCGTCGCGTTAAATAATATTTTATGACATTATACATCATTTTAAAGCTTAATAAACAAAGAATACGTCTATGCAGTTTTTTTCTGTAAAAAAATAATTTGTAGTGCATGAGAAAGACTCTAAGTGAAATCGGGTGTCTTTGTTTAAAAGGATAACCTGGAAAAACTTTCTGTCTTTTGCTGAATTTTAATGCATAATGTTTGTCAGCATATATTGATCTCTGAGACCGTGTGAGCGTTTCTCAATATTTTACTTTGTTTAGAAGTTATTTAGAGCTAAGTAACGAAACGTAAATATTCAATGTTTAGTTAATATTCGACTTCATAAATAAAAAACCACGCTATCAATCAATAAACGCTCACACGGTTTCAATTTTGATGAGTTGAGTAGTGTTTGCGCTAATTTCGAAGATTTTCGGACCGTAATTTTTTGCAGGTTATCCTTTTAAAGTTGACTAGTATGCGCAAAATTAAAAGCTAGAAATCGAGCTTTGAAAGTTTTGTAAACATTGACACCCACTTCATCTATCTGTCAGCGAGGTCACTTAAAGGTCACAAATCAACCAATCGAGAGCGTGGTTTCCTGTTTTGTTTTGGTAATACTCTGCGGGACGTTTTTATAAATCAGATAACAAACACTCATAAAATACTTTTTAGAGCACAAAGCGGTAAACATGGCGAACAAAAATAAGATTAAATCAAATAGTAAAGCAAGTAAATCAAGAAACATCTAAAATTATGAAGAAATTTAGAAAAGTAACGCAACATGATATCTCATAAACGAACCAAGCAATAATAGGATTATAGGATTATAATGTCACTTTTCAAGTAGATTTGTTTTCCATAAAAACCAATTTACTTTAATATCTCTGGAAGTATGTAACATTATGATTTTTTTGTTTCAATAATCAAAAGTTTATGTTATAAATGTTATAATCTTTAAATAAAAAAAAAATCAGCCAAATTTTTGGCTTAAAGGTTCACAGTAACCTTAAGAAATCAATATTTTTCGTTAAATTCATGATTTTTTCGCGTTCAAATCCGCGTCGTTTTAGTGTCGATTTTTGGAACTACATTGTATAATGCGTCACATAAATTAGTGTTTTGGGCAAGAATTACAAATTAAACTGGCCATAATTAGCTTTACATCGATTCTAGAGATACAAGCGGACCAATAAATGTTAATGTTTGTTTCGATTATATTATAGGGAACTAGTTACCAGTCCCACACAGACAAAAAACAGGTTCACGAAATATACATTTTAAAGGGTTTTCGTGCTATAACTCGGAAAAGAGCGCGGTGTCACCCCATTTTTATTTTATAGATGGATTTCCCTTATCAGAACTCTTCATTCCGTGAAATAAAAATGATATGGTTTTCGAGCGCAAAATGTGGTATTTTTCACATTTTGAGTTTATTTTTGCATCAAAATTCTCGACATGCACATACTTTTCGCAGTATTTTTTTGCCCAAAGGATTTTTTTGAGTAAAACATGGCAAATAATATGTTTGTTAGGAAAGTGTCTTTCTTTTGTAAATGCTTGTTAAAAAGTTTGTTATCAGGAAAAATAGAATAAATAGCATTTTATGTTTCAAATTCCGACAATTTTTGTCACAAAAAATGACCAAAATGGGCCCCAGTCTACCGCCCTTATCTCCGAAACGAGCACGGTGACCCATTATTTTTATTTTATTTTTGAACTTAACTTAGTTTGCTCTTTTTACATGAGAAGTTTCTAAAAGATCTAACGATAGAATCTATGACGCCCGAACTACCTTAATATATATTAAGTACGGTACATGACAAGTTTGCAGCATGGATGATATTTAACAATTAGACCTGAAGCCCAAATGTGCTACGGGTCAATAGCCCATCAGGCCGAGTCTTCGAGGCCAAGTGTTTTAGTATTGAACAACTTGTAGGTCAAACTTTGCCATATTTTGAAAGAAAAATAACATTTCAATCTTTTTATTTTGACAAAATGACAGATAATCTAAAGTGAAAATACTGAGCGCACGCTCAATGACGTGTGACGGCAAGTCAAAATGTATTCAAAACATCGAAATTCTCCACTGTTTTTGCCATTTTCTCCCTCAATACTTTAATTTTAACGGCTGAAAATAGCATGCTTTTAGTGTTAAAACAACTATACATTTTAGAACGACGGAGGAATTAAGAAAAGTTCTAAGCTGAAAGTTTAAAAATCTGACTTTCTCAATCGATCAACTCTGATCAAACTGAAGAATCGTGTAATGGCGTCAGTAGTGTGCGCTCTTCAAGTCAAAATTCATTCACAAAACATCTAAAATTTTTCTTGCTCGTATTTGTAATTTACGATTCAAAGAAAAGCATTATATTTAGTACTAAGCCATTTTTGAAGAAATACAAGAATCAAGAAACTTTTTCAAAGTTTACAAAACACCCAATAGCCCATGGTTGAGTAGTCAATGAGAGCGCGCGATTTGTGATAGACCATAAGTTGTTGGATACTAAGATCTAATATATATTCTTTGTTTTGTAGGAAGTCATCAATCTTACTCTAGATCTGCTTAAAGTCAATGAGGTATGTAAGAATGCCATATCATAAACAATATTATAATGGCTGAACCAACAGAAAAATGCATTTAAATTTTCTCTGAATTGAGAATTGATAATGTACTCCAGCAATCAAAAACGAATGCATTTATTCTCTGAAAGTTGTAGAAGTTGTATACATGTAGGTGCCTGGCAAGGCTGCTGGCCAAGCAGTCATACAAACCTGTGTTATGTTTGATTCCTTCAACAAAGTCTCATAGCCTTATAGAGTTTTTTGGAAATTTAGTAGTTAAAAATACAATCTAATAAGTGTAATTTAATGCTAATTCTATTCAGGGCATCTGAAAAAGTGCGGAAAAATACCTTGGGAGAGTGCGGAAATTTTAGCAAATAGTGCGGAAAAGTGCGGAAATGCTAATTTACATATTATTATTTATTATTAATATTATTTTGATGCAAAATGAAGAAATTTTCTGCGAATTTTGCGCTATATTTGCTGTATTTTTTTATAGAGGCATGTGATTGGGTGCTTTTTAGACCAATCAAAAGCGTTTATAGAATTAGAACTAAAACTGACGGCGAGGAACGCCTGGTAGATTATCGTCAAACGGCGAAAGAAAATAATGTTTTATAGTCGATTTCCAAATTAAAATGAGATGAATTCCGATGAAAAACTTGCTTATTTGAAGAATTATTGTGTATTCAAGAACAATGTCAACAAGATTTGCAAGTTTTTCTGTAATTTTCTGGCAAAAAGTTCGGAAAATGTTGAAAATTGCGGAAAACGATAGATAGTGCGATTCGGTGCGATTTTCGGGAAATAGTGTGGAATCGCACCCTCGCACTTTTTCAGATGCCCTGTCTATTGTTCTCTACAATTGTTCTGTACATTGTTCTGTACAACAGTCAGGCCTCGGAGGCATTCACTAACAACACTCATGATTGTAAACTGCTGGTTTTCAGCAGTCCGATAAATCCTCCATATACACATTAGTAGATTGTAAAGCGCTATGAGCTATTCTAGAGATATAGCGCTATATAAATGAGGCATATTATTATTATTATTATTCTCTACTGGTAATTATGTTCATTATTACTATTTTGTACTGTTTAGTAGTTTGTATTTCAAAGATATACTGAACATCAATTTTCAAGAAATTTTCCAATCTGTTTATTTTGTAGAAAGGAAATGACACAATACCAGGAAATACTTGTTCCTGGAAAGTAGGAGACAAGTGTGAAGCAGTATGGAGTCGTGATGGAAAGTATGAAATAAACCAATAACATACACCTACTTGCAGTAAGGTTGTCATACAAAAATATACATTTGTTATAAAGAAAATAGAACATTTGTGATTTAGTACGATAGGAATTGATTAAAAGACAAAAGAAGATCACTCAAGCTGAACTCTCTCTTTTGTCTTTTAATTAATTCCTTTCGCACTAAATCACAAATGTTCTATTTTCTTTGTGACAAATGTTCTATTTTGTATGACAACCTTACTGCAAGTAGGTGTATATGTTATATGTTTACTGGAAACCTATTGTATTTTTTGTTAGCTTCATTGTAAACATTTTGAATGTATATTGTTTTTTGTTGTTGTTTCTATTTAATTATTTTTGTTGTTTCTATTATAATTATACTGGAGAATTTCTGCGTAATGGAAACCTGTTGTATTTTTTGCTAGCTTCATTCTATTGTATTACTCAGGGTCTTGAGTTGTATCTATTGTCTAATTGAGTTAAGTGTGTACTTTGTCCGGTACTTGAGAATCTCTGTGTATGGATGGAATCTATTGGACGATTATCCAATCAGGACATTTTTGTATCTAATATTAACTTTGTCAGTTTCTCATGTTTTATAATTGCACATACACTGTATGTTAGGGGCAATGGCCAGATAGTAAGTACCCTACTCAAGCTACTTAAGGCCCGGGTCGGCAGTCAAATCCAGAAGAAAAATAAATTATTCCACAGTTCCAAACCAACTCAACAGAAATGATTCAAACTTGGCACATAAATAGCCATTGATAAAATAAAGGACCTTACATGGTAAGTTTGCCGTTTCGGTGGTCACGTGGATAAGTGAAAACCAGATCGCCAAGCAGACTTATATAGAGGGACCTCACTTTAAAATATTTAACTAAATATTTTCTTTCTATAAGTAAAACGTGACGACTATGTGTTGAAACATTTACATTAAGATCACAAACGTCACCAATATCTATCATTGTGCCAAGTTTGAGTATTTTCTTGCAGATCTTTATGCCGTAACATGCAAAATTGATTTTATCGGATATCAGTTTAAAACCCAGGCCTTAAGTAGCTTGAGTACTATGATATTATATGGATAAGCTAAGTGTAATATTTCTCTTTCAGTTATTATCCTGCGACTATTGACTTAATATCAGATGATGTAACAACATGTACTGTAACCTTTGATTATGGAAACACAGATATAGTTAAGGTAGGAGCAAATAAAACACCCCTCTTAACTTTAGGGGCCGACCATTTAACTTTTGAGGGGTGGGGTGGGTGATTTTAAAAATAAATCCCTGCACAGCCTGAAGGGCGGAAAAATTTCATGCAGCACAAATGCAATAAAAAAAATTCCTGCACTATTGTAAGGGGGAAAAAAAGGTATAGAAATTTTAAAAAATCCCCCCCTCCCCCTTAAATGGTCGGCCCCTTAAAGTAATAGTCTTTTTCACAGTTCTCATATTGAACCATATCTACCTCTGCAGTTTGTGTGTCTTGTCACGCTTTGTAATATTATGCAATAAATTTTTATTTTATACAATAATTTGCATTTCTTTATTATTTTCTTCGGTTATGAATTGTGTATTATATATTATGTATTATATACTAAAACAATTATTTCATTAAAAGACTTGCGGCTCAGTAAATATTCGCCTGATAACCACTTCGCCTTCAGGGAATAATTGTTAAGTAGTACACTGTAACTCACACTGATATCACACATGGTTTTCATTGATATCACATTATTTCTCTAGACAATGTCACTACGAGGTGTTACTGGTGTTACTGCAGGACAGAAAAGATCATTCAGCGACACTGGAGATGCTTCTGCCTCGTCATCAGGATCAAACAAAAAAATATCAAGGTATCTACTGTAGCTATCACCCTAATGTACCCCTCCCCTCCCTCCCTCTGTCAAAGAAAGATTGTTATGTGGCTGAACGTAATTTAGGCAAAGTTAAAAACCGAGACAGGCATCGTTCCGGCCAGCGGTGTATCTCATACGCTTCTGGGGGCCTCTTGCACCTTAAGGCATTGGCTCGGTTTGCATGTTTGCAGTGAGTTGCTGGATGGTTTGCAATTGTTTTTCCCCTCCTTTCCCTCCCTTGAGATCCGTTACGCTAGGTAAGTATAGTTTTCCACCGATTTTCAGTGTGACAGGTGTCCGTGGTGAGTTGTGATCTGGTTGCCATTGTTACCTCCTCACTTCGGCTCAGGCTAACACTTCGCTCACCCGACACCTAACCCCAAACTCATCTGTCGATGGGTTTTTAACTGATGATTATGTATTTATGCTATTTTTTGGGAAAGAAATAAGGAATGGCACACTTTTCATGGTTGATAATTTACATTTATTTTGTTGATGGCAAAATTAAGTAAAGTCAGGAGCCCATTTCTTGGAGTTGACAACTAGTACTTGAGTTCTCCTACTGGCTATTTTTAGATTCATATTTCACTTCTGTCCTCCATTTGTTTTTGTTGATGAAAAATTAAATTTATGTATATATGACGAAGGCAAGGACCTCGAAATTTGATTTGTTATGGCGAAATTACTTGGCTTGAAATCTGTTCTATTAAAATATAGATGGTCTGGAAAAATGATAACTCCTAAAGGAGTTACGTGAGTTGTATACTCCAGTTAATGAGCTCCTGAAAGTTTATTTTGTGTTGTTTTAAACAGAAAAGAAAAAGATGAATTACGAGAACAAAAGCGAAAAAAGATGGCCAAAAAGCAACAACGAATGAAGGTAATTGTCAATGATTGATTCTCATCTGTCTGTTTTGTTTCTTTATTCATTTCTTTATTCATTCCCTCATTCAACCATTCAGGTAATCATTCATTCATCCATTCTTTCTTTCTTTCTTTCTTCCATTCATTCAATCATCAAGTCATTCATTCATCCACTCATTCATTCATTCATTCATTCATCCATCCATTCATTCATACATACACATATCCATTCATGCATCAAGTCTTCCATCCATTCATTTATTCATTCATCCATGCATTCATTCAATCATTCATTCATTCATCAATTTAATCATTTATTCATTCAATAATTTATTTCATTGTTCATCCATTTATTCATCCATTTAATTATCCATCCATCCGTCCTCTTATTCATCCATCTGTCAATATATTTATAATACAAAAACACTCCCTGATAATATTGTTAATAGGAACTGGGAGAACAAAGAGAACAAGAGAAAAATAGATGGTTAGACTTCTTTAAAAACTCCAAGGTAATTATACAAACGGCAATTCAATGCTAAAATTTCTGTTCGATCTACAGACCTTATCCATATAATAAACCTAAAATAATAAAATTAAAAGGTGATAGGCGAATAATCGAGGCCTTTAAAATAGTTTTGTGGACTACAAACAACACAGAATAACTTGAACACTTGATAGCTTTCTATCCCTAACATCAGTGTTTTTATATACTAAATATGATAATTATAATGGTGTTTCACTGGAAACTAAAAGCACTCACATGTTCCATATTTTCACTAGTGAAGATATATTATGAACCAAATGTCCCGTATGTAAGCGTGTGTCCTAAAAAAAATGTTTTTCGTCCATATAATAAAAAAGAAGCTTGCTTGTAAAATATTGTTTTCACCATTCTAAAATAAGCACTTAATGACTGGTCCCGAGGGAAACAGTTAGTTTTGTTTCCCGAGAATCCCAATGTTTCCCGAGGCTCCGGCCGAGGGAAACATTGAGATTCGAGGGAAACAAAACTAACTGATTTCCCGAGGGATCAGTCATTAAGTGTTTTATTATATACCCTATTCAAACGAAGAAGAATTTTCACTCCATTTTGAAAATTTTTTATTTACGAAAAAAAATTCGTTATGAATTACAAAGCGTGGAGAAAATTGAAATGTAATATGATATTACAAAGTTTTTAGTCGACCAAAAAATGTCAAATGACAATAATGTACATGTAATATTTTATTTTAAGTGAAAATGTTTGTTGTTTACTTATAAGTTGGAGTTTAAATTGGTGGTTACATTGAGTTTGCAAACGTGCCACACGAACTTTCGATGGACTTTGACCTGATCACGTGGATTTATTCCCCTCTCACGTGGATTTATTACCCGCGCGGGGAATAGATCGATTTATTTCTCTCCACGTGACGTGCTCTCGACCAATAAGAAAACGAGTTTGAATAGGATATATAATAATAAAATTTATATCATTGCACCACCATGTTATATCCTCTATGTACTTAAAATATTTGTGACATAACAGTGCGATACTAGTCAAGAGTGGATTAGGGTCGGACCATTGGATATTTGATTGGGGGATTTGGCAATTTTTTATTGACCGTGAGGGACTGAGAACAAGAAAGGAGAATCTCATACCCATTCTCCCTCTTCCATTTCCTAAACAGGAAGCCCATGAAAGTGATTCCTGCGGGTGAGATAAAGGCCTATCATGTATTGTTTTTGATTTAGGGTGGTAGTAGCTCCAAAAAGGGATCTAATTTAAAAGGCGTGTCCAAGAAAAGTATATTCGCTTCTCCAGAAACACTCACTGGCCGCGTAAGTATAATATTATTATGCATTATTATTATTTGTTATTATTATTATAGGTAATTATGATAATGATAATTATGAGTGAAAATAAACAAAGAAACCAATACATTGTAAATGGACGCTTAAGCAAATGAAATAATGAATCAATAAATAAAAATAAGTTAAATGTATAATTATATAAATCAATGATAAATGAAAAAGCAAATGGCTAAACCAACCAACAAATAGACAACCAAACATAAAACAAGCAAACAAACAAAACACAAGCAAACAGACATCCACCCAAAAAGCAAGCAAACACAAACAGACAAACAAACGAGCAAACTAACAAACAAACGAGCAAACTAACAAAGAACCAAACAAACAAGCAAACAAATACAAGCAACAGACAAAGTGAATGAAATCTCGATCCACTGAAAATGTTAAGACTACAAACATTATGGGCGAAAAAATTCAGTTAGTAAATCCATAGGTATGTTAGACATAATTGACCTAGAATAACCTCCATTGGGCTTAAACTGTCGTGCCCAGGTTCTTAATTCCATTACATTGTATATTTATGTAGGTTGGTGTTGGCACATGTGGGGTTGGTGACAAGGAAATGACAAAGTTTACTAAACAAGATAAAGTTGTCTACAAAAAATAAACCATAATACTATATATACATACCGCTGTTTGAAGATAGGTTGGCTGTAGCAATAGGTCATTCCAAGACAGATGGAATTATAGGTATACATTTCCTAAGCATTAATAATCGAGGGGCCAACTTTGATGTTGCTTTTGACAATAATGATTGTAAGCACCTCAATTGTTTGTGTTTAGATGTATGCCCATAATATCTCAACAATAACCTCCATCTTCTCGACGAGAATAGTGATTGTAAGGACCTTGATTGTTCGTGTTTAGATGTATTCCCATAATATTTCAACAATAACCTCCATCTTCTCGATGAGAATAGTGATTATTCGTGTTTAGATGTATGCCCATAATATTTCAACAATAACCTCCATCTTCTCGATGAGAATAGTGATTATTCGTGTTTAGATGTATTCCCATAATATTTCAACAATAACCTCCATCTTCTTGACGAGAATAGTGATTGTAAGCACTTCGATTGTTCGTGTTTAGATGTATGCCATAATATCTCAAAAATAACTTCAAGTTCTTCACAAGAATAATGATTGTAAGCACCTCGATTATTCGTGTTTACATGTATGCCCATAATATCTCAACAATAACCTCCATCTTCTCAAAGAGAATAGTAATTGTAAGCACCTCGATTGTTCGTGTTTAGATGTATGCCATAATATCTCAACAATAACCTCCATGTTCTCCACAAAATAATAATTGTAAGCACCTTATACCAATAATATCTCAAAATAACCTCCCAAGTTCTTAACGAGAATAATTATTGTAAGCATATTTGATCTTGGAATGACCTATTCTCTTGGGAAACCTTTTTGAACATGATGTACAGCATATTGGATGTACAGATGCCGCTATGCGGATAGATACCGCTGGAACTATTGACAGCAGACGCACCTCTTGAAGCCGCCGAATACTGAAGCCAAATGAAATGGTTGTTTTTGAAAAAAAACCGTTGTTGGTCAACGTTAACTTTTTCAACGGCTTTTTATGTAAAATGATTTGAACAATGGATTCAAGTCGAGGCTTTTGGGTCATGTTTTTGTTTTTGCCAGATAAATCCATTGTTTGAAAAACGATTTGCTTATTACTACTCGATGGGCGTAGCTGATCGAGTTTTAAAACGTCTTCATATTTTAGTTTCAGTCCTCTTGTGATTATACTTTTGTTTCTTTTTGTTGTTGATAACCTTGTTTGCTGGGGTTTTTTTTTCTCTTAAAATTGATATATTGTATATTTTTCAACTTGTTTGTCAATTTATTTATCTTTAGAAATTTCACTTATAACTTACACTGAACTGTGCGTCCAAATGTCTACTAAATGTACAAAGTTATGTATACTTCTTTATCTTTAACAGAGTGATTTCTTTAAACCATTACTGCGGTTTTCGACTTTCTGCGGCTCGTTTAGCCTGATTGTCAGAGCGGGCCTGGGTCCTATTTGGGGAGAAAGCGATGGCGTAGGACCCAGGCTCGCTCTGAAAATCAGGCTACGGCTCGTTGTGAAATACGTTTTTAGCTGCCGTCAATCAAGGATTTAAAAGGTACCGACTAATTAGTTTTGATTGCCGGCAGCTAAAAACGTGTTTCACAATAAGCCGTGGGAATATCTGAGTTCGCAGAAAGTGGAAAACCACAGTAAATAGAATTAAAATTGTTACTACCATTATGATACTTTTAGTGACTATGTAGTAGTTATCACACACGTAGTATATACAATTAGCCTTTTTCATATCGAGCAAGGGACTGGAACCAAGTTTCTCAAAATTAATTTAATTCAAAAATAAACCCCTTCACACTAAAGAACAAATACAAATTAGTAAGAATTGAAAGTTTGAACAAGTTTATGCAAATTGCAAAGAAGTTATGGTATTTTAATTTTCTTTCGAAAATACAAAGAATGTATGGTTTGGTAGGACGTTTTGGAAGACGCCATACATTTCTCCGTAATTTTGGCAGAGTTTGGATGCTCATAATTTATTTTCTATTTAGCCAAACGTTCTGAAACTTGGTCAATAAGATCAGTTATATTTGGTTACTCTCCCATGAGACGGGGTTATTTTTTCTGGAACCATAATTAAATCAGTTTTTCACACTCGTACCCAGTCCCTTGCTCGATATGGAAAAGGCCAATATGAGCGGCCGATCTGTGTGGGATATACTTCTAATTCAAAAAAGGTTGAAGCGGCGATTGCACGACCGAAAGAAAATATGTGGGTAATACGAATTTCTCCTTATTCCTTTCTAAATTACACAAACAATGCGTAGCCTCCGTTGCAGACGTCTTATGGTGTTCGCTTTTTTGGGGTTTCAGCCATGGTTTGTTTGTTACAATGGCATTACGCTATACGTCACGGAACACAAAACCCGGCAGACGTTGGGGGAGGGAAGCGAACACCATAAGACGTCTGCAACGGAGGCTAAATTTTCTTAATTGACATGATATTTAACATGATATATTTTTTCTTTTAGTTATTATTTATATTTTTACATCATTTTAGCTATTATATTTTTATACGTTATATCTTGAGATTTTTACTTTTTTTAGCTACTTTTTCACTTTAAGTATTTGTAAAGACCATTGAGAATAGTGTAATGGGCTATATAAGAATTAAAGTTATTATTATTATTATTATTAAACAATGCGTTCAGCGATGACCTTAGGTTGGTGTTTCGCTGAACAGTCGAGGCATTGTTTGGGTAACTTAGAAAGGAATAAGAAAAAATTCGTATAGGATTCGTTTGTGATAGGGTATTGGTTTATTATCAATACGGACACTTCTGGTTATGAACTTCACTACTATAACTATATTTTTACGGACGCCGTTTTGCTTCCGCCATTTCATTAGGTCTGCGGTTTATTTATTCGGTTAGGCCTTCGGTCCGTACTCAGTCGAATAAATTGTTCACGGCGGGGACACCGCAAACATTTTGAAAACGGTCTCTTGTGGATAGATCTGAAACGCACGCTCACGAGGTTGCACGTGCATAATTGTCCCACAAGGTGTTAAAAGGTCTCTATCATTGCAAGCTCAACGTCCTTCTCGTTTCGATGCAAAGGCCCGGCTACCTTTCAAGATGGCGCAGGGAACTGTGAACGGGACTATTCAGTTATACCAATGTTGCATGTGATGAGACGCAACTTCGATCTAAAATTCTGGAAAGAATTATCCCAGCCGGCATAACATGTTATACACACGAAGCGACCTGTTGAGCGATAAATTTCGTGTGGCACGTTGAATTTATATATCAATTTTTTTGTCCCGTCGAGAAAATGTAGCCTCTTCGACAAGTCGCACAAAGTCGATCTGGTCTGTATTAGCGATGAAAACAATTGACACACATGAAGCGACATGTCACAGCTAGTTATTACACCAGTGTGTGCCGGCCTTTACTGTACGTGCATGTCGCAGCTAGTTATTACACCAGTGTGTGCCAGCCTTTACTGTACGTGCATGTCGCAGCTAGTTATTACACCAGTGTGTGCCAGCCTTTACTGTACGTGCATGTCGCAGCTAGTTATTACACCAGTGTGTGCCGGTCTTTACTGTACGTGCATGTCGCAGCTAGTTATTACACCAGTGTGTGCCGGCCTTTACTGTACGTGCATGTCACAGCTAGTTATTACACCAGTGTGTACCGGCCTTTACTGTACGTGCATGTCGCAGCTAGTTATTACACCAGTGTGTGCCAGCCTTTACTTTACGTGCATGTCGCAGCTAGTTATTACACCAATGTGTACCAGCCTTTACTGTACATGCATGTCGCAGCTAGTTATTACACCAGTGTGTGCCGGCCTTTACTGTACGTGCATGTCGCAGCTAGTTATTACACCAGTGTGTACCAGCCTTTACTGTACATGCATGTCGCAGCTAGTTATTACACCAGTGTGTGCCGGCCTTTACTGTACATGCATGTCGCAGCTAGTTATTACACCAGTGTGTGCCGGCCTTTACTGCACGTGGATAATTCTTCTACTCCACTTACAACCTAACATCACCACCACAACCTCGCGAAACTCCTTATTAGTACGCGCGAAGATCAATGGATTTAGAATACTATTTACGAAGGTAAAGAACGTCAACGCAAGGTGTGTTCCACGATCAAGAAAGTAAGGTCGATAAACGTCCGCCATGATAATACTTGTAGTAAGAAGAATACACAGCGAGAAGCCATAAATGACGCCGAGTAATGTTCTAGTCGATTGTATTTCTTCTCGACTAGTGGTAGTGTCATGGTCTTCTTTAGGCATCTCTGGAACACCAAAGATTTGGATTCGAATCTTGCCTCTAGTTTCTCGTTTATGTTCTTTGAGTTCGTGGAAGGCCTTAATGTGACACAGAATATTCATGCACAGCGGTAATACAGCGCAGAAAACAAACATGGCGGCCACTAAATATCTTATGGTGTTGAGATCTTGAAATGTCATCAAGCACATGCCTCTACCAGGATGAAACTCGAACGTTGCTGTGGTAACTGTTGTTATGACAACGGCGATGATCAGTGCAAGACACCACGTGGCTATCACCATGGCAATAGACGACCATTTGTGGTATATTTTGGGGTAAACCGCTGGCAAGTAAATATTACAGGCGCGGTTGATGGAAATCAAGTAGATGGTAAAAACTTTCGCAATGTGGTAGAACATTGACATAAAACCTGTGAAATTGCATCCATTTTGAGAGAAACGCATTTTACCGTTGATCAAAACGTCTATCCATAAAGGCATAACTGTCACCTCCCAAGAGAGATCAGCGAAGGACAGCAACACGGGAAAGAAGTTTGTTAATGTGTGGAGTCTTCTGTTTCGAATGACGGAAAAACACACCGTGAAGTTGAGTCCCCATGCAAGGAGGGCGAAGACGATGGCTATGGACGAAGCAACACTGACACGACCTTTGTGTCTGATGGAGAGTTCGTGTAGAAGATATTCATAGTATTGCGTCTTGTTCATCTTGATATGGGAGGCTTAGTCATGATCAGTCTGAAATGAAATGGCGAATGAGCAAGGAAATATACCAATCAAAAACCTAGTTCTACCATCGAAGTAACATAAGGAACCATTATATACAGAGAGGGTGGGGGCTGGTGCAAATAGGACGGGTCTAAGAGAGACAAAGGTACTTTAGGGGGAGGGGTTAAACAAAATTTGTGTAAGTGAAAATCAAATTGCACCACCCCTCCCTGTAAATAATATCTGTTCCCATGCTTCGGTATTGTGAAAATGGCAAACACAATTAAACATGGAAATAAACCAATTATAATTCAACAACAAATTTTCCTCCGCTCTCATTGGTCGAGGGGCGATCATGTGACGTGACCTGGTAAGTGATCACAGTAACGATCATAGCAAACTAAAAGAAAATTCGTTGATAAAAATTATGGACTTACTTCCACTACAACAAAGAAAATTCAATAAATAACTCTTATTTTACTCCGACGAAAGATTAAAACATCAGTAAGTAACACTCTTTCTTTAGCTTCTTTTATACGATGTATAATGTTTTACGCGCGTCCCAAATCTCAGCAAGTAACACTCTTTTATACGGTGTTTAAGTTACCACTTTTACTCCAACGAAAGATTAACTAACGGTCTCTTTATACGATGTTAAGTTATACCATTTATACTCCGAAAAAAACTGAGGTTTACGTCCTAAACGTCAGTAACACTCTAGATCTTAAACGGTATATAAATTACCATCTTTTGCTCCGATAAAAATATACTTATTCTAACCTCCTAAACGTCTGTAAATAACACTATTTTATACTGTGCATAAGCTATACCATTCAGACTCCTCCGAGGATCGAAAGATTAATGTACTAAACGTCAGTAAGTAACACTCTTAAGCGGTATATAAGTTCCCAAATTTTGCTCCGATGAAAATTAAATTATAACGTCCCAAACTTCTGTAAGTAACACACTTTTTTGTACTTTGTATTAGCTATACCATTCAGATTCCTCCGAGGATCGAAAGTTTAATGTCCTAAACGTTAGTAAGTAACACTCTTATGCGGTATATAAGTTACCAATTTTTGCTCCGATGAAAATTAAATTATAACGTCCTAAACGTCAGTAAGTAACACTCTTATGCGGTATATCAGTTCCCCTTTTTGCTCCGATGAAAATTTAATTATAACGTCCAAATAAGCTACCATCAGTTTAGTTTTTTTTTAAATGCCATGCCAACGTTAGTAAATTAAAATTCCTATTTTATATAATATATAGCTTACCATTGCTCAGTGCTTCAATATGTACTGTTGTCTTACAAAAAGAACGATTTTCCCAGGCTTTACTTAAAGAAAATAATAGCTTAAGCTTTACATTTATTTACATTTTAAAATTCCATAAGTTTTAGTAGTTTTCCTAGTATATTCTTACCATTTAATGAAGTTTGCATCCTGATATTCAGTTACTTTTTATAACAGAGTAAAAGTCGAGTTATTATCAGTTGTTTCGACGTGATTTAGCCCAAAGTGAAGCTGGACTGAGATTCGGAGCCTGAGATTCGGAGCCTGAGATTCACATTGCCTCAGATTCACATTCATTTCCGGGGGGAGGTCAACAAGGTCAGTTTGTAAAAGCTTTATTACAACAACACAACTGATAAATGTAAAGTAATTGCAAATCAGATATGTAGTTATTACTTGGATTCAATTTATTAAATCAATTTAGAGACGATATATAAAACTTATTATACACAAAGTTATGTTTTACGCTCCAGCCTGAGATTCAAAGCTACAGCCTTAGATTCAAATCTCTAGCCTGACATTCGAAACTCCAGCCTTAGATTCAAAAATTACAGCCTTAGATTCAAATCTCAAGCCTGACATTCGAAACTCAAGCCTTAGATTCAATAATAACAACAGCCTTAGATTCAAATATCTACGGCCTTAGATTCAAATATCTACGGCCTTAGATTCAAAACTCCAGCCTTAGATTCAAAACTCTACAGCCTTTAAGATTCAAAACTCTACGGCCTTTAAGATTCAAAACTCCAGCCTTAGATTCAAAACTCTACGGCCTTAGATTCAAAACTCCAGCCTTAGATTCAAAACTCCAGCCTTAGATTCAAATATCTACAGCCTTAGATTCAAATATCTACAGCCTTAGATTCAAATATCTACGGTCTTAGATTCAAATATCTACAGCCTTAGATTCAAATATCTACGGCCTTAGATTCAAATATCTACGGCCTTAGATTCAAAAATAACAGTCTTAGATAAAAAAAATTACATCCTTAGATTCAAAAATAACAGTCTTAGATTAAAAATTACAGCCTTATTGATTCAAATCTCTAGCCTGATATTCGAAACTCCAGCTTTTAAATAGATTCAATATTAACAACAGCCTAATAGATTAAAAACAGCCTTAAATTCAAATTCTACAGCCTTAGATTCAAATATATACGGCCTTAGATTCAAATATCTACAGCCTTAGATTCAAATATCTACGGCCTTAGATTCAAATATCTACAGCCTTAGATTCAAATATCTACGGCCTTAGATTCAAATATCTACAGCCTTAGATTCAAATATCTACGGCCTTAGATTCAAATATCTACGGCCTTAGATTCAAAAATAACAGTCTTAGATAAAAAAAAATTACATCCTTAGATTCAAACTCCAGCCTGACGTTTGAAAACCGCCTTTTATGCGTTTTTGTATAAATAACATTGATTTAAAGCACCGATGTCTCTCTTTTAAGGTTTTTAAGCCTGCGATTCCCCCGGCCGTACTATGTTAAACTATTTTTAACAATATCTCAGCCTTATAGATTCAAAACTCCAGCCTTATAGATTCACCGCAACCCGTAATTTATGCCTTTCTGTGTGAATAACTTTAAATAATCTCTCTCTGTAAGCTATTTTAACGGACAATATGTCAGCCTGAGATTCACGGGCCGTACTATTAACAATTAACAAGAAACGCATACAATTTTTTGAATCTAAGTTGTTAATTGTTTCGAATCTAAAGGCTGAAGGTCGAATCTAAGGCTGAGTTTTGAATCTAAGGCTGGAATTTCGAATGTCAGGCTAGAGATTTAACTGATTTGAAGGCTTGGCTGAATTTCCGGTGAATTTCAAGTTGTAGTTTTGAATCTCAGGCTGTTTAAGGAGATTTAAAATTCAGGCTAAGGAGTATTTGTATAATAGTTTAGCATAGTACGGCCCGTGAATCTCAGGCTAATATATTAATTATTATAATACAATTGATAATAGTTTAACATATAGTACAGCCCGTGAATCTCAGGCTGACATATTGTCCGTTAAAATAGCTTAACAGATTCTTTAAATCGAAGTTATTTTATTATACAGAAACGCATAAATGCAGGGTTGCGGTTAGCCTGCTGTGCAGACTCTTTTTTGCGCTCAAAATATTCGGGTTTTTTTTTTTAAGAATATTGAGAGCGCAAAAAAGAGTCTTCATAGCAGGCTGTTATTAAGACTGTTATTTTTGAATCTAAGGCTTGAGTTTCGAATGTCAGGCTAGAGATTTGAATCTAAGGCTGTAATTTTTGAATCTAAGGCTGGAGTTTCGAATGTCAGGCTAGAGATTTGAATCTAAGGCTGGAGTTTTGAATCTAAGGCCGGTAGAGTTTTGAATCTAAGGCTGTAGATATTTGAATCTAAGGCTGGAGTTTTGAATCTAAGGCCGTAGAGTTTTGAATCTAAGGCCGTAGATATTTGAATCTAAGGCTGGAGTTTTGAATCTTAAAGGCCGTAGAGTTTTGAATCTAAGGCCGTAGATATTTGAATCTAAGGCTGTTGTTATTATTGAATCTAAGGCTTGAGTTTCGAATGTCAGGCTAGAGATTTGAATCTAAGGCTGTAATTTTTGAATCTAAGGCTGGAGTTTCGAATGTCAGGCTAGAGATTTGAATCTAAGGCTGTAGCTTTGAATCTCAGGCTGGAGCGTAAAACATAACTTTGTGTATAATAAGTTTTATATATCGTCTCTAAATTGATTTAATAAATTGAATCCAAGTAATAACTACATATGTGATTTGCAATTACTTTACATTTATCAGTTGTGTTGTTGTAATAAAGCTTTTACAAACTGACCTTGGTGACCTCCCCCCGGAAATGAAAGTGAATCTGAGGCAATGTGAATCTCAGGCTACCAATCTCAGGCCAGCTTCACTTTGGCTGATTTAGTGCGATATTTAAGGTGTCAAATTATGAGAGTTCACTTGCTGCCAACACCTCCTTGGTCAAAATCAGAGCTAGAACTACGAAGAGTTATGCTAATTCACTCTAGTTACTAGGCAACAACAACGTTAAAGAAAGCTTTTCAGACGACAGGTCTCGCCTAATGAGGACAACTATGACTTTTGTGGCATTAAATGTCATTATTTTATGTTTTGTACAAACTAGGTTTTAATTCAAGGACCTGAAAGGGATAGATAGCAGACATATGACTATTTCAGAAAGGTTCTCCAAGGCGATAGCAATTTTATAGTTTCTAAAATTTACTAATATTTGCTTTTGGTTTTGGTTTCTATTTTATTAATCTGTTTTGTAATTTATGTTTTGTACCAACTAGGTTTTAATTCAATGACCTGAAAGGGATAGATAGCAGACATATGCCGTATTTCAGAAAGGTTCTCCAAGGCGATAGCAATTTTATAGTTTCTAAAATTTACTAATATTTGTTTTTGTTTTTTGTTTCTATTTTATTAATCTGTTTTGTAGTTTAATTTTAATTAGTCACCTGCGCAGACGTACTTAGAATAGAATATTCTACCTCCCCACGTATGGAAGAGTACATTAATTTGTAAATGCGTACCCTCTGTAAATAAAGACAATCGTATCGTATTGACCGAAAGAAATTATAGGCATGTTGTCCAAAGTAGCTCATTCAAGGACCAAAATACAGTAAAAATAATAAAAAATACAGTCGCCTGATTAAAAAACGTTTTGCAAAGTTATTTAAGATCCGAAAGGAACACGCCTATTTCAAACAGGTTGAACAAGGCGATGAGTTATTCTAGGACAGCAAGGAATTATGGGCATACACCTATTTCAAAAAGGTTGTCCAAGGTGATAGGTCATTCCAAGACAGCAAGGAATTATAGGCATACACCTATTTCAAAAAGGTTGTCCAAGGCGATGGGTCATTCCAAGACAGCATGCGCAAGGAATTATAGGCATACACCTATTTCAAAAAGGTTGTCCAATGCAATATGTCATTCCAAGACGGAAAGGAATTATAGGCATACACCTATTTCAAAAAGGTTGTCCAAGGCAATAGGTCATTCCAAGACAGCAAGGAATTATGGGCATACACCTATTTCAAAACGGTTGTCCTAGGCAATAGGTCATTCCAAGACAGCAAGGAATTAAGGGCATACATTTGAGCACAAGTGGAACGATTTGCATGCTTACATGCAGGTAATTCCAAGATGGAATAAATCTCTCGAGAGATCAAGAGATGATATTTAGTACAGCAGAAAAACTAACCTCGATGTGAAAATCGCCAAGTATAGCCGGGATTTTATAGAATTTCATTTTCTCTCCAGTTTTGAACCCTGGCTTTAGTGTATAACCATCGGTGGCCGGTTGTACGAAGAGTGGATAAAGTTATCCGCGGATAAGAGTAATCCACTGCATAGGTTTTTTATAGATTTTATCCGCTGGATAAGGATTTATCCGGTGGATAGCGCTATTCATACGTACAACTGGCCCCAGACAAATAAAAATATAAAACTTGCGGCCTTATTATTTTTTCGACAGGATGTGTTTTGACAGTTGTTTTGACCAACATTCAGACCCGCTTGAAAGGTCTCTTCATGAAGTGATTTCTACTCGAACCTTTTTGCCTCATTAATATATCTAAAAGGTTTTATAATTAGAGTTTTCCCATTTAAAGCCTTTGGCACTAATAGTACCAGCTATTACTATTAGCATACATGTGCACTAGTGTGATAGGTTGTATTTCACCAACACATACTATATACATTTGAGTTTGAGAAACGTCTGCGATCAATTAGAAAGTAGAACAACTACAAGTGACTTTATTATCCCCGGGGGGGGGGGGGGGGGGTACTTCTTTATCTAAGTGGTAGGGGTGATCGGCGTACCTTTTAGGGTTAAAATATTTCCTGTGCGTACCTTTTATGGTCCTTTTAGAGTTTTTGCTCAAAAATCAGTTGTAAGGGTCATTTTTACTCTGCTTTGTTTGTATCTGTGCGTACCTTTTAGGGGTCATTTTCAAAACCTCCGCCGATCACCCCTACCACTTGGACAAAGGGAGTACCCCCCCCCCCCCCCGGGTTATTATCATGATTGAGTTTGCGAGTGTTAATGCATGTGGGTCGCTTACAAGGAATACAGCGGTATAATTTTAGATTTGTGTTTATCACATTTTCTATTCTAATTCATACTTTAGTTCGGAATCTCACAATTTTGTTTGACACATTAAAAAGACTAATGGAAATAGTAGCTGCAATAATGTATTTGAACGTTGGCACTAACGCCTGGCACTATTAGTGCCAATTTGGACTTTGCGCCGGTAAATCGGAAAACTATATTGTATTTTATTACTTTTTTGTCTTTCATGCATTAAAAGAACTGAAAAGAGCATGCATGCATTCACAGTTTTACCAGGAAATAACTTACTAAAGTTATTTGAGTAACCACTACTCAGTCGTTTTTGCAGTGAGTAACTGTGGATGCATCGATTTACTCAGTTATATGAGTAACCCCTACTCAGTCGTTTTTGCAGTGAGTAACTGTGGATGCATCGATTTATACTCAGTTATATGAGTAACCCCTACTCAGTCGTTTTTGCAGTGAGTAACTGTGGATGCATCGATTTATACTCAGTTATATGAGTAACCCCTACTCAGTCGTTTTTGCAGTGAGTAACTGTGGATGCATCGATTTATACTCAGTTATATGAGTAACCCCTACTCAGTCGTTTTTGCAGTGAGTAACTGTGGATGCATCGATTTACTCAGTTATTTGAGTAACCCCTACTCAGTCGTTTTTGCAGTGAGTAACTGTGGATGCATCGATTCACTCAGTTATTTGAGTAACCACTACTCAGACGTTTTTGCAGTGAGTAACAGTGGATGCATTGATTCACTCAGTTATTTAAGTAAACACTACTCAGTCGTTTTTGCAGTGAGTACTGACTGAGTACGCATGTTTCGATTTACTTAGTTATTACTTCATTTATTACGACTTCCGATGAAACCATGACAACGCTAAATTATGTTAAATATCAATTTAAACACTAAATAACAGGTTTCAATTAATGACGCGATAGGTGTTAAGATTAAATTGGAATATTTCTGTAAGTCATTTGCTGACACATTTGAATGCCATTATGTTAAATATCAATAATAACAGGTTTTAATTAATGACGCGGTAGGTGTTAAGACTAATTGAAATATTTCTGTAAGACATTCGCCGGCACAGGCGAATAACAGGTTTTAATTATAAATGACGCGGTAGATTTTAATTTAAGACGAAATTGATGTACTTCTGTAAGTCATTCGCTGACACATTTGAATGTCATTTTATATTAAAATAAATATTAAAAAAGTGAAACTAAATTGGAAGGAATTCATGAATAAATACAAATAGAACATATTAGATAAATTGTTATTTGGATAGCTAGATCAATGGGTCAGTTAGTAATTAAGTTTCACGTCAATGAAATTTATCATTTGTATTTACACAGATCAATTTCAATCTATAATCAAAAAATATTACAAAAAAAAAAATGAATGAAAAAATTGTTAATAAGTATTTAACTTTTGATAAATAATAAACATCGACTGCTGGATCAAACGCGGACGACCAATGTTAATTGTTGATTAAAAAAAAAATACTATAATTCGATAGTTAAAAACGCGTTGCTATGTACGTTTCAACATACCCAATTCAAAACCTCGGATCGAGAATAAAAACTTTTGTTCCAAATATTTTCCACGTAATATCGAAATACATAAGACAAAGAATCTTATTCCCAAAAGATTTGAATTGGGCGAAAACGTATATAGCAACGCGTTAGCCGATTTTGTCTGTTAGTATGTTTTATGATCGACAGAAAAACTTGAATACTTCTTCAGCTTGTGAGCTGAATTGTGTGCAAAATAATTAACGTAGAGGTAGTGAGTGTGTGTCTGAGTCTCCCCAATTAGCCACTGGCTAAATACATTGAGACGTTAAAAAAGTGATTTATTTTTTTATTTATTTTTATTTAAATGATTCAATGAATACAGTAAAAACCCGCATATAAGAACACCCATTTTTGGAGTTCAGGCTGATTTTGTTCTTATTTACATGTGTTTACTGAAAAATCAGCCTGAAGGTGTTCTTAAGGTGTTCTTAAAATAAATGTTTCTAAAATATATATTACTATATAGACTACCATAACACATGTAGATGATATCAATGTGTAAGTTCAAAAATGTTTTTAAAAAAAAACTTGACTGCAATAATAATATCAAAACAGTAGAAAAATATTGATCTTATTTTTTTTTTAAGAACACTTTTTCAGGCTGATTGTGTTCTTATTTACATGGTAATTAAAATGCCAAAATTTAGGCTGGGTGTTCTTAACCCACTTGTTCGTATTTGCGGGTTTTTACTGTATATATACATTAGTTAATGGAACTATAATTAGTTCCTGGTAATATTGCAATGAATGCAAAAATAATAAAAAATGAGTTTTATTTTGCTGGACCTCTTTGACAACAATGTTTCTTTACACTGATGGGTCCTCCTGTTAAAATATTCATTTATTATTATTATTATTATTAGTAATATTATTAGTAATTGATTCGCTTTGTGCCTTTCTTGACACTTCTCTCCTGTTCTGACAATCCCCACGCGCGTGTTTTAAAATTGACGCTCGCGCATTTTTTATATTTTAAAAGTTATATACTAACTTATTAGCATTCATTCCACGAAGTCGAGTCGTACATGAGTGTTTTTGCTCAAAGAATTTTTCATTGACAGACTAAAAATCCCCAAACGGCTGTAAATGTGTGAGATCGACTCTGACATATTTAAATTCTCCCACTATTTGAACACCACATTAAAATTAAGAAAATAGAAAGCGAGAATGAACGAATAATGATTAAAAAGAAATGACAATTATTCCACGAAATCGAGTTATACATGAGCTGATAGCCGACAAGGCGGCCCCGACTGTACGACGAGATTAATAATTGTTTTATTATATATACACTAACTAGATAGTGAAAGCATGAAGTAAAAAGCACAAATAGTCTATAATCTATAAAAACTATAATTTATCATGCGCAGCAACTCGGACCTCCACTTGGAACTATATCATTCGTGGTCACTGAACGGAACTGTGGAAAGGTATATTGGCAAACAAAGTGACAAAAACAGTAGCTTTTTGTGTAAAAATCTGCAATAATAATTCTTAAAACATAACAAATCAATTATATTTTCTTACCATAAAATCATCGGTTGCTTTTTAGTCAGTTTTTGAAGATTTCCTTTCTAGTAAAGATTTCATTTCTTTCACACTTTGGCAAACCCCGCCGCCATTTTGGTTTCTTTTCTACTCTGATCGTCTAGTAGTAGAGGAACCAATCAGAGCGCGCGATTGCTAATATCCAGTGGATGTGGATATAATAATAATTTTTATTTAGTGATACTATCACTCGACCAGAAACATCGAATACAGAAATAAAGAATACCTCATTACAACTTTACTTTGTCTAAAGACTAATAAAAACTATTGCACAGTACGTAGCAATATAATTTTATCTCATCGATGTAGTGTTTTTGCTCTAATAATTTTTCGTTGCCAGCGTCTGTAAATGTATAAGATTGTCTCTGACATATTTAAATTTTCACACGATTTGAACACCTCATTAAAATCAAGAAAAAACAAAGCGAGAATGGACGAATAATAATTATAAATAATTGCCTTTTCAAGTGCTGCACTTCTAGATAAGAGAAGTGTCTCACTTCTTCAAGAGAATAATTTTCTAGATACAATTTACATATAAAACGAAATAAGAAAATAAACTTGAAAACGCAAACTCATATAATTTTTTGATATATATTCAGCCAAAAAGCAAATGAAATTAAAACGTATATTCAGAAATGTTTTTCAATACTTTTAAATTCACAAGAAAAGAATAATAGAAAATAAGGAAAAGAAAAAGTAATTTTAATACATTTTTTTAATCTTTTATTTTTATCGCTTAGTGAAAAAACTTATGAAAAATATGTTTTCAATGCTTTTGACTTTTGAATTAAAGCTAAAAAGAGCGAAAAGCTAGGAAATTGAAAATTAAAATAATGAAAAAACGGACATCTTATTTAATTATTTATAACATGTCCGAAACGAATAATATTAAAAATCTTTAGATATACTATTCGAAGCAATTAAGTAAATGTTTGCTTCGAAAAAAAGAAATGAAGAAAAATTAGGCAAATTTGAAGAGATTTGAAGATTTTAACTCTGACGAAAGATTAACGCCCTAAACGTCAGTAAGCAACAACCTCTTTTAGAAGGTTCATAAGCTGCCATTTTACTATATACGACAGCAGATCATGTATAACGTCCTAAACGTCAGTAACACAATATTATATGAGGTATATTTAAAGTTACCATGCATTTTAACTCCGACGAAGGATTAACGTCCTAAACGTCAGTAAGCAACGATCTCTTTTATAAGGTTCATAAATTTCCATTTTACTACGACAAAGGATCATGTATAATGTCCTATATATATGGTATATTTATTTATCCATATTCTGTGATACTTCTAAAGTTAATCTTGTGTTACTAATTCTTGTTTTTGGAACAGCTATGCCTTATTTTTGTTTTCAAGTGCAAACGCACATTTAATATCCGGGGTTTTTTTCTATTTGTTTGTACTAAATTAGCGGGTAACTTTTAAAATTGCTTCTATCCGTTTTGGAAAAATAGAAAAACTTTATTTTTAGGGAACACATTTTTAATACATGAACACAAACCCATTTCAATAGTAGGTTTATCTCAAACCCCTGCTATCTCGAATACAAACCCATTTCCCTTGGAAGTTTCGCCCATAGTCTGTCAATTCAGTATTATCGTTCATCGCAAATCCCCACTATCTCAATAATATTGTTTTCCGGCTTTTCTTTAATCACGTAGCTTCTATTACCCTTGTTGTTGAGAATTATGGAAAACAAGTTGTACATATTGATTTTTTAAAGACGGGTTATCAATTAAAGTTTTAAAAATAACATTTTTTTTAATTCTCGATTTTTTAACGAAAATTCTCAACTTAAAATTAGTCTAAACAGAGTTATTTTTTTACTTGAATTGTTTTATCTTCTCTCGATATATCTCCCCTGGATTATTATCTAGGTAATTTCAGGTATTTCTAAAACACTCGTGTGCAATATTCTTTAGCAGCTAGATGAAAGACAAATGTTATTTTTATTAATAAACTTTAATAATAATAATAATAATAATAATAATAATAATAATAATAATAATAATAATAATAATAATAATAATAATAATAATAATAATAATAATAATAATAATAATAATAATAATAAACTTTATTCAACACAGAATACAAAAAGGAAAACCTTATTTACATTGTAGCTGTGCGTAACTTTGGTGCTCATTATAACTCCTTACCTAAATGCAAAATAAGCTTGCCACCTCAATTTCAAACATTTCACCCAATACTCCAATACGTACTGTTTGTGCAAAAGGCGCATTTGTACAGGGATAACCTCGATTCAGCGAAAATTCAAATTTGATTTTTATTGTTTAGCGATAGCATTTTACCGTGCTGTGCTTGAAATTGGTGAATATTTTGACAACGTAACAGATCGAGCCTGTGCAAATGCGCCTTTTGTCAAAACGTACAGCGGTGTTACATATATAACGTGAAACAGGAGTTTTTTCCTCTCGATTTTCTTCGTGCTTTTCTTTGTGAGACTTTAGGAAAATCATTTCAGCCAATAAGGAGAGCAAATTTGAAGTTATGACTTATTCGACTGTCGGCCGAGTAGTCTATCTCTCTCTGACCAAGTGTTTTGTGTTGTATAATAATAGCTAGCGAATATTTTATCGTTAGCGTGTAAATTTGATGAGGTAAATTTGATGTCAAAAGAGGGTCCTGAAGGGGTAAATTGGGAATTGGGATTTGCCTTTTTTCGAGGCTGGGAATTGGGATTTGCCCATTGGGATTGGGATTTGTCCATTGGGATTGGGATTTGTCCATAGGATTTGGCTATTTCTTGTCCATTCGTTTTCTCTTTAGATGCTAAAATAATGTTTTAAATTGAGTAATTTGCAACATTTTACGTCGTTTTAGTAGACTAGAAGAGAAAATCGAACTATCTTGGGCTTCCTGAGGTTAGTATTCAATTTGGGCTTCCTGTGGTTAATGTTTGGGCTTCCTGTGGTTAATGTTTGGGCTTCCTGTGGTAATTGGGATTTTGATAAAAAATTGATTGGGAATTGGGATTGGATACCCCCCTTCAGGACCCTCTCAAAAGTGTATGATCATTTTTTAAATTCATCAATTGAAAAATGATCATACACTTTTGACATGACAAAAATTGGAAAAATGATCATACACTTTTGACATGACAAAAATTGGAAAAATGATCATACACTTTCGACATGACAAAAATTGGAAAAATGATCATACACTTTCGACATGACAAAAATTGGAAAAATGATCTTACACTTTTGACATGACAAAAATTGGAAAAATGATCATACACTTTTGACATGACAAAAATTGGAAAAATGATCATACTCTTTTGACATGACAAAAATTGGAAAAATGATCATACACTTTTGACATGACAAAAATTGGAAAAATGATCATACTCTTTTGACATGACAAAAATTGGAAAAATGATCATACACTTTTGACATGACAAAAATTGGAAAAATGATCATACACTTTTGACATGACAAAAATTGGAAAAATGATCATACTCTTTTGACATGACAAAAATTGGAAAAATGATCATACACTTTTGACATGACAAAAATTGGAAAAATGATCATACTCTTTTGACATGACAAAAATTGGAAAAATGATCATATACTTTTGACATGACAAAAATTGGAAAAATGATCATACACTTTTGACATGACAAAAATTGGAAAAATGATCATATACTTTTGACATGACAAAAATTGGAAAAATGATCATACACTTTTGACATGACAAAAATTGGAAAAATGATCATACTCTTTTGACATGACAAAAATTGGAAAAATGATCATACACTTTTGACATGACAAAAATTGGAAAAATGATAATACACTTTTGACATGACAAAAATTGGAAAAATGATCATACTCTTTTGACATGACAAAAATTGGAAAAATGATCATACACTTTTGACATGACAAAAATTGGAAAAATGATCTTACACTTTTGACATGACAGAAATTGGAAAAATGATAATACACTTTTATTTATATTGATATTTATACAAAAAAATATATAATTATATTCAAAATATCTGGAGTAAACAATTAAAATGTTGCAGTCCAATTGGTTGCTGTCCGATATTTCAAAATAATGGATCGCCACGTGATTAAAATACGCAGATGTGATTGGAGGATTATTTGTGAGGTATGATAATATACACTTATTGCATTCATCCGAGCCAATTATGGCAGATTATTGAAGTTGAGAATTCAACATTGGGCGAGACCGCAGGTCGACCCTAGTAGTGAAATCGAGGCTTAAGAAGCTGCCTGGAAGAACAACCCACTCATTTTGGCTTCAAAAATATATTTGCCTGAACCTCTTGCGACTGAAAGGGTTACTGAGACTAAAACAAAAGCGTATTTAGTTTTATTTAGTAAGAAATGATTTAATCGTTCCGCTGCAAGCCGTTTAACATTTT
This sequence comes from Metridium senile, assembly GCA_949775045.1. Classification (NCBI taxonomy): domain Eukaryota; kingdom Metazoa; phylum Cnidaria; class Anthozoa; order Actiniaria; family Metridiidae; genus Metridium; species Metridium senile. The sequence continues at coordinate 3,669,451 of OX459101.1, read as the reverse complement.
GGCCCGTCGGGTCCAGTCGCGACACTAGAGAACTGAAAATAACCCAATTTTCATTGCGCCGTAAAATATTTGTTTCGCATCGTAAAGCAATGAAATGTATATCAAAATCTTTCTCAATACCCCTTTTTGAAAGCTCTGGAAGTTATTTGTGCCTACATCTAGTTTAAAATGTGCTATTTGTATTATTATAATATAATGTCCACTACTAATCGCTTATTCAAATAGTCCGGCTCAACGTGGCTATACTTCAACACCTGATTTCCGTAACTTTTTGTGACTTAGCTAAAGGTTCCAACTATAATGCAGCTCAAAAGAACGGTGTTTAATTTGAACAATTTGTAAAATTCAGATGCGCTTTTTGGATTTTCAAAAGTTATAATCGTCTCAAGCAGCCAAAGTGCGACTATTTGCGATTTTCTGTCCATGGTAAAGACCGTTGTAGTCAGGAAGTTTTGACGGCTTCTATACCGACCCATTTACTAGATCGATCTGTTGTGGACTTCAACTATGTAAGGCTTTGGAAAATGTCTTTCCTTGGAAATCAATAATTTTGGAGCATCTAGATTTTCAGTTTGAGATAAAAACTTCCTGACTTTATCTATATATAGCACCCATTCAAAACAAAAACTGCCCAAGAGCGCTTTACAAATTTACATTAATTATATATGATAATGTAATAGAAATTATTGAGACTATAATTCTTTACATATGGATATATGTATCCCTAAAAACACAGGGTAATTTTACCTAGTAGGGGACGTCATTTATTTATTTATTTTTTTATTTTTATTAATTAGTTAATTATTTCCTATTTACAATTTGGTATGTACTACCCATTAGAGGTAGTACATTAGATGTATTATATATATATATCACCAATGATCATTTTTATATTACATATTATTCTACAAATAAACAAGGAAAAAAATATATATAAACATTAATATTAATATTATTTTTATTTTTGCCCTTTCTTAAAAATATTATTAATGAAACTGTATTGCTTTTTGCAATTTTTGCCATTTTTTCAAATGCTGAGGCATATTATTATTATTATTATTTATTTATTTTTTAGTAGGGGACGTCATGTTCTATTGTAATCTTACCCGCCTTTACGAATTGTTAAATCAATAAAAATAAATGTTAAAAAAATCCTAAAATAATGAAAGTGAAAAAAAGATTAATAAGAAAAATAGATCAGCAGTTAGTTTTGTTTAATTTATATTTCTTGAGTTTACTCTTGAAACTATCTACTGTCGAACAGGTCCGAAGTGGAAGCGTATTCCGTAAACGACGCGCTCAAACAGAGGAAACACGGAAAACATATGTTTGTAAAATACATTTAGGTTCCCGAAGGAGTAATGTACTTGAAGATCTAAAGGTGCGCTGTGGAACGTTCATACATCTGTTTCAATAATCGTTGTCGCAATCAAAGCTACAGTCAACACACTGAAGCTTGCAAAGGATGTCGGTATTTCTTCTCTTGTTATCGATATATTCATAGCATATTTTGGTTGTACGTGTTTGTTTTATATGACCATAACAAGTTGTTGTTGTGGTAGATATAAATACAAATATTTCTTTTATAAAACGTACAATAAACCATAAATTATGTCCATGTAACCGACATCCTTTGCAGGCTTCAGAGTGTGGACTGTAGCTTCGGCTGCGACAACGATTTTTGAACTAGGTGCATAAGGCTCTAATAATTCACATTAAGATAAGCAGGTGCTAAACCATGAAACACACGATTAAGTTTATGTCATTAAATGCTTCGTAAAACGTCAAAGAATTGTTTAATTGAAAGGGACATGATTACGAATATTGTTTTAAAAAGCACTTGTAAACCGAACTAGAGCGAAAACACTATAACATGAAACAAAATCAAATTAGTGTGTAATAGTTCTTATTTAGCGACTATTAGTTACTATAAAAGACAAGTAAAGTTGTAATGAGGTATTGTTTCCTTTTGTATTTGATGTTTCTGGTTGAGTGATACTGACTAAATAGTCACTAAATAAAAACTAGAGTACAAACACTAAAAGTGTGCAATACTTTGTACTATTTACCACTAAATAGTGTTGATTAAACAATAGGGAACAAAAGAATTTGCATAATTTAGCAGTATTTAGTGGTATTTATGTTGTACACTTTTAGTGTTTGTACTCTATTAGTTAGTAACTATTTTGTTTTTATTTCATGGTTCTAGTGTTTTCGCTCTATAGGGGAAAAAAGGAAAAGTACTATTATTTAGCGTCGGTAGTAACTTTTGCTATAAGCAGTAAGCTGATCTCCCAGGAAGCCGACGTTGCGCTCTTTCCCCCCTCTCTCCATCAATGCTCTGTTTTACGGGTATTTAAAGCTACTCAAAGATACACAGAATGGAAAGAAGTCGAAACAAGTGTGAAGCTACTAGGTGACCTCTCGCTTCGAAAGCCGCACACTAACCAACTTAGCTACACTTGTTCCTTAAATAGTTTAGGGACTGTCCAATAATTACCAGAAGGGGACCTGCAAATACCAGAGGGAGCATTTAATAACATGAATATGAAGAGAAGGGAGATTATTAAGATATGCCCAGCCTTTCCTCTTCTTTGCTTTGCCTGAGTGTACTAAAATATCATATTTCAAATACAAAAGATATGTCGCAGATGTCTCATTATCCTTCCGCCCTTCCATAATTGGTAATTATTGTACATTTCCTTATTTAAAAAAAATGTATCCCAATAGGTGTTTTAAGTTGATTCTTACCGTTCAATTCCCTCAAAATCTGATATTTTGTAGGTTTGGAATTGTTTATCTCTATACTAGAGTGTATTCGTATAACCAACTTTTAAAAGGCAAATGAGAATATGTGTGAAATAACATGTTAATGAGGTGAACGTGTAGCTATTTGCTTTCATTTTTTTCTTTCAACCACAAGCCACTATGGAAAATAACACATTGATAAAAGTGGTGTCGAGTAAATCTATAAAGTAAAACGTTTTCATTGTCAATCATGTTTTATTTTGATTATTTGAAGCATAGAGCACAACTCACTGAAGCATTTTATAACACGCACACCTAATTACCATAATATTTTACACATATTCTCATTTGCATTTTAAAAGTGGGTTATACGAATACGCTCTACTAGAAAACAAGTCGCCAATGTGAATTTAAAATATTAATTTAATTTGGATCAGTATTGCTAATGAATATACAGTGACAATCATTTCTATTCAATTAGTCTTGTCAAATAGAGATGTGAATTATAAATTAAACTACTGCATTGTAGAAACACCTTTGGATCGTGATAGTACAGTTCGTCAATACTTCGCAGTAAATGAAAAATGAAGAGGTGAGTAAATATAACGCCTTTGGATCGTGTAAGAGCGAAAACACTAGTACCATGAAACACAAAATCAAATTGTTAGTGCGTAATAGTTCCTATTTAGACCCCGTCTACACGGATCCGGATACTTCTGAAACCGCATACTTTTTGATGCGAATCTGCCTATCGTCCACACGAATCCAGTGAATCCGGTCATCGAAACCGCATACTTTTACTTGAATCCTCCGGATACGCGGATTCGTGTGGACGCAAATATTTCTATGCGTTTTAAGCCAGATCGGATTCGTGTAGACGAGGCCTTAGTGACTATTAGTTACTATAAAAAAACGAGTAAAGTTGTAATGAGGTATTGTTTCCTTTTGTATTTGATGTTTCTGGTTGAGTGATACCGGCTGACTAAGGCCTCGTCTACACGAATCCGATCCGGCTGAAACCGCATATTTGCGTCCACACGAATCCGCGTATCCGGAGGATTCAAGTAAAAGTATGCGGTTTCGGTGACCGGATTCACTGGATTCGTGTGGACGATAGGCCGATTCGCATCAAAAAGTATGCGGTTTCAAAAGTATCCGGATCCGTGTAGTCGGGGTCTAAATAGTCACTAAATAAAAACTATTAGTTTGTAACTATTTTGTTTTTATTTCATGGTTTTAGTGTTTTCGCTCTAGTACAGTTCGTCAAAACTTCGCAGTAGATGAAAAGTGAAGAGGTGACTCAACAATACGTTGTATTATTCCCATGCAGCTCAACTCAAATCTATTCAATCTATTTACGAATCATGACCCAAAAAAAAAAAATCCATTACAATTAATTCAAAAAGGAGGATCGAAGTGAACGACTTTTTCTTCCGATTTAAAGATATATAACTTCCATGATGTGACTTCTTTTAAAACAAAACTATTTGAAAATATATATATATATTAGAATTCTGCAAAAGTAAAAAATGAAATAATCCAATAATACGGAGGCTTATACTGTATGTTGAAAGTAAAAGGTAAAAAAAGTAAAGAACAGTAATTTACGTCGGAAGTCCCTTTAGCCAGAAGCTAATCTTCCAGAGAGCCGACGGTGCGCTCATTTTACTCCCCTCTCTCCATCAGTGATTATCTGTCATTTTGTCAAAATAAAACGATTGAAATGTTATTTTTCTTTCAAAATATGGCAAAGTTTGACCTACTAGTTGGTTTATACTAAAACAATTAGACCTCTCGCCCTCTTCTTCGCTCAGTTCGACAAAACGCTCTGCCATTTTGTTTGTTTTCTTCTACCCACGGTATATGAGGTGATAGCCTACAATCTTGGACATAAATGTTGACACTGTTTGAAAACTTAAGCATTTCTTTGCATTTTCTTTGAAATTGGGTGTGATCGAACGCGAACAAGCAACTCGACCTTAATGGCTACCGACCTATTTACTAGATTTGCCGTGGAATTCAAAATGTCTTGAGTTGTAAATGAACTTTTTTTTTGGATCATTCAAGTATGTTTTTGCGATAAAAACGTCCTGACTGCAAATTTCTTACAATTGACAGAAAATCGCAAAAAGTCGCACATGTGCTATACTTCAAACGATCATAACTTTTAAAAATCCAAAATCGTACATCTGAATTTACAATTCATTCAAATGAAACACTATTCTTTTGAGCTGCATTAGTTGGAACATTAAAGTCCCAAAGTTTAGAAATCAGGCGTTATTTTCAGACTATTTGAATAAGCGATTAGTAGGGGTCAGTATAATAATGATAGCACCTTCAAACTAAATGTAGGCACAAATAGAGGTATTAAGAATAACATTGATATAAAATATTGAAGAAATAGAAAACGCGCGCGCGTGCTGTGTGCAGTTATAAAGCACGCGGGGTTATCAGAACACGAGAGAAGTGTTAAGTTTTTTTTTTTTTTTTTATTATGATTATTTTTATTATTATTATTATTAATAGAATATTTACTAGCTAGAATTATGTTTTAATCACATATTGTATTTTATTATTGTTATTTATATTATTTCCGGGTACACTTAATCTGGAGCCTCGACCTGTTGTGTAATCCCTCACCACTTCATGTATTATTTTTTTAGCAATTTTCATTTTAGTATTTTGTTTTTTGTATTATATTGTATTTTTAAGGTGGAAGTGATTAAATAAATAAATAAATAAAAAAGAAGCACGACGCAAAGCGGCGTGCTTCTCAACACTTCTTGAGTGTTCTGACAATCCCCAAGTGCTTTATAACTGCATACAGCACAGAAAGCAAGTTTTCTATTTCTTTTATATAATACAAATTGATCAACATGCAAACATGCGTGCTGTGTGCTCTCATAATGCACGCGCCTCAACCAATCAAAATACGTGATTTCAAATAGTTATTTCATAATGGTTTATAATGCGAAACGTACAAATTAAATATTTTACGGCGCTACGAAAAATGGCTTATTTTTTAGGTTAAAACAGCTTCCATCGAAACAATAAACTCATTTCTTACCAAACTAAATGCATTTTTGTTTTAGTCTTAGTAAACCATTTCAGTCGCCAGAGTTTCAGGCAAATTTATTTTTTTAAGTCAAAATGAGTTGGTACGTGGTTCTTACAGATACAGCCTCTTAAATATCTGGTATAAAGGTCGAAGATGAATCCTATAGGTATTTTTTTCTACCGAACATTTAGTAGCCATACGACATATATTGTTTACCTATGAGCCTGCGCAATGATTCAGAAAATTGTATAAAGGAATCCCGCGTTCTTTTTTGTTTTGTTATTACCACAGGAAGACCAGTTTCTGCCGTTCGGCGTCCCTTTGAACGCTCGATCTGAGCCCACGATTAATGAATTTTGTGTTCGACCATTGTGTTTCAACGTTAACACGAGGCTAGTCAGTCAAGAACAATAGTTATTAAAATTGGACGCCATATTTCGATTCGGTGTATGAAGAGACAGAATATGACAGATCAAGGTATTTCTTTATCATTTATTCAATAATATCCATGTTGTATTGTAGAATAATTCACTAGCCGGCATTTGTGCTTGAATAGTATGAAAATAACTATTTTCTTATTGGTTGGGATTATTTTTTCATATCATTTGTGTTGGCGCTAATTTTGCTTTAAAATCTTGCGCTTAGGAATCGATTAAGAAAAGTCTCAGTTTGAATAAACGTTTAAAATTATTTCCTTATAAGTAGCCAGTAATTTTAACCGCTAAAAACACCAAGTTATCGAATAATGTTACCACCACTGCATTCAATTCAATTTTCAATTCAATTCAATTTATTTATAAATATATAATGTTGTACATTTGATTTACGTGCGCAGCCTGCAGGTAGCATAACTAGTCGAGGCAGGCTGTGCAGATACTTTAAATAGAGATTTACGTTTTGATATTACAATTATACTTATTATATATTATATATTGATATTACAATTATACTTATTATTTCAATATTCAATATATTCAGCGAGAACCACTCTATAATTAGCAATTATTCGCCGAAGGCGAAGTGGTTATCAATCAGTGAATAGAGACCTTAAGCATGAGGACGAGCACGAAGACGAGAACGAGAACGATCACATAGAGTACGAGTTTGATGACGAGAATGTTATATTTGCATATTTGACATGATTTTAACGTCTTGTTGCTTACACGTGTCGAATCGATAAATCGCCAAATAATGTCTTTCAAGGACGTTCAAGACTACCTATTGCTGGCGTATAATGCTGGCATCATTTCTCCCGAAGAGTTTTTTGTACTTTTTGACGACTTCGAGCCAAAAAACCATGATTTTAAGCATGGCGCCTTCAATCGATTCGACTTGAATAGTGTCAGTAGTGCTGATTCTTGGAATAACTTTCGGTTTGCTAGAGTTGATGTTCAATACATGGCAGAACTTCTGGACTTACCAGATAAATTTGAATGCTATAATCGAACAGCAGCTGGAAGAGAAGAAGGATTATGTATTATGTTGCAAATTGGCTACGCCATGTCGATATAGTGATATGGTTTCGTCTTTTGGGAGAGCAGTTCCCGAGTTGAGTTTAATATTTAACGAGGCAATTAACTGTGTTTACGAACGATACGGATACCTACTCCACACTCTTAATCAAGGATGGCTAGCACCTGATAAATTAGAAGAAATGGCACAAGCACTACATAATAAAGGTGCAGCCCTATCAAATTGCTGGGGCTTTGTAGATGGCACGGTAAGTAATTTACTGGATAGGCATATAAGCAAGTTAATTTGATATGCAACCTTTTAAATGGAAATACCTTTGAATACAGGTTAGACCTATTTGTAGACCTAGTCAACATCAGAGATTGTTTTACAATGGCCACAAACGAGTTCATGGTTTGAAGTACGAACAAGTTATGTCAGCAAATGGATTTTAATCAATTAATTTTAATCAATTAAAATTGCTTGGATGTGTGGACCGGTTGGTAAGTATAATATGCGTGTTTCATAAAAATTAGACCCTGAGATACTAACATTTTTCTTCTTTTACAGAAGGTAGACGTCATGACTCTGGCATCTTAAGGATGTCAGGATTAAACAACGAGCTAGAGAGGTATTCTTGGTCCCCAAACCGCACCCCTCTATGCATCTATGGAGATATGGCCTACCCTCTCAGATTACACCTACAAACCTGTTTCAGAGGTGCTAACCTAACACCACCACAACAGCAATTTAATACCTCTATGTCTGAGGTTAGAGTAACTGTGGAATGGGGATTTGGAGAAATTGTAAACAATTGGGGAATTTTTGCAAGCAAGAGACAAATGAAAATTTGTTTGAGTGCAGTGGGAAAGTATTATCTTGTTGCCACTTTACTAAGAAATGCATTGACCTGCTTATACGGCAGTGAAGTCAGCACATTTTTTAATCTTGATCCTCCTAATGCTGCCGATTATTTTGTATAGGCTACTTATTCGTATTATTTGTATTTGTTTGACGCATTGCTTTTGTCCGATAAAACATAAAAGTGAAAAATGATCGGTGAAAAACTTTTCAAACAAAATTGTGCAAATAATTACAAAATAAAATCATTTGTCTATTGTTTAATCAACTTTATTTTGTGAAATTAATTACAATGTATATTGATATTTGTTTGAACCAGCTGACTAAAAATAGGTTACAGAGGCAATTTAAAAGCTAAACATTATCTAATCATAACACGTACGTAGTATGAATTGCGGTTTTGTATTTTAAACCCTCTATTTGAGCGTATTCGTATAACCCACTTTTAAAATGCAAATGAGAATATGTGTGAACTAACATGTTAATGAGGTGTGCGTGTAGATATTTGCTTTCATTTTTTCCTTTGAGCCACAAGGCACTGTGGGAAACATTGATAAAAGTGAACTTAAGTCGTTAAGAAAGTTTAAAAGCACTTTAAAGTACAAACTACTAGACAAACTTTATAATTAGATTTTTATATTCTTTAGACCCTGTATTATATATTTTTTAGACATCATTATAGATTATTATATATTCATGTAATAGGTTTTGAAAAGCCTGTTTGGAAAACCTAATAAAGTATGTAAGTATGTATGTTTCGAGTAAATCTCTAACCGTTTTCGTTGTCAATCATGTTTTATATTGATTATTTGAAGCCGAGAGTGCAACTCACTGAAACATTTTTTATAACACGCACACCTAATTAACATATTATTTTACACATATTCTCATTTGCATCAGTTAAAAGTGGGTTATACGAATACGCTCTATTATGAGAACCTGTAATAGTTTATTCAATACATGCGTTTCTCAACCATAACAATTTTACTTCAGTCAGTATAAATGCATTTTCATTTGTCCAGCATCTTTTGTAGAAGCCCAGCCATGAGTTGTTGTTGGCTTTGGAACATTTCCATCATCGCCTTTTGCTGCTCACTTTGTTGTTTCAATTCTTCTTTTCGTAAATCCAATTCCCTTTCTTTTAGTTTGCTTTCCTTTTCAGCTTCAGTGGCTCTCTGTTCAAGACTCTCGCGCAAGTAATGCAGAGAATCCGCTGACTTTCTTCTTGTTCCCCTCTTTACAACTGACTTCTCCTCTGCTTCTTCTTCTTCATCATCATCATCATCATCATCCTTGTTCTTGTCTTTTCTCTTCCTTTTTCCAAGACTTTCCATGGCCTTTTGTCGCATAAGTCGTGCTTGCTCTTCCTTTTTCGCCTGTTTTTCTTTATCTACATTCCGGATCTTTTCAACCTCTTTCAATCTGTCACATACATCTTGACATAGCTGATCCAGCTCACTATACGCTTCATCTATCCTTTTTTGTCTTTTTTCTTAAATTCGCCAAGAACTTTGTTGAACCGATCCCGACAACTTCTTTTACTGACGCGAAATTCTTGTGCTGACTCGTTCAGGTTTGTTGCTATTTGGTCCCAAACCTGGCCGATTTCTTTGCTTGACGGCTTATGAGAGTAAGACTCCAGAAAAATAACCTCTCTCATTAAATGGATGTCGTGGTTAGTCTTCCAAATGAACAGCTGTCAAATAAAAAAAAAAACGTCTTAGATAGTCTATCTATACACAGGCATGCAAACAATATTCTCCCGATACGACTGCAAAATTAAAAAAACTGACAACAGTAATTTGCATATTCATTTTGCCACTTGTCTCGCAACGGCAAATTCATTAAACCATGCAAAAATACACTGATAATAATAATAAGTTAATAAACTCTATTGGTTTTATTCGTAAAAGTATTACAAATTAATATTAATCGTCGAATGAAATAAAGCAAAAAAATACACTGACTGAAACAATTATAACAACACACGTGTGGCGTGTCAAGTCAACGCACAAAGCTACAGCGAAACTGTTGATGAAAACTAACCTTTCTTTTGTCGTCTTTGTCCATGTCAGTTTATGTCTATATAAATAAAAACACAATTAAAATTGAATAACAGCTATGTAGTTAATGAACATTATCTTATTCTGTGCATGAAGCTCTCGTACGTATTAATCCACTCTAACATTCGAAAATGTCATTTTATAGGCTTTTGTGCTATGCTAGTTAAGAACAAAGAAAAATGAAGTCATATATTTTACGTATAGCTAGATATATACTCACTTCACAAGAAGTCGTCCTCCTCTCACGAGTTTTCGCAGAAAACATGTTGTCTTCACCACGAGATTTCACGGTTGACCGTCTTTAACTCGTTCTCGATGGAATTTTTGTCAAAAGAAGTTCTCACTTCATCACGAGTTTACTCATTATCACATTCCAGACCAAGAAAACGGGGCTTTGAGAATGCGCAACAAATATATTTCAAAACAACTCGTTCTCGACTTCGTTCTCGTCCTCATGCTTAAGGTCTCTAATATTTACCGAGCGGCGAGGTAAATATTCATTGATTATCACTGAGCCTGAGGTGAATAATTGTTTTAGTATATACATGATTCACAACCGCACAAAAAAAATTAAACAAAAATTTTTGTATAAATTAAGAAATTTATTGCATAACATTACAAAGCGTGACAAGGCGCACGAACGTTGAACCTCGTTTTCTATGAATTCAAATTTTTTTATGTTTAAAATGCCGTTTTACCTTGAAAAACACTTAAACCAAACTTTGTAGCTTTCTTTGTGTTTTGTGGAATTGCGTTTTGTTGAATTTTTTCAATTTCTTCATCGGTAATTGTTGCAAAACGAGACGCCATTTTGCCGAGAAGCAATATTCCGAGCTTGAGCAGTGAATATGGTCTCAGATTCTGAGATAGCTAGCCAATGAGAGCGCGCGTTCTTATGAGGTTGTGAATCATGTATATACTAAATAACAATAGCCCCTTTTTTTGTGCAATATCCTAAAAGGTAAAGCACTGTTTTTATTGAAATGTTCTCAATTTTTTTCTTTGGTTTGATGCTCGGTCTTAGGCCTCGTCTACACGAATCCGATCCGGCGGAAACCGCATAAAAATATTTGCGTCCACACGAATCCGCGTATCCGGAGGATTCAAGTAAAAGTATGCGGTTTCGGTGACCGGATTCACTGGATTCGTGTGGACGATAGGCCGATTCGCATCAAAAAGTATGCGGTTTCAAAAGTATCCGGATCCGTGTAGACAGGGTCTTAGTTGCCGGTAGCACACACGTCATCATCAGGCGAGGTTTCAAAGTTTACTGACCCTCCCGTGGGTGTTACTGGCAACTCAGGCCGAGCATCTTACTAATTTGTTTCTTCGTTATGAAAATAAGAATTTTTTTAAAAACAGTAGTTTCCTAGTATTTGACATAACATTAATATCAGTCTGCCACAGTTGTCTTTTATTTGGGTGTTAATTTGATATTCTAACTTTTTATGAAAAAGAAGCACGTACACCGTAAAAAAAAAACATTATTTATAAGGATTTTTTATTTTTTATTTCTGCCATATTGCAAGGTCATATATATAGAGGATATTACATGGGCGCGCGGAGATATGAATTTTATCTTCGAGTGTTGATAAGATATCCCACGAGTGAGCGCAGCGAATGAGTGGGATATCTTTTCAACACGAGAAGATAAAATTCATATCTCCAAGCGCACATGTAATGTTCTGTTTATTATATAACAGATTGGTATTATATTAACAAGTTGATTGGTTGAGAGTGATATCACACATGTGCGATATCAATGATATCTTCATGACTAGGATAGGCTTTTTATCTAGTTGATATCACTCGGTATACCACTATATGTTATATAATAATACATAATATTAAATAATACGAAATTACAATACAAATGATAAAGAGATAAATACATATACTTAAAACATGGTGCGATATAGCAAGGCTACATGTATGTGAAAGAGCGCATACAAATGACCAAGAACCAAACATTTTTCCGTACGGCCTGATCTAACTCTGTCAATAAGCTTTTTATCATATGACCCACTCTTTTTAATTTAAAATATCACTGCTGACTAATGGTTGAAGCTTAAATTTGACGAAATAAACCTAAACATAAAAAATCAGTGTCGATGTTGTTTAATCACAAAGAACTCTGAGCTATATTCTGATGGCCAAACATGATTTTCGGCATTCGCAGCGATCGTAGCGATCATATGAAAACCAGGCTTAACAATTTTGTGCGCAGGCAACCATTAAATGCTGATTATCTCAAAAACAAGCTCGGGCACCCCAAATGTGTTTTTCATATTTGGAATGACAATCAAAATCGTAGTTAAAAAAAATTAAATTATTTCCAAAAATAGCCAATCATTTTTAATACTCAGCGAGAAATACTCTACAAAATAATAACAATAGCATCCCAAATTGAACAATATTCTAAAAGATATTGCACTGTCTTTATTGAAATGTCATAATTTGTTTTTCGTTTGATGCTCGGACTGATTTGCCGGTAACACAGACGTCATGCATGGATACGCCGTGGTTGTCAGGCTTTCAAAAGTCTACTGACCCTCTCGTGGGTGCTACTGGCAACTCAGTCCACGGACCATCAAATGCCTTTGCAATTGAATGCCTTGAATCTGATTGGCCAGTATCCGCCTTATTTGACAAATGACGTCATGAAACTCGCAATGATCACCTAGATAATACAATATTCGTGTTTAGATGTACGCGCCTAATATCTCAAAATAACCTCAATGTTCTTGACAGGAATAATGATTGTTAGTACCTCGATTATTCGTGATTTTTGATTATCCAGCCTCGTCGATTATTTTATTATTCGTCATTTGTAATAATCCAGCCTTCACCAGGGGATTCCCTTCGAGTGCCGCCATTTTGAAGAAAAAAAACGAGAGGGGAGAGCCTGGGGACGAGGTTGTGTCGCTATCGCTCGGTCAATACGACAAGACCTCGGTCGCAAAATAACCTCCATCGGTTCTTGAAAAATCATTAGCAACATTAGTATTATAATAATTAGAGTTATTTTGTCATCATTATCATCATCCATTATCAGCATCATTATCATCCTCATCATTATCATTATCATCATTATTATTATTATCATCGTTATCATCATTATCATCATCATTATTATCAGCATCATTATCATCCTCATCATTATCATTATCATCATTATTATTATCATCGTTATCATCATTATCATCATCATTATTATCAGCACCATTATCATCCTCATCATTATCATCATTATTATTATCATCGTTATCATCATTATCATCATCATTATTATCATCGTTATCATCATTATCATATCATCATCATAATTACAATCATTGTTATTTTTCTTAAAGAAACTTAATTTACTCAGTTAAATCCACATTTTAATGTTTAATTTTAATTTTAAAAATAACTCATTCTCTATTTACATTTTCCCTGTAATTATTCACAGCTCAAGGATAATACTCTTTACATTAGAACAGTTTAAATGTCATCCTTAAGAGTACATATCATATATCCAAAATCCTAAACTAAACATATATATATATACTCAACTACTATTGTTTTCTGGAAAATAAAATCCATATTAAATAAAATTTCAACCTTACTTCGTTTAACTTTCATGAAATATAATCAACTTAAGGCCCGGGCAAACGGCTACAACATTTGCTTTAGCATCTGTTCGATTTTGTTCATTGGCAATATATATATGAGTTTAACTCCATCTGCATAGGCAAATTTTGAATAGTTCATAGGACCATATCTAGAACTCTTTCTTTATGGCTTTTGTGTAGAACTGATGTTGTAGCCGCTTTTTCGGGCCTTTAAACTCTTCCAACATCAATTCAACGTCGATTCAACACGTTTCAACAATGATGATGAAAGGGGTGGCAATCGACTTCAACATTTCATTTTAAAAGAAACATTTCATACAACCTTATTTATTTTACTTTCAAAGTTGATGAACGTTTCTTTTAAAATGAATATTAACACAACCTACAAACATTTATTGGACTTCAACATTGCCATTCAACAAAATTGAACGGATGTCGATCGAGACAATTGTTGAAGTCGTTTGCCCGGACCAGCCCGTTATGAATACCAATTCAAGAACATCTGGCAGTTTCAGTTAAAGTAACTATTTTCGTTGTGATGATAGTTTAACGTCCACAACGTCAGTAAGTAACACTATATTTCATAAGATTTTAAGTTACCATTTTCAATTTTGCAGACAGTGACCATTTTTCATTTTCTTTTCAGTCTCGAAATTTTGAAACAACGACGCTTTCCAAATGAGCTATTTTTGTCTTTGTTGTAATAAAAAAAATAAAAGTTTCTCTGCTGTTTTAAAAGCTAAAAGCTGCGTTTTACTGCTGCTTGCATGTATAATTCTTATGCAGTCAAAAAGCAACCGGGTTTTTTAATTAAAAACAATGACTGAAAAATAAATATTTTATGCAAACTTACCGATGTTGGAAAAGCAATGTATTGACATTTCATAAGCGATGAAATAATTCTGTATTTCCCACGTTGTTAATAGTTATTTTTCCAAATTCCATAAAACGAAATAATAACTGTACATTACTCCTAATACTATAACTTTTATCCCTGAAAAACAACGACTTTTAACGAAAAAATAGACTATATTCTAGCCTGTTCCCCCGTTGTGAAGTATTAGTTTTACATTGTCTTCGTTCTAAGAAAATCATAAATTAAATTTTATTTATATGAATTTTATCCACGGAAAACAAAAAACTCATAAAAGAGAAATATAATATTCTGTTCCCCCGTTGTGAAGTATTAGTTTTACATTGTCTTCGTTCTAAGAAAATCATAAATTAAATTTTATTTAGATGAATTTTATCCATGCAAAAACAAAAACTCATAAAGAAGAAATCAAATATTCTGTTCCCCCGTTGTGAAGTATTAGTTTTACATTGTCTTCATTCTAAGAAAATCATAATTTTAATTTTATTTAGATGAATTTTATCCATGGAAAAACAAAACACTCATAAAAGAGAAATCAAGTATTCTGTTCCCCCGTTGTGAAGTATTAGTTTTACATTGTCTTCATTCTAAGAAAATCATAATTTTAATTTTATTTAGATGAATTTTTTCCATGAAAAAAAACCAAAAAACTCATAAAAGAGAAATATAATATTCTGTTCCCCCGTTGTGAAGTATTAGTTTTACATTGTCTTCATTCTAAGAAAATCATAATTTTTAATTTTATTTAGATGAATTTTATCCATGGAAAAACAAAAAAACTCATAAAAGAGAAATATAATATTCTGTTCCCCCGTTGTGGAGTATTAGTTTTACATTGTCTTCATTCTAAGAAAATCATAATTTTAATTTTATTTAGATGAATTTTATCCATGGAAAAACAAAACACTCATAAAAGAGAAATATAATATTCTGTTCCCCCGTTGCGAAGTATTAGTTTTATATTGTCTTCATTCTAAGAAAATCATAGAAAACATAGAAATAGAAAACAAGGTCTTTAAAATGAAAACATTGCTGACAATTACCAACGATGGATAGACGATGAAAACGATATATAAGTCGATCAGGAAAAAGGTTTTTTCTTCAGTTTGTTGTAAACTATTTTCGGTTTTCAATGTGTTCATTATAAAACAAATCGCACTTTTTCATTCGATTATATTTGTATAACTGTATTAAAATGCATTAAAAATAAAAATGTTTAACAATTTCACGTTGGCTCGCTGATGATTAAAGCTATTCATTAGTTGTAACATATATTATTTTTCTTCGTTGTCAAATGTTAGTTTTGCACTGTTTTCCTACGAGAACTTTGCATACGAACAACTATATTCCAACTGCTATTGAAACAAGACTTTTAAAGTTGAGAGGAAGGGCTTAGAAATAATATTTTCTACTATTTTAAACCAAATTCAACAACGCTGGCTCGCTGATGATTAAAGATATTCATTAGTTGGAAAATATATTATTTTTCTTCGTTGTCAAATGTTAGTTTTGTATTGTTTTCCTATGAGAACTTCGCATACGAACAACTTTAATCCAACTGCTAAAACAAAGACTTTTAAAGTTGAGAGGAAGGGCTTTAAAATAATATTTTACACTGTTTTAAACTTACCAAACATGGGGAATCGACCATGGAAAACGAACAAGAACCTGTGTTGTCTTTTCTGTTCTCAAATGTCATTAGATAGAGAGGAAACTGTTGAACTAAGGCAGGGCTTCTGTCCGGCTGTCTTAAAGTTGAATTGTTTGTTTAAAACCGTTTGTCGTTTGTTTAATCTAAGTCTTTGTATTGTGAATGTGGTGAGTGTACTCAAAGTTTTCACTTTTTTGTTGTAGTTGTTTTCTTTAGTTTCCGTTAATTATTTAGAGAAATACTTTAATTTTCTTTAATTGATAAATGAAATTGAAGAAATCAATAGAATTAACTGACAGATAATATGATTATATAGTGATGATGAAGACGCTAATGGAGATGATTATGGTGATGATGGTGATCGCCTCCATTAAAGGACGACTTCACTTCATCCTCCCTATCTTGTATATCTCTTGAGATGTATTCCCTTTCCCTTTCCCCTTCATTCCCCCTCCCCCTCCCCCTCTTCCCAAGAGCCTCTACGCAGGCTATATCGTGAGTTAAGGCCTGGGTCAGGCAACCATTTTTAATAAAATGTTAGTAATTCGGATTTCAATCTTCGTTTCAAAAGTTAAATCATTTAACTTAAGTACATGTTAGTTTGTCATGAAGGTGTAAAATGTTTGGTGCAAGTATGGCATTCCATTGGTCACGTGACCAGCATCATAGTCGAGAAAAGCTCAAAATTTCACAGCAAAATGGGGTAGATAGAGTCACCAGCCAGATTGATCCAATATATGTTGTTGGGTTACTTTTATAGATGTCATTCAAACTAGGCCTAGAATGATTAAAGGGTCACGTAACCAATCAACGTATTCACAAATATGGATTTTTCTCTTTACCGTTTCAATGAAGTCATCCATTCTAGGCCAGAGCATATTCAAAAATACGTCTTTAACATTTTAAGACACAAAAAGGATTTAAAATAATGCAATAAATTAACCCCGTTTTCAAATTTCCGTTTTACAGCCTTGCTGGTCACGTGACCACCAAATTATAATTATTTCCAACGCAAAATGTTAAAGAGCCTAATTGTCACTTGGGTTCCAAAATATATTTTAGTACTTTGAATATAAGTGAAATTGTTGCAGTTTTAATATTTTTCGGTCTGCCATAAAATCACAGGCCTTAACTCACTTGAGCCCCTTCGGGTCGAAGTGGGGTGACGATGAAGTGATTCGCAGGGTACATAGTCATTTCGAAATTTGCCGTCTCGAGCTTTGTTTAACTCCTCCTTTCTCTCTGTGGGTTAGGTTAGGGTGTCTTAGAGAGTCCTCTTATCACACTTACTGTTCGACACCAGTTCCTGGGTTTTATAGTCACCTTTTTTTCACCTTTTTATTAAAATAGTCACCTCCACAGTCCCCTGCGCAATCTTGAAAGGTAGCCGGGCCTTTGCATGAAGGCAAGACGAACGTTGAATTTTCAATGACAGAGACACGTGAATATTTGTCCCGCGAGGATTCTAACATTGCAAGCTCAACGTTCGTCTCGCTTCGATGCAAAGGCCCGGTTACTTTTCAAGATGGCGCAGTCAATCGAGATTGACATAAATGAATATTTTGCCGGCACGGAGTCTAGTAAGTCCGTGCGTGTAGAGCGTTTAGTCCCTTGTAAAATAGAGTGTATATATAGGGTGTTCAGCCGTAGTGATAGTCATTCTACGGTCACCCTCGCGCCGTGTACTTATTTAGCTTAAGTTTTCACTATAAATTGTATATGCAGATGCTTAAAATTTCTATGGAAGACACTGTATTGTTGTTATTTGACCATGTAAACCTTAAAACCTCAAAGGTATGCATTATAGCAATTGTAGGGGGTTCACGTTACTATTTTTCCACAAAGTGGTTTTGGGTTTTCGTTACTGGCTATAATGTTTAGATTTGTTATTATGGATATTATGTATGATTTCTTTAATAAAATGTGTTATCGTGGGACAGGCTGACCAACCAGCCCATGCGTCAAGTGTTGTGTGGTGTTATTAACTATATGGAGTGGAGACAAAATAATCTTTTTGATTTATGAAATTACTTTTTAATGTACAAAAAAAAACATTTTGATGTAATAAAATAGTTTTGATGCACAAAAAAAAACATTTTGATGTAATAAAAAAGTTTTCGATGTACAATAAACCTTTTTGATGCACAAAAAACATTTTGATGAAACCAAATGCATTTTGTAAATGTAAACAAAAAAAATCTTTGGATGTATGGAAATACCTTTTGATGTATAAAAAAACCTTTTGGATGTATTAAATTACTTTTCGATGTAGAAAAAAACACATTTTGATGTAATAAAATACTTTTTGATGTAATAAATATTTTTCGATGTACAATAAACCTTTTAATTCAGATGTGTAAAAAACCTTTTGGAGGTAATAGCATTTTACCGATAAATGAGCTTCTAACTGATGGATTCCGTGTCTCGTTAGGGGTGTTAGCCACCACCACCATAACCACCATGGAATTTGCTGTGAATAGGAAACCCGACCTGATGGTTTGTGTTCTGAAAAATCTGGAATGTGGTCAGTCAATATGGCTGCAGAGATATTACAGCTATTTCATATAACGCATTTTAGTATGTTATGAGTAAAATAACATGCTAATGCCCGAGCTTCGCACGGGTGACCATACATATTTATCACAAATCGCTTGCATTATTATGGCAATCTCGTCCAAAATTAAGAAACAATATATCAGAACTGGCAGTTGTATTAGAACGAATATTTAAAGAGATTTTGCTCACTTATGACTGAGATAGATATTTATCGACGCTAATGTGAATACCCCAGCGCGAAGATCATTAGCATGTTATTTTACTCATTAGCATGCGCTAAAATGCGTTATGTGAGATTGCTCTATTAACTAATCATCGTCCTCATTATCGTCATTGATTTGGTTTTTGTTCCTGTATTTTAAACCAGAGCGAATCACGGAATTTTCAAGAACAACCCTTCAAGATATATACCATGGCACGGATAGACTTGCTCCAAGTCTCACTCGTTAAATTTTCAGTTGAATGGGGTTCCTGTGTTTTCCGAAAATCATATCGGCCGAGAGCTTTCCGAAGGGAGTCTTTCTCTCTCCTTTCTCGTGATTCCCTTCGGAAAGCTCTCGGCCGATATAATTTTCGGAAAACACAGGAACCCCAATCAACTGAAAATTCAACGAGCGAGACTTGAAGCAAGTCTATGGCACGGACGATTTTATTCACTAAAGGATATAACATTAGAAACTCATTGGACATAAACGAAATAAACGTGGAAAAAGATGTCCTAGAAATGTCGCAAAACGTTCACGTTAACCATCACCGCTGTACTATTTGACAAAAGGCGCATTAGCACAGGCTAAGCCTCGATTTGTTGCAAAAATATTAACAAATTCCAATCAAAGCACGAAAACATGTTATCGCTTAACAATTGAATTTCTTCTGAATTGAGGTTATCCCTGTGCAAATGCGCCTTTTGTCAAATAGTACAGCGGTGCTAAATAACATGAAACTGGATATTCTAAATTCCAATTCTAATGTCCTAAAAGATACCAACTCGCTAATTTTTGTCGAGTTTTGGTAAGCCTTCATCAGGCAGAAAAGTAGGTGAAAGGCAGCTGATTTAATTCTAGATTTATAATTATGACCAAGTTAGTAAACAATTTTATATACGTGTTTATTGATCTATTTTAATTGTCTAATTGTTTGTTTTTTTGTCGCTTGCTTGCTTGCTTGCTTGCTTGCTTGCTTGCTTGCTTGCTTGCTTGCTTGCTTGCTTGCTTGCTTGCTTGCTTGCTTGCTTGCTTGCTTGCTTGCTTGCTTGCTTGCTTGCTTGCTTGCTTGCTTGCTTGCTTGCTTGCTTGCTTGCTTGCTTGCTTGCTTGCTTGCTTGCTTGCTTGCTTGCCCGTTTTTTGTTCCTTCATTCGTTGCACTGCAAAACGACATTTTTCAGTCGAAATGCGTTGATCCAACGCTTTTTTAAGTCAAGTTTTCTTTAATACTTTGTCAATGAGTATGCTGTACTCAATTGTACATCTACATTACGCTAGCCTGCGTCACATGAGACACAATATGTGACATAGTCTACACTTACGATAAAGTGTCATCCTGAATGCGATGATTTACTATTTTGAGTTGTATCTATTTAGTCGCTTTTGTAGTGTGAGGAAATGAAAGGAGTGCAGTCCTTTATTTTTGCGTGATACCGCATTACAGACATACACGGGCCGCAATGCTAACAAGTTTTGTGGTTTGTCGTGAAGGCTTGGTTACAAAAACAATTATTTGATTAAAACTGAATTTACCTTACTATGACCTTTTCGTTATTCTTTATTTTCACATTACCACAATTGCAATGCCTTCTGTTTTGTGGGGTAGATACAATTACAATAGCTACCACCCCCCCCCCCTCCCCCACCCCCCCCAAAAAAACCCAGAGAAAACAGAAGGCATTATGGTTATTGTGAAAGAATAGAGAATATACATTTCCTCGGGTGACATTATCATTGGTTAAAAATGGTGACGACATTATTCTTTACATAATATGTTTTACTTATTAAAAATCGTAACATTGACCAACTATAACACCCATTAAACCACAATGTGTAATAATCAAATCTAAAACATATTGACAGAGGCTTGTCGCAAAAAGAAACTTAATAGATATATTAGGGCAAGGAGAGCAAATATGAAAGTTAATTCAATAAGCTATTGCAAGGGAGATTTTCTTTTTTGCTGCGACGAAGGATCCATTGACGCATGAAACTTAAAAGTAAGTTACACTTTTTTTTCCGTAGTTTAAGTTATTATTCGACGAAGGATAACACTACTCGTTTACGGTGTATAATTTCATATTTCTATTCCAAAAATTCTGAAGCTAAGCAACACTCTTTTTTATACGGTGTATAAGTACCATTTTAACTCCGTCAAAGGATTAACGTCCTAAACGTCAGTAAGTAACACTTTTTTCATTTATACGGTGTAAAAGCTGCCATTTTAACTCTGACGAACGATTAACGTCCTAGCTAAACGTCAATATATAAGTAACATTTTCGTTTATACGGCGTTTAAGTGACCATTTTTACTCCGATGCAATGGCAGGATTGACCTTCAAAAAACGTCAGTAAGAAACCCTCTCTTTTATACGGTGTATAAGCTACCGTTTTAGTTCTGACGAAGGATTAACGTCCTAAACGTCAGTAAGTAACATTTTCGTTTATACGGTGTATAAGTTACCATTTAAACTCCGACAAAGATTGACTTTCAATACATCAGTAAGAAACACTTTCTGTTATACGGTGTATTAAGCTACCGTTTTAACTCCGACGAAGGATTAACGTCCTAAACGTCAGTAAGTAACATTTTCGTTTATACGCTGTATAAGTGACCATTTTTACTCCAACAAAGGATTAACATAGGATTAACATCCTAAACGTCAGTAAAAAACATTTTCGTTTATACGATGTATTAGTACCATTATATTTTAACTCCGACAAAGATTGACTTTCAATACATCACTGTAAGTAACACTTTCTTTTATACGGTGTAT
This sequence comes from Metridium senile, assembly GCA_949775045.1. Taxonomy (NCBI): domain Eukaryota; kingdom Metazoa; phylum Cnidaria; class Anthozoa; order Actiniaria; family Metridiidae; genus Metridium; species Metridium senile. Next base: position 3,647,594 of record OX459101.1, on the reverse strand, counting down.
AAGCTAGCATTTTAACTCTGACGAAGAATTTTAATCCTTGACGTTAAAACGTCATAAACGTCAGTAAGTAACGTTTTCGTTTATAAGTGACCTTCGAAACGCCAACAACACTCTTCAGTTTAAACACTGTATATAAGTTACCATTTTAAGAGAGCATGTCCATTAAAATCGAACAAGTCGCGGCCATGAATAAAAAATGGATTTTGCTCAAATTTTGCCCAAATGTACTTTATTATATTACGAAATGAACTGCATTGTTTTTTAAGAAAAATAGATTTTTATTTTTGAGAAAATGCGTTTTTAAAATGTCCTCCCGAATTCGCCATTTTAGCATCCAAATTTTGAGTTGAATTTAACGACCGAGTTCAGTACGAAAATCGATTCTAGTGAACTTAAAACTGCTAAAACCCTGCTCCATGCTATCTAAACATCCGGTTACGTGACTTAGAAGAAATTTGAGTTACTTTTTGTGACAGAAATAATCTTACTTTTAGGACACGTGATTCTACTTGATTGACGATATCCTCTAAACAAAATCGATTTTCACCATGCGATAAAGTTCCAAATCTAACAAGCTTCAGTTGGTTAGTTCTTTAAACAATAAGCTTTCATATGATGTAAAAAGTTCGCTTGGCAAATAAATATGTGTTGCGCTACAGCTCATTGAAATCTTCAATTTTTGACCTTTTGAGGACATACGCGATAATTTCCCACACGTGCATAATCGAAGAATATTATCTCTTATTATTACTGATTTGCCTTCCAATTACAAGAAATACACTTAAATATCATTTCTTACCTTGTTAAAGCTGATATCTGCTGTAGTAATCTCGGTATTCGTTATAATGGTATCCGTAAGACTTCATAGTTAGTCATCAGTAATAACGGCTATTTACACACTGATTATTATCAAATATGTCAATTGTCCAGCGCTTACTAAACGGAGTTCAAATCCCTTTCACATGCAGCCAAGCTATATTTTCTTTTTGAACTGAAGTCCTGCCACATAATTATATATCATTATGATTTCGAAGTTTGGTTTGTGGTACAGCTGAAATCGAATTGTGAGTACGTAAACAAATGGCCTGGAATGATGCTAATTATAAACTACGACTTACTAGGGGAGGGATGGTACGTTTCAAATAATGGTTTTTCTCTGACATCCCAACAATTTGGTGTTTAAGACTTCTGATAAACTGTTAGATAAATCAACTCTAGTGATGTATACCAATGATTAGTTGCTTTATGATCTTTGTCATAATCATGATCTGCAAAATAATGCCTAAGTTTCTAAAGTTACACAGGGAGCCCAATTTCCTGGGATTCGCGACTATGTAAAAGAACGCCGGAATTTGAATATGTATTTTTTCTCTCTGTGTTTTCTCTGCGCAGTCATAATAAAATCCATTATTGGATTTTACTCTAGGAATAACACCATAAGTATTCTATCGAGTTGGATATCTTAATTAATTAATCCCTTATGCAGCAAGGAATTGTATTTTTGTATCGTCATTACGAAAGATAAACACAGCTGTTTAATCTATTAGCACTAGTTTAACGCAGTTGCTGTAAAGAAATGGAAGCGTGTTGTTCGTTTAAGTCTCTCGTTGGTAGTTCTTGTGGTGCCAAAGATCGAAAGCGCCATACAACCTCAAGTCAGTTGGTCATCTATCTCTGTCTTACTGGCAGTGAAAATCAAATCAATAAACTCTGCATATAGTATATGACCAATAGTATATGCATTCCTACACAAATCTTGCCGCCCGGGGGGGGGGGGGGGGGGGGGGGGGTACTCCCTTTGTCCAAGTGGTAGGGGTGATCGGCGGAGATTTTGAAAATGACCCCTAAAAGGTACGCTCAGATACACATACAGCAGAGTAAAAACGACCTTTACAACTGATTTTTGAGCCAAATCTCTAAATGGACCCTAAAAGGTACGCACTGGAAATATTTTAACCCTAAAAGGTACGTCGATCACCCCTACCACTTGGATTAAGGGAGAACCCCCCCCCCCCCCACCCACCCCCCCCCCCCACCCCCCCTCGGATATTTGAATGAACTTGCCTTTATTTTCATAATGAGGCTGACATCTACCGAGTGTACGGAGCTATTGTTTCCCATATTGTGACAAACGTGGAAAAAATAATGTATTTTTTTAATTTGCAAAAAGTGTCTATGTCATACCTACATCATCTCAAGGTAAGTGATAGTCATTTTACAAACATGACAACATGTTACTTGATTGGCTAGTTCAGTTTCTATTTTGCGCTGAATAACACTTTTGTTGCACTGGATAGCTTTTATTCCAGGCATATGCAACCAGATATTTAATAAGTTTTGATTTATAAAGGATTTTTTCCATCTTTGTTTCCTATAGGGGAAACTTGTCAACACAGTCTCGTGGGTGGGGAAACAAATTATCGTAAATGCTGGCTGGGAATTCAGATGTAAAATACATGACTGGATGTTGAGCAGCGGATACTTTTTTCCCAGGGGTGTTAATTATTAACTATAATTAACGTGGGATCACTTGTTATGTGTTGTACACAACATTTATTCCATTTTGTTAAAAGTTGGTCCTTGGGTACTCCTAGTATTCCTGTTCAGATTAGCACGGCTAACATCCCCCGAGAATTGGGTTCCCTGTGTAATTTTAGAAACTTAGGCAAATCATATTATTTTGCAGATCATGACTATGACAAAGATCATAAAGCAATTAATCATTGGTATACATCACTAGAGATGATTTATCTAACAGTTTATCAGAAGTCTTAAACACCAAATTGTTGGGATGTCAGAGAAAAACCATTATTTGAAACGTACCATCCCTCCCCTAGTAAGTCGTAGTTTATAATTAGCATCATTCCAGGCCATTTGTTTACGTACTCACAATTCGATTTCAGCTGTACCACAAACCAAACTTCGAAATCATAATGATATATAATAATGTGGCAGGACTTCAGTTCAAAAAGAAAATATAGCTTGGCTGCATGTGAAAGGGATTTGAACTCCGTTTAGTAAGCGCTGGACAATTGACATATTTGATAATAATCAGTGTGTAAATAGCCGTTATTACTGATGACTAACTATGAAGTCTTACGGATACCATTATAACGAATACCGAGATTACTACAGCAGATATCAGCTTAACAAGGTAAGAAATGATATTTAAGTGTATTTCTTGTAATTGGAAGGCAAATCAGTAATAATAAGAGATAATATTCTTCGATTATGCACGTGTGGGAAATTATCGCGTATGACCTCAAAAGGTCAAAAATTGAAGATTTCAATGAGCTGTAGCGCAACACATATTTATTTGCCAAGCGAACATTTTACATCATATGAAAGCTTATTGTTTAAAGAACTAACCAACTGAAGCTTGTTAGATTTGGAACTTTATCGCATGGTGAAAATCGATTTTGTTTAGAGGATATCGTCAATCAAGTAGAATCACGTGTCCTAAAAGTAAGATTATTTCTGTCACAAAAAGTAACTCAAATTTCTTCTAAGTCACGTAACCGGATGTTTAGATAGCATGGAGCAGGGTTTTAGCAGTTTTAAGTTCACTAGAATCGATTTTCGTACTGAACTCGGTCGTTAAATTCAACTCAAAATTTGGATGCTAAAATGGCGAATTCGGGAGGACATTTTAAAAACGCATTTTCTCAAAAATAAAAATCTATTTTTCTTAAAAAACAATGCAGTTCATTTCGTAATATAATGAAGTACATTTGGGCAAAATTTGAGCAAAATCCATTTTTTATCCATGGCCGCGAAAGATCGAATTTGTTCGATAATTACTGACATGCTCTCTTAACTCCGATAAATTAAGGGCGAAATTGCCCGAGCACACGAAAAACTGAATTTCATTTATGTAATTTCTTATTACTAAGGATGATTGTGTCAAAACGCAAAAAGTGAATGTTCTTTTTACAGTTTAGCATGTTGACACGAGCTGGTCATAAGAAGGGACATAATTGATTTAATATGGTCAGGAGAGTAAATATTAATCAACATGTCAATCTTATAAGCCACTAAACGAGATACATCTATAATTGCAAGAATGTTGTCACGTTAAAAAACACATTAGTAATCTGACTAATAACAGAGGAATAATAAAAGAAAGAGTTCAGCTTGAGTGATTTTCTTCTTTTTTAAATTAATTCCTTTCCCACTAAATTACAAAAGCCAGGACAACGTTCTTGCATCTAGGTGTATATTTTTTTGCTGAGACAAAATCCGAAAGATTAGTTAGTAATACTTTTTTTACGTGTTATAAGTTATTATTTGAACTACCAATGGTTAACGAAAAAACAGTAACACTCTCTTTTATACACCTATTTCAATTAACGTTGTCCATCTGGAATGGTGGATCTGAGACCGATAGGAATTGTGGGAGCTCATTAACTTCCAAATACATTGTTTTAATCACACTTGAATGGTGCTGAATTACAGATAACAGTATTTCAGAAGTAAACATTAATATTCAAGTGTGATTATAATAGTGCATTTGCAGTTTAATGAGCTCCCACAATTCCTATCGGTCTCAGATCAACCATTCCAGATGGACAACGTTAATTGAAATAGGTGTATGTAATACGTAGCTTGAGAAAACAGACGTTTTTTCGCTCCTCTTCTGCCTGCGAAACTAAACTTAACTAGTTTTGCGGGGGAAGAGGAGCGAAAGAACGTCTGTTTTATCAGGCTATATAATACGGTGCACAAGTTACCAATTTTCTCAGTGAAAAGTAACACATATCCCAAATGGATTGTATTGGGAACAATTGAGGCAAGTCAACATCGACCATTTATCTCCCAAGAGAATTGTGTTGGAAAAACATTGTGGCAAGCAAATAAGGTCTATGTCTCCCAGAAATGTTTTAATGGGAAAATACTGATGCAAGTGAATTAATTAAAGTCTGTTCCCAAGAGAATTGTATTGAGAAAACATTGTGGCAAGCAAATAAGGCGTATGTCTAGCCCCAGAAATGTTTTAATGGGAAAACACTGATGCAAGTAATTTAATTAAAGTCTGTTCGCAAGAGAATTGTATTGAGAAAACATTGTGGCAAGCAAATAAGGTTTATATCTCCAAAAAATGTTTTAATTGGAAACATATTTCCAAAGAGGCTTTTAATTGTATCGGGAAAACATCGGGGCAAACGAATATGTTTTTGTACTTACCTATTTTTAATTATTGTGTTTTTTTAGGATGCGGTAAAATGATCAAGAGTAAGGCTGAATAATTGAAAAACATGGTTTTGCTTGAAGGTGAGCACAATAACAGATAGAATTTGCAGCACTGACAAAGAAAAAAACTGAAATACCATATTAAGGAAAGCACTGAAAACCCCTAAAACAATTATATTGCTTTGATCGATGCAACAACTTTTCCATGATGTATTGGTAATGTATCAACAGTAGAGATTTAGATTAACATTTAACAATAACTAGATTAATTAATTCTAATAAATGAAAATAAATAAAGTTTTTAAAGTGGATATATGGATATATTTTTCCATTCAAGAATTGAAATGAAACAACAAAAAATGCCGAAACGTCTGAGGTTGTGGTTACTCAAATAACAAAGTAAATCGATGCATCCACAGTTATATTACTCACTCACTGAGTAATACTTTTATTGTTCTGTCTCACTTGCGGGCAAATAATTAGTTAAAGAATACAGACAAAAAACCAGCGGTATTCTTGGAACATGCATCCCTCGCCTTAAGTATATAATAAACTAGAATATATCACATGCTATCGTGGCTAAGGCTGCGCAATGAAGAGCTTGCCTTGCCACAGGCTGTACCGTAAATAGAAAAGAATATATCACATGATATCGAGGCTAAGGCTGCGCAATGAAGAACTTGCCTTGCCACGGGCTGAAGTAAATACAAAAGAATATATCACATGCTATTGAGGCTAAGACTGCGCAATGAAGAGCATGCTATAGTGGATTGATATATACATTCAATATGATATATCCACTCTATTTCAAGCTATTGTTTCATGAGCAGTGTAGTAAATAGTCCCCTTCATAGTTCCCTGCGCCATCTTGAAAGGTAGCCGGGCCTTTGCATCGAATCGATACGAACGTTGGCTTGCAATGATAGAGACGCGTGAATAATTGTCTGACAAGGTGTTAAAAGGTCTCTATCATTGCAAGCTCAACATTCGTCTCATTTCGCTGCAAAAGCCCGGTTACCTTTCAAGATGGCGCAGGGAACTATGAAGGGGACTATTGGGGAAAGGTCTTTTTTTGGTAAAATATTTGAAATGACATATTAATTGGAATCACAGTCGATATATTAGAACAGGATGATAAATATTAGCAATATACAATCAGTTAGATTAATGGTTTTACACAGAAAGACAGTCGATAGATTAGAACAGGATGATAAATATTAGCAATATACAATCAGTTAGATTAATGGTTTTATACAGAAAGACAGTCGATACATTAAAACAAGATGATAAATATTAGCAATATACAATCAGTTAGATTAATGGTTTTACACAGAAAGACAGTCGATAGATTAGAACAGGATGATAAATATTAGCAATATACAATCAGCTAGATTAATGGTTTTACACAGAAAGACAGTCGATACATTAAAACAGGATGATAAATATTAGCAATATACAATCAGTTAGATTAATGGTTTTACACAGAAAGACAGTCGATACATTAAAACAAGATGATAAATATTTGCAATATACAATCAGCTAGATTAATGGTTTTACACAGAAAGACAGTCGATACATTAAAACAAGATGATAAATATTAGCAATATACAATCAGCTAGATTAATGGTTTTACACAGAAAGACAGTCGATACATTAAAACAAGATGATAAATATTAGCAATATACAATCAGCTAGATTAATGGTTTTACACAGAAAGACAGTCGATACATTAAAACAAGATGATAAATATTAGCAATATACAATCAGTTAGATTAATGGTTTTACACAGAAAGACAGTCGATACATTAAAACAAGATGATAAATATTAGCAATATACAATCAGCTAGATTAATGGTTTTACACAGAAAGACAGTCGATACATTAAAACAAGATGATAAATATTAGCAATATACAATCAGCTAGATTAATGGTTTTACACAGAAAGACAGTCGATACATTAAAACAAGATGATAAATATTAGCAATATACAATCAGCTAGATTAATGGTTTTACACAGAAAGACAGTCGATACATTAAAACAAGATGATAAATATTAGCAATATACAATCAGTTAGATTAATGGTTTTACACAGAAAGACAAAAAACGCACGCACGCACTTGATGTGTGTAAGAGATAAAGCACGCGGAGATTGCCAGACCACGATATTATATCATACATTTAAGTAATAATAATAGATAATATAATGAAATTTGTAACATCCTAAAAAATATTGACTTAACTTTACTGACGTTACGAGCTTTAGCCCTTCGTCAGTAAAGTTAAGTCAACATTTTTTTCGGTCTTACAAATTTCATTCTATTACCTATCGTTTACCCGCTAGTTTCCACATATATTTAAGTAGTTTCTTATATTTTCCCTTTCTTTCTAGTTTATTGTGTGCTTGTCTCAGTGCTTGTGCTATTAAAAGGTAGGTACATATAAAAAAAATGATAAAAATAAGCGAGAGAACAAATAAATACATAAATTTATACATAAATATATACATGAGATTTAGTTTTTATTCTAAATATATACATTAATTAATTAATAATTAAATGAATAAATTAACGAACGAACGAATGGACGACCTAAACTTTTAGAAATAGGTGTATTCTTCGCAAGCAACTACTTTTTCTCTTTCGGGCTTCCTTTGTAATGGATGTATTGACAGTGAGGAATATATGATATATGTGATACTACGCATGCCTATATTTTCACAGTGGTAAATTTCGGACTACAGTGTTTGAAGTCGATTTATAAGAAATTCCCTGAATATATAAGCTTGACGTTTTGTGTACATAACCTTTGTTATATTTTAAAACTACCATGAGTCTATTTTGTTGTATTTGTCTTTATATTTTGAGAAAAAAGCGATGAAAGTCGTCTCCTCCATTGTTTTTTTTATAGAGTCCATACGAATGTCAGATTTGTGTGCTGGATCATTTTACTTGTTTTTTTCGCGCATGCGTAGTCGTTTTACCGCTGTGTTGGCTAAGGTGTACGTATGTATCCGTTTATTTTAGATGTACATGCCAACCCATCATGCTCTCTGGACGTGGCGTTTCTAATGGACAGCTCTGGTAGCATGGGTGAACCCAATTACGTCAAAGAAAAACAATTTGTCAAACAAACAGCCAGCCTGCTGGATATTCCCAACGCGAGCCGAGCCGCTGTCATTGTGTTCAGCACCAACTCCGAAATCGCCATCAACTTCACCGACTCTAGAACTCTCTCGGACTTTCAGTCCTCAGTCGATAGAATTAGATACTTCCAAAGTACAACAAGAATTGACAAAGCGTTGATTTTAGCAGCTAAAGATGTGTTCCCGCAAGCTCGAGCTCAAGCTATTAAAATTGCGCTCGTTTTGACGGACGGGAAACAATCTTCGAATGCACTGCCTCTACTGAATGCTTCCCAGCCTCTTCGCGACATTGACGTCAGAGTGATAGCCGTGGGAATTGGGTACAATGTCGACGAACGTGAGCTGAGAGAGATGGTGCTCTTCCCCAGGGATGTGTTCCTGGTCACGAGTTTTAGCGCGCTGGTTAGTCGTGTTCAGGAAATTTCACAGTATATGTGCAATATATCAAGTAAGAATTTCGATTTAGCTTTATATTATATATACCAGGGGCCAGTTGTACGAAGCCTGGATAAAGTTATATATAGAATTTGTATAGGTTTTATCCTTTGTATAAGGAAATTTATCCGGTGGATAGCGCTATTCAGGCTTCGTACAACCTGCCCCAGGTGATCTTGCTTCGAGAGCGCGCAAAGGATTGTTAGTCAAAACAAACAGTTTCAAAATGGCGCCTCAAGATAGCAACGATTTCGGTTAACTTCAGGCATTTGTGTTTAGTTTTTATTCCTTTTTATTGCTGATAGAGCAGCAGATAGCTTTTGTTGTCCAAGTTACATATAATTTTTGAATTTAAAGTTAAGTTAACGACGTATTTATAGAGGGTAACAACTATCTCGAACGAAGCCATTTTGGATCGAACTGTTGGCGAAGTGACAGAAATGCTTCTATTTTATTTGACATACTTCGCCATAAAAATGGCGGGTATTTTCAACAGAGCGAGGCTATAAAAAGTGCTTCCCAACATAATACAAAAATAACAAGAAAATGTATATAAATATAAATATGCTTGTGATTGGCTTATACTAGCCGAACGTGCACGCGCAAAATTATAACCTGGTAGATGCTGGTGAATATACCGAATATTGTATTCCAAGACAGTTATATTTTACTTTGTTTTAGTGCATGCATATTCTACAAAACACTTAACCAGCTCCATAAAGAAAGCAAACCGAAAAAGGATTAAATTTACGTTTAAGAATAAACATATCTAATGTTAGTCTCAATATATCGCAGGACCTACCACGGTGTACCCAAGCTCTACACTCAACAAACCAACTAGCTCTCACTTCTCCTGCAAAACAAGTCAAAACTCGTCAGTAAGTAGACTCGTCATCATCAAGGATATCATTGATATCTTATCGTCGTCCACAGGGAAAATTATTAAATTCCCAATTTGAAATTATTGTGATTTTCTTGGGAAATAAATGGGATTTTTTTTTTTGTCTCATGAACGGGTTTGGTACCAATGAATACGCATGAAATGAATACACATGAAAATCCCTGAAAATACCCACTATTTTCACAAATTGGGAATTAACATATTTTTCCTGTGACGTCATCATCGTCATTATCATTATCGTAGTCGTCATGATTATTGTCATCATCATCATTGTTATAATCGTCACCATTTTTAGCGGCAGCACTATCAACGTCTTCACGTGCACCATCTTCTTGTATCATCACAATCACCATGCCATTCATCGGCATCGTCATCATCTTTTATTCATTATACCATCCATATCATTATCATATGAGTGCTAATAGTATTATATAGTGCAGTGCTTTCTTTTCTTAGGCCATTACTTTTATAAAGAGCATCAACTCACTTGACCATCAAGATGTACTCTCACTAAAGGTATGCAAATCAATTTCGGTTAATATTATAATAGTCTCCTTCACAGTTCCCTGCGCCATCTTGAAAGGTAGCCGGGCCTTTGCATCGAAGTGAGACCAACGTTGAGCTTACAAAGATAGAGACACGTGAATAATTGTCCCGCAAGGTGCTAGAAGGTCTCTATCATTGCAAGCTTAACGTTCGTCTCGCTTCGATGCAAAGGCCTGGCTACCTTTCAAGATGGCGCAGGGAACTGTGAAGGGGACTATGATTGTAAAACGCAATGAAACTGCGCATGTCAGACTAATGGCTGCAGCGTACGCCTAAAGCTAAGTGTGCATTCATTAATGTTAAGTACATTATATAAGTGCTTATGACATGACATACCAACTCCCTATGAATGTAAGCTGCGTGGCTGTAGCGTGCGCAATAAATAGCAGTTTGTATATAAAGTTTATTGTAAAGCGCATATTGAGAAGATGTGAAATGCGGTATGTAAGATCACATAACATAGCATACTAAATCTAGCCAATCATAACGTACCTTAAAAAAAATAACTGAAAACATCTTAGCAGCCAATCAAAAGGCGTGTTACATTACAACTTAGTCAAAACTTCGCTTTCAGAATGCAACCAGCATATTGGCTAGCCTCATCAACCAATTAAAGACGCAGAGGCACTCATTTACCGGAAGTGACGTCATGTGCTGTGTTCGTACCCTAGAGGAGTTTGGTTTCAGGTTTGCCGAGTATTTCCTTCAAACCTCGTCATCCAACAATATAACTTTGGATACAGAATGCGTAGGTATGGGAATACAGTACAATAACTTGCATCCTTGTATGGGAATACAGTACAATAACTTGCATCCTTGTATGGGAATACAGTACAATAACTTGCATCCTTGTATGGGAATACAGTACAATAACTTGCATCCTTGTGTGGATATTATAATTTCAAGAAATTTACCAAAAGCGAAACCGCAGAGGATGAAATGAATCATTATTTTACGTTGAAATACAGGGAGTCGTTACCGCATCTCCCTAGCCAGTGGCTAATGTTTAACACACACAGTACCCCTACATGAAATATTTTAGCATTATACGTCATTTCTCACATGTTGATTTTTGTTGAGGGAGGAGAACTTGATAAACCGGAGAAAAAAAGAGAGAAAGAAAGAAAGAATGAAAGAAGAAAAGGAAGAATGAAAGAAAGAAAGAAAGAGAGTGACGGAGAAACAGACCGACAGAAAGAGAAGAAGGAAAGAAATTTAAGATGAATGAAAGTCAAGAGAAATCATTTTTGTTATCTTCTTTGTATCGCAATTAGCATTTCACGCCCAGAAAGTGAAAGCAAACACATCGGAAGACTACATATTCCCAAGTTCCAACATAACACAGCATGGTGTGAGGGCTGTACTGCCGAGAGAAATCTTTAGAGATAAAGGTAAGCTATGATAACAGTCAGTCAGTCAGTCAGTCAGTCAGTCATCAATACTAATTGATTGATATTTTGTATTTTAGATGTTATTGTTGTGGGCATACTCTACAAGAAGCTCCATGTATATCTGAAAGAAATGTCCTTCAATTTAACGAAACAGTAAGACACATTTGTTAGCTTTTTATGGGCATTTGACGATAAAACCAGGATCTCTCTAAGCAGGGAATTGAATAATGAGGAATGGATGGTAGCAAAACAGTTTTTTCCCTTTTTTTTCTCTTTCTTCCTTTTCTTCACGGCGGTGTAATTTATTCATCTATTTACCTGTTCCTTCCTTCGTTTAGTTTTTCTTGTTCAACATGCACAAACTAAAAAATAATTCACAGCAATTAAGAAAATAAACTAAATACATTTATATGATGCTAATATAATAAGGACATATTTGCTGCATAACGCACAAACACAAGATGATTACATGCAAACAATTAATTCTGTTTTGCTATGTTTGTGTTTAGACAACTTGGGACCAAAATCATGTCTATCACTATCAAACCAAGGACGAATTATCTGAGAAAGAACGTTACTCTACGCTTCAAGCCCATCACCACCCTTCAGACCGAACCTTTATGTGTATTCTGGAAGTATGCACAGCTGTAAGTACCACCATCGACAATTTATAACCACTAATGATAATAATGATAATGATAATAATAATAATGATCGATGATGATGATAATAATGATGATGATAATGATAATAATAATAATAATAATGATCGATGATGATGATGATAATGATAATGATGCGGATAATGATAATAATAATAATAATGATGATGATGATGATAATGATGCGGATAATGATAATGATAATGATAATGATAATAATAATAATAATAATAATGATGATGATGATGATGGTGATGATGATGATGATGATAATAACCCTAAAGAAGAGTCGCTTGATGTGTTTCATGACTTGCATTGTTGTATAGATTGAATAAAGAAAGCGGGTGGTCTACTGCTGGATGTAGTTTGATGAGAAGTGATACCGAGATTACAGAGTGTACATGTAATCATTTAACTCACTTTGCTGTCTTAATGCAGATTGACGACGATGAGGTAATTATATTATTTTATCACAGGCGTTAATATCATTATCATAGTCATTATATCATCATAGTCATTATCATCATCATCATTATCATCATCATCATTATCATAATCATCATCATCTTTATTATCATTATCATCATTATTATCCAAATCATAATAATCACTATCACTATCACTGAATCATTATCATAATCATTATCATTATCAAAATCATTATCATCATAATCATCATAATCATTCTTATTATCATCGTCATCATCATCATATAATCATTATCACCACCATTATTGTGAACATTATCGTCATCATCAAATATCATCATTATCACCACCGCGTTGTCATTATCATGATCATTATCGTCATCATTATCATCATTATCACCACCATTATAATGATCATTATCGTTATTTTCATTATATTATCATAATCATCATATCATTATCACCACCATTATCATGATCATTATCGTCATCATTATCATCATATCACATTATCACCACCATTATCATGATCATTATCGTCATCATTATCATCATATCACATTATCACTTCCATTATCATGATCATTATCGTCATCATTATCACCACCATTATCATTATCATTATCGTCATTAATTGTATATATCGTCACTATCATCATTTATTATTGATTCAAGAGAAAAACACTCAGCTCTTTAGCAAAATCCCCATGCCACTCTTTGTAATCTAACGTTATTCAAGATTCTAACATATTGTTTTTCTAGATCTCTCCATCAGACCAAACTGCGTTGTCTGTCATTACATACATTGGTATAGGGGTCTCATTGGCTGGATGCTTACTTACTCTCATACTACACTTTGCCTTTGTGTAAGTACTCCAGTTTCACGTTATCACCGCTGTACTATTTTACAAAAGGCGCATGTGCACAGGCTAAGCCTCGATTTGTTGTCAGAATATTCACAAATTCCCTAGCAAAGCATGAAAAAATATTATCGCTTAACAATATAAACACATTTAAATTTACTCTGAATTGATGCAAATGCAAATGCGCCTTTTGTCAAATAGTACAGCGTTGCTAGACAACATGAATTAACTGGTCTATGATGATGAATTGTGATTTGTTCGGGGGTTTGTGGCCTTGAAAAAGACAGTTGATGTGATTCTGAAAAAAATTGTTATTACAGTGAATTCGAATAAGATTTAAAATGAATATAAATTAATGATTTTAAAAGTTGGAAACAGAACTTTCGTCCCAATTGAATAACCTACTCCTACTTAAATATAATTAATAATAAAATTACATACATAAAGACGTTTCAAAATCATTACTTATAAAATTACATACATCATTAATATGTTCATTTTTGTTATGCTAAGTTTACTAGCGTCTGCCATTATTCGTGCTTGTACTTGTTTGTACCGTTGATTAAGGAGGCTCGGGTCAGTATTTTTCGCGCTCACCCAGCGACGTTTGAAAGGCCGTAGTTCCCGCGTCAGAAGGTATTTTGACAAGATTTTTTAACACATGTCTACATATAGAATAAAGTTTTTAAAAAAGTTATTTTTGATAAAATCGATAATATTTTAGACGACAAATGATAACGCCGCCGAATTTCTATGTAGCCTATTTTTGGGAAAAATCGACCTAAACTTTTAAAACCACATAGCCTACTTTAAAGCTGTTAACTAGGTCAACAATCTGGCAAAGTTTTAAAAAAATTCATCTCACCGATTTTGAATAAAAACGGGTCATTTTATTTCCTAGGAAAAATTCATTGTATTATAATATTTACCGATAACAACAGACTTTGAAGAGATAAATCAAAATCCTTCCAGCCAGGTATTAACAGGACATTTGTCTACATTGTCTGTGAATTTCAACAAATTTAGTCCACGGGATTTCTTTTGAGAAAGGATACAAATCGGCAAAAGTTTGTCAGTTTTTGTGCAAAACTTCTAATTTTTACTTCTGAGCACGCTAACGAAAAAATCTGAGACAACTTTTTTTTATTTTTTAGCTATCAAAAGTTCACCATATTTTCAAGTGCACCTCTAAATTTTATAGTGATTGAAATATTTTGAGGTGGTCAAATAAAATTCTGAACGTGGGTATATTTGCCTTCGCTTTGCAGCGGCTGGTTTGTTTTTATTTTCGAGTTATACATGATTTGCATGCTTTTGCTTTTTTATACCCACGTTCAGAATTTTATTTGACCGCCTCAAAATATTTCAATCACTATAAAATTTAGAGGCGCACTTGAAAATATGGTGAACTTTTGATAGCTAAAAAATAAAAAAAAGTTATCTCAGATTTTTTCGTTAGCGTGCTCAGAAGTAAAAATTAGAAGTTTTGCACAAAAACTGACAAACTTTTGCCGATTTATATCCTTTCCCAAAAAACATCCCGTGGACTAAATTTGTTGAAATTCACAGACAATGTAGAAAAATGTCCTGTTAATACCTGGCTGGAAGGATTTTGATTTATCTTTACAAAGTCCGTTGTTATCGGTAAATATTATAAAACAATGATTTTTTGCACTGAAAACAATTGTCCCGTTTTTATTCAAAATCGGTGAGATGAATTTTTTTTAAACTTTGCCAGTTTGTTGACCTAGATAACAGCTTTAAAGTAGGCTATGTGGTTTTAAAAGTTTAGGTCGATTTTTCCTTAAAATAGGCTACATAGAAATTCGGCGGCGTTATCATTTGTCGGCTAAAATATTATCGATTTTATTAAAAATAACTTTTTTAAAAACTTTATTCTATATGTAGACAAGTGTTAAAAAATCTTGTCAAAATACCCTCTGACGCGGGAACTACGGCCTTTCAAACGTCGCTGGGTGAGCGCGAAAATTACTGACCCGAGCCTCCTTAACCGGATCTTCACGTTCTTTCCTCACGAGGCTTATGATCGAGGCTGAGGCGGTGCGAAAATCTCTATTAGCAGGGAAACTTGGTTGTTATGCTATTGTACTGGGCATAGTAACGGTGACATTTGTAGCAGCCATTATTATGTTTTATAGATGACCTAGGTGAAGACCACTTCATAAATATACGACGTTGGATTCCATAATGGATCCAGTACTAAAAACCAACACATCACTATTGCACTGTTACCAGAGGGTCCTGAAGGGGTAAAATGGGAGCTGGGATTGGCCTTATTTTTGACTGGGAAAATGGGATTGATGCACTGGGACTGGGATTTACAAATAAAAGAACAATAGAAAATGGGAATGGGAATGGGAATGGGAATGGGAATGGGAATGGGAATGGGAATGGGAATGAAAACTTAAAAAACTTAAGCAAAACTGATGGGATTATGTGATTTTTAACTGGGATTTGGTCCAAATATAAACTGGGAAATGGGATTCGCCCCCCCCCCCCCCCCCCCCCTTTCAGGACCCTCTTACCATGTTTACAAATCAGTATAAATATCTTGCATCTCCACAACACACAGCGGGCTATCACTAGCAGCACCAAACCGAGGCTAATTTGAAAAAATGAGCCTGCGTTACAAAGATCAGAGTCACAGCAGTTTATCAACCAAGAGATCTGTCCAGAGGGAACAATAAGTATAATTTTGTTCTTTGCGCATGACCGTTCTTGCACAGCCCAGTACTTATCCCTGACTGATATCACCAAAGATAGCCGCTGGCCAGTTGGCTTTAAGGCACCCATCGAAGCCATTATTTAAATGTATATTAGCTATAGTGAACACATTTTTGTATCATTTTATCTTGTAATCATCAAAACATTGAATATGTTATTAATTCTTTTTATTGCACAAAATTGTAAAAGTTTACAAATTGTAAAATATACAGTAAAGCAAGGTTATCGGAAGGAATACCAACAATTAGTAAAATAAATACAACAAATTGAAGGTAAATTTTGATTGTCTGGGTATGTGCAGTTTTTGTGTGTTATGTTATCTGGCCCACTTGAATGGTCTGAACCCAGGTGAATGTTTAAGCGATGATGGTCACTGTCATTGACTGGGTGTGTTTATTGTTGAGGCCTTCTCTTAATGGTGTTGATGTTCGATGTTCCGACAATTATCTTGTTGTTGTTGTTGTTGTTGTTGTTGTTGTTGTTGTTGTTGTTGTTATTGTTTATTGATTTAAAGATTACTAACAGCTGGTTTTGTGTTTTTGTTTTAGCAATGTTCGAGCACAGTTGTCTCAGATTCATGTCAATCTAGTCATCTCCATCGCCATTGGTCAAATCATCTTTATTGCAGGCATTAACGCAACTGAGAACAAGGTGTGTTGACAGATATTGCAACCCAACCACCCACCCACCCACCCACCCAACCAACCAACCAACCAACCAACCAACCAACCAGCCAATTCAACAAATATTTAGTCAAACAACAAACCGCCAACCAACCAACCATCAAATATCAGCCATTGTTCATGCCGATTTGTACTTGTCTATTGATCAGATAGCCTGTGTTTGTGTTGCTGCTCTTATACAATACTTCTACTTGGTGGCGTTTTGTTGGATGCTTGTTGAAGGGATTCAACTATATCTTAGGATAGTAAAAGTCTTTAACTTTGAACATGGGATGCCAGCAAACTACATCTTTGCATGGGGTAAGCGACTAATTCGCAGCCGAAATAACCGACTTCAAACATTAATTAGTTCTAAAGATGATACTGATACTCACAGATTATGTTGATGGCGATGATATAATGATTCTAGTGATTATGATTATGATGATATTGAGAACAGCGAGGAGGACGTTGGTCACGATGATAACAATGATGATGATAATGATGGTGATGATTATGATGATGATGATGATGATGATGATGATGATGATGATGATATACTGATAATGATTCTAGTGATAATGATTATGATGATAATGTGAAAAATGAGGAGGAGGTTGGTCACGATGATAACAGTGATGATGATAATGTTGGTGATGATGATGATGATGACGATGAGGATGTTGGATTTGATTTGAACATTATGATGCTGGCGATGAAGACAATATTAAATGATCGATAATCGAAATATGATGGTGATAATGCTGGTGGTGATGGTAATTGTGATGGTGATTATATAACGATGATAATGATTATATAATGTTCGATGAAGATGATGATGATAATGATTAATTATTTAATGATGATGATGACAAATACGGGGATGATCATGAGAGATGATGATCGATGATGATAATGATGATGATGATGATGATGATGATTAATTATTTAATGATGATAACAACAAATACGGGAATGATCATGAGAGATGATGATCGATGATGATAATGATGATGATGATGATGATGATGATGATGATGATGATGATGATGATGATCGGTAATGATGATAATCGATGATTACGATCGATGATGTTGATGATGATGATCGATGGTGATGATCGATGGTGATGATCGATTGTGATGATCGATGATGATGATGATGATGTTGATGATGATGATGATGATTTTGGTTTAAGGGATAATTAACGATTATCATAATAAATACGAGGATGATGATTCATGCAATGGTGATGGTGATGATGATGGCTGTGACTCGATAATGATGTAATGATAATTCTAACTCTTTTTGTTTGTGTTCTATACTCTTACACATCCATGTAACATGTATATTTGCGTTAACAAGTCTCAATTGTACAGGTTTCCCACTAGTGGTTGTCTCGGCTACGATTGGAGCTTCAGCAAACAGTAAAGGAGGGATCGTTGGATTTGTTCATGACAAGTTGTAAGTCTAGATATTTCAGCCGTTACACACAACATAACACATCCATCCATCCACCCATCCACTGAGAAAATCAAATTGTTATTGTGTAATAGTTCTTATTTCATGGTTTTATTGTTTTTTGCTCTACCATTTACTCCTTATATGTACTTTATATGTATTCATTTTCAGCTGTTGGCTTTCCTTCAAGAACAAACTAGCATGGACATTTGTTGGACCTGTCTTAGCAATAACACTGGTAAGAAAAACACACTTGGCGATATAGAATTATTAAAAAGAGTGAGAATTTTGATGATGATCCCCTTCAAGGTTACTTGCGCCATATTGACATGTTTTAACACCTTGTGGTACAATGGACCTCTTTACCTCCGTATGTAAATTGCCCATTTCAGACCACGTGTCATTCCCTTGAGAATTGTTCTTTTATGATGAACGTGTTATATTATTTACATGCGAAAGAAACAATTCCCAAGGGTAGCATCATGTGAACTGAAATGGGACAACAAACAAGGAAGGTAAAGAGGTCTATTGGTCGAGTGCGATCGGATGCGATTAATTGAGTGCGATTTTACTTGGACCAGCAAATTCGATACGTTAATAATAATATCAATAAATAATAATAATAATAATAATAATAATAATAATAATAATAATAATAATAATAATAATATTATTATTATTATTATTATTATTATTATTATTATTATTATTATTATTATTATTATTATTAACGTTTATTAGTTTTTATTTTGTTTTTCAGATCAATGTTATTTTATTGCTGCATGTTATCAGGGAAATGGCACGGATGGATAAAGCTATGGTTGGATTGACTCCACAGTTAGATATCGTACGGTAAGACTTGTTTGAAAGTATTTTAAACCAGAAGTTTGTCATGAAAATTATTATCATTTTCACTGTTTTCATCAATGCCACTATAACGAATAACCTTATTTTTGTCATCATCACTCATCATTCATCATCATCATCATCATCGCCTATCTTAAGCTGAAATATAAATGGAAACTAGCGAGTAAACTAGTATAGGCTGCGTCGGTGTTTGATCGATATAAACGATAGATAATAGAATGAAATTTGTAACATCGTAAAAAATGTTTACTGACGTTTCCTTTTACTCCGACGAAAGGCTAAAGCTCGAAACGTCAGTAAAGTTAAGTCAACATTTTTAACGGTGTTGCAAATTTCATTACGTATAATGTACCTATCTTAAGATGAAGCAATCTACATCCAACTTACAGAGTACAGCCGACAGTATCGGCTGAAAACAGTATGGACTCTCAACACAACAAAAAAGCTAAAAAATATCATGTTATTTTTTTAATAGTAAAACAGCCAAGGCGTGTGCTGTTTTGTTTCCCCTACTCGGCATCACCTGGTTGTTTGGTATTCTTACTATGACCGAAGTAGGCGTGGCTGCACAGTATATCTTCACTATACTAAACTCAATACAGGTAAGTCAAATAGTCCCCTTCACAGTTCCCTGCGCCATCTTAAAAGGTAGCCGGGCCTTTGCATCGAAGCGAGACGAACGTTGAGATTGCAATGATAGAGACCTTTTAACACCTTGTCGGACAATTATTCACGTGTCTCTATCATTGCAAGTTCAACGTTTGTCTCGCTTCAATGCAAAGGCCCGGTTACCTTTCAAGATGGCGTAAGGAACTGCAACCTCGTTACCAGGACCTTTTCCCTTCGCTTTTTGTTCCAATTCAGTTTTCACATTATTCCCCCAGGATAGGTGGGGTTGGGAGTGTAATCTATGTATATTAAGCCTTAGTTTTCATTATTTACTTTCATGCTACTTACATCGATGTTCCTTTTTTATTTCAGGGGTTTTTGATATTTATACTGAACTGTGTCAGGAATAGTGAGGTATCGATGATGGTAACATTAATTACTTCATTTACTCGAATAAGCGCCGCGGCGCTTATTAAATTTTTCTCGATCTCACTGTCCCATTCTTGATCAGAATTACGAATATTGGGGAGACAACTTATTGGACGAGCGGTGAAATATAATTACTTTGAACTGAAGAATATAGCTTTTGATAAAAAATTATTTCCAATGCTGTTCTAGAGTAGCCTAATAGCGTTAAAGTGCGGCGCTTATTCGAGTAAATACTGTATTTATGCAGGAGCCTGATTTATAAATATAATAAATTGCTAGACTTTGCATCAGTTCTATGATAAATAAGGACGTTAAATTGAAGATCCCGTCTCTCAACACCACATAAAATAACTATTTGAAACTGATCACGTATTTTGATTGGTTGGTTGACTTGGGGATTTTCAGTACACTTAAGAAGTGTTGAGAAGCACTCCGCTTCGCGTCGATCGTGATTCTCTTAACACTTCTCTCGTGACAACCCCGCGTGCTTTATAACTGCACACAGCACGCTCGCGCGTTTTCTATTTCTCCATTATATTCTACAGTATCAATAAGGTTTTGCCTTCTTTATTACTGCGTACTTCTCGTAACACTTCTATCGTGTTCTGTCAATCTCCGCGTTATTTATAACTGCACACAATACGCGCGCGCGTTTTCTATTTCTTCAATATTATTATCATTTATGCATATGCATTATAAAGCGCGCGCATTTGAACATCAGTGAAATTCCATATCATTTAATTCCTTTAATTTCAGATACGTTCAAAGGTGAAGGCCAAGTTACATATGTTCCATCGCCCCAAGACACCGTCGACAGTGGTGCCCGACCCCTCACCATTTACCCATTCGCTGCAGCCTCAACAAACAAAGAAATTCATAAAGACAGCATTCACCAATCGACAGAGAGATTCATTACCCGCCATAGAAACTCCAGTGAAAAAGTGGAAAAACAACAAAGGAATCTAAAGAATTTAACTCAAAGCGATTTCCCTTGAATGCAAAACCCGTGACTGTACATATGCGTTTCTTATATTTGTAATTGTTTGTTTATTTATTATTATTTTTGTCTGTTTGTTAAGCCTGGTTTTCACTAGCGACGCAAGCGCAGACGCAAGCGCAAGCACAAGAGGCCTTATTTCGTAGTGAAAACCGCCCACGCAAGCGCAAGCACAATCGCCAGCGCAAGGTATCAAAAATTTTCCTTTTTTCTTGCGTTTGCGCTTGTGCTTGCGCGTGGCACTAGTGAATAGTTTGTTTGCGCTTGCGCTTATTCACGTCTCGTTTTCACATGCTTGTGCTTGCGCTTGCGTTTGCGCTTGCGTTGCGTCGCTAGTGAAAACCAGGCTTTAGATTTTATTTGTATCAAAGATATGCATATTGTTCTGTTGCAATCT
This sequence comes from Metridium senile, assembly GCA_949775045.1. NCBI lineage: Eukaryota > Metazoa > Cnidaria > Anthozoa > Actiniaria > Metridiidae > Metridium > Metridium senile. The sequence goes on along the minus strand of OX459101.1, from coordinate 3,625,868 downwards.
CAACCTGTTAAAAAAGAAAAAAATCTCACGCGCTAATCAAAGTCTTTTCAGTGTTACTTCTCACCTACAATACCATATATGATATATGGTAATGGCATTGTTTTCAAGATTGCATACGGTATTTCTGATACGATATTTTGCTGTGGTTGTTTTGAAGCGCAATTCCCATATGAAGAATTCAGAATACTATTTTCTGAATATATCTACTTGACGAAACAGTAATAGGGACCAGACAGTCTTTCTGTCCAGGAATGGGTGAACTAATTCCACCCCTTAATTACGAACTTATTTATTGTTTTTGTAATTTAATGATGAATATTATGAATTGCTTGTAAATAGCTAGCTATATACTATGAAAATCATTAGATTGGTAAAACGTCTTGGTTTTGTACCACATGACCAATTTTGAGCAAAATGATTGGCCAGAAGGTACAAACACAAGATAGGATTTCAAACGAGCATTTTACCACTCTAGTGATTTCGATGGTAGAAAAATAATCATGTTGTAGTTCAGGTTATATGTTGTAGTTTCGGCTACGTATCTTAGGTCAACCAATATGGTTATTTTAGGTAGCATGTACCTTTACTTCCTTCCTTAACTTACTTCCGGTCGGAGACACAATAGTGTCCACGGGATAGGAAATGCCACTCATGTCTGTCCCTCATGTAGTTCTCTAGACTAATTCAGTAGAGTCAAAGAGCCCTGTATCTCTGAGTACATCCATGTACCTATATTCATGTAAAAATGTTTTTTTTTAACATTGAAATTAACCAGGTTTATACCAGGTACTAAATATACTAAAAAAACATATATTGTATTGTATATATTGTAGGTTATTGGAATGTGGTTTTGTACCAGTATAATTTGATTTGAGCCAGAATGGAATGCTCATCCATTATAGGTTACCCCCAGCAAGCCAGGTTTCCCTAACAATGTGATTAACTCCAGTTTTTTTTTTATGGAGTAACTAAGAGTATTGCTACTCCCCCTGGATGGGATGCTAGTCTATCACATGTTACCCCCAGCAAGTCAGGTTTCCCTAACAATGTGATTAACTCCAGTTTCTGTAGCATGGAGTAACAAGGAGTATTGCTACTCCCCCTGGATGGGATGCTACTCTATCACATGTTACCCCCAGCAAGTCAGGTTTCCCTAACAATGTGATTAACTCCAGTTTCTGTAGCATGGAGTAACAAGGAGTATTGCTACTCCCCCTGGATTGGATGCTAGTCTATCACATGTTACCCCCAGCAAGGGACAATGTGATTACAGGCGCTGTTTTTTCAGTTTTTTCAGCAGCTTCTACTTGTCTTTTATGCCATTGCAACACAAGTTGCTTGTTTCTCACAGGAACAACACAGGAGCCCCAAAAGAATTCCCCCCCCCCCCCCCCCCCCAAAAAAAGAACGCTTGCTGTCTTGCAGTATTATTAATTTGCTGTTTTTGCATTAGACCTTTTCGCAATGCAACTTAACTTGCAATTGTATTTTATATCAACCCTCCATCAACTTGTGTCACAAAGGCATTGCGGGACAATTACTGATAGAATTGCACAATGTAACAGGGCCCTAGGTTCAATAGTCACCCTCGCAGTAAGTAACTAAGTAACTTTATTTACAGAGGGTAGCCCTAAATAGCTAAAAGCTAATAAACTTGTGGCCCTTGCAGTCCACTTCTCTTTCCACAAACAGTACAATAAAACACTAAATTTAAGTGTAATATTTATTTGCAAATATAATTTCTTGAAATACTTACATGTGTATTAATTTGCTGTGTCCTTAATTTTTAAATTTACAATGGTTTACCAAATTTCGTTTAACATAGGACCAATAATAGAACTTCAACTATTTACAAAATTGCTTGCTTGAATTTACAATGGAAATTGAAATATAACAAATTTGCAGTAGCTAGCGCTGTGCCAAGAATTTTATATAAATAAATAATTTGATATGCTTGCTATGTAACCCTTATAAGTTTTTCTTAAATTTTGTAAATGCTTTAATTTTTAATTCTAGTGAATATCTTGCTGAAAGTCTTGTATAAATTAAACCCCAATACGCGGGATTCCTGTGTAAATTGTTAAACCAGAAATAGTAAATTTGTCCGAAACAAATATTCAAAAAAAATATTCTTTTATGAGTTATTTTGCCTTTAAATCAATTAAAGTCTGTATAATTAGAAAGATACTACATCCTGGGTTGTTTCTTTGCAAGGAAAAGTTCAGATAAAGCAAAATTTTCTTGCTCTTCTTTTGTGCTAGGCATCCTTCGAGTTTGTAAATTGTGTGAAGCTTTGACGACGAAAATGTTCAAAAATCCAGAATTTCTGAAGTCTTGGGTGAAAAGTTGAATTGAATCTTGAAGAGTAGTTATTGAGCATTAATTCCGTCCATAACTTTATCGAAAAGTGCTAAGGTTTAGCTTTCTTTTCGCCGTCTGAGTATGACTCCCTCGCGCGGTGCCTTGTTTCGAAGAAGGACGAAGAAACTTTAAGTTATCTTGCTCGACTGTTTCTTGGCACTTTAAGTTTGGAGTTGCAGGAACATGTACACTGGCTTGACTCTCAGAATTTTTCTTCTCCTTTGCTGTTGTGCTTGAACCTTGCTGTGAAGGCTCAACGAAGTCTGCAACGTGGCTAAACTCCAAGCGTTTTCGACACTTCGAATGTACCCTGTTTTCGGCCGGAATAAAATTCCTTTTCCGATAGCTCTGCTTCTTCTTTGGCGCCCATAATATGTGTCCTGAATATGGTATTCTGTTGTCTGGCGGTGGAGTTACATGTAGAGTCGCGGGCATCTTTTCTTCGGTGTTCAAAATGGGAAATATGGCGACAAGTTCAACTTTCACAAGTTCAATCTTGCCTTTTCTTTGCAGAATAACAACAGCATTTCAAAGAAGCCCGCTAAGTACCCATCAATTTTAATATCGCATTCTGATTGGTTGAATTCTTATTTCTCGCCATTTGATTGGTCGCTATTGTATTTTGACACGCGAGAATGTCGTAGCTATGGTTTCTAATTGTTCAAGAGCCAATGAGAATGCAAGTTTTACAATATGTCATTAGCGTCTCGTGTAACACAATGGTATACACTCTGTCACACTCGTGTGAACATAAAAATACTAAAAATATTTCCTTAAAGAACGCTAAAACCTCATTAGTAATAAATACTTTGTTTGATAATGTCCAAAATCTAAAAATTCGCGAATTTATAAAAAGTCAGAAAAAGAAAATATAAAATAATTATAGCGTGACCTAATGTAACGCAAGCTAAAATCATTCCCAGGACCACGCGTTTAGTACAATAGGCCATGTGACTGAAAAAAGCAAGATGTCGGACAAACAACGTTTCAAAACACAATTTTTGAGCAATTTTTAACTTGAAAAATTTGCTTTTTTAAACTATCTCCAACCACCATAATCTACCGAAAGTAAGATAAGTTATTGAAGTTTTATTTTACGTCGCTTTTTATTGTAATTTTGAGAGTGGTATTTGGAAAAAATGGCAAAAAAGAAGACCCTAGGAAAGCCTAGCCAAGGGAAGAAAGGCAAAAACAACCAACACTACAAACGCAAGAAAAAGAACACAGAAGACGTAGAGTTAGAAGTTGTTGAGGTATGTTTATATTCCTTTAAGTAACGTGTTTTTTGAAAGGCAGAGGACCTTCAAAAATCATAATTTCTGATTATTTTTCACTTGGTTTTCAAAAACGTTTTATCAAAACTTTTGGCAATTAACTCAAGCTTAATTTTCTAAAGTGAGTCTATCTTGAACACCCGGGGTAACCAATTGATGAAATCGATCATTGGAAATTCAATCAATAATTTAACATCTATTGATATAGTAACTGATATAGATCGATACTCCTCGCTATACTGTTTGACCATTGGAGATATTGATCTTTGTGAGGGACTTTGCGTCCTATTATTGCTTCTCCATGAACTTTGTCAACTATGTCCTAATATAAATAAAAAAATAGATATTGGCCAAGTGATGACCAATCGATGATCACAAGGACGTCTCCAATCGATGATCATAGATTGACAATAATAATGATAATCAATAGGTGAGCATGGTGTTTACAAGTGTTGGTATTGTAATGCTTATTTGCCAGCCATTTTAACACTAGAATGTTTAATTTTCTTTGTTCTAAAAAATATGTCACTGTACGTCTACTTATAGCAAGCAATGCCAATAGTCTTTTTTGCAGTTGACTACAGCCTGCGGTAATTTAAGGAGTGTACATGTTATCAAACAATTGAAACACTTTAAAATTCCACAGGCCATATAGTCAAATTCTAAAGAATATATTGCACACTATATCAAGGCTGAGGTTGATCAACAAGAACTGTGAAACTGTCTATTAAAGCTATCAATAGACCTCTTTACCTTCCTTGTTTGTTGTCCCATTTCAGATCACGTGATGCTACCCTTGGGAATTGTTTCTTTCACATGTAAATGATATACAATGTAACATGTTCATTATAAATGAACAATTTTCAAGGGAACAACACTTGATCTGAAATGGACAATTTGCATACGGAGGTAAAGAGGTTGTGTGCAATAGTGAATCACACAAATCATTCATTGTTTGGTCATGTGTTTCTTTCCTAAAGGTGAAAGATTTTGATAATGAAGAAGATGACAATGATAATAAATCTGATGATGATGCAATGGATATCACTGAAACAAGAAAGATGGTAACTCAGCAGAACAAAAAGAAAAAGAAATCAGGGGGTTTCCAGTCCATGGGTAAGATGAAAACAATTATAAGGCAGCCTTCATTTATTAGTGTATTGGTGGAGGGTTCGGCAAAATCACCTGTTGTCTTTTCCAAATATTACCCAATCCCCCTTCCTCCTGGTTGGCTAAAATATCACAACCCCCTTATATTTCATCACGTTTTCACCAAACCCCTATAACACAGCATACAATTTGTAACAACCCCCCCCCCCCCTCCCCCCTATGTAGCTTCTGGAAATATTCGTTAAATATGTTAATACGTTAAAAATCAGACATTCTTTTATATGATAAACAGTTAGTTTTTAGTCATTTATACGTTTATTACAATGAAAAAACGGTCGTAGGTAGGTAAACTTTATTTAAACATGCTAGCCCCATCAAGTTAAGCTGATTTCTTCAAGGGGCGTGTGAATAAAAATTACATAATAAAAGTTGATATCATTATATTACACTAGTTTATAATATACAAAAGCATTTGTTAGACTTGTTGGTAAATTAATCAAAGCCCCCTGGTATTTCTATTGTTTGTTGATGTTAGCATTCCAAGTCTTTCCATGAACTGTACTGCAATACAAAATAATATATTATTTTTTAGGGCTTAGTGGATCTGTCTTTAAAGGAGTAATGAAGAAAGGCTACAAAATACCTACACCAATCCAACGAAAGGTAATAATCCAGTTTCACATTAACTATATCACCGCTGTACTATTTGACAAAAGGTGCAATTTGCACAGGCTAAAGCCTCAATTTGTTGTCAGAATATTCACTAATAGACCTCTTTACCTACTTAAGCAATTTGCCCATTTCAGACCATGTGTCATTCCCTTGAGAATTGTTCTTTTGTGATGAACGTGTTACATCATTTACATGTGAAAGAAACAATTCCCAAGAGTAGCATCACATGATCTGAAATAGGATAACAAACAAGGAAGGTAAAGAGGTCTATTCCAAGCAAAGCATAAAAAAATGATATCGCTTAACAGTAGAAAACACATCTGAATAGCTGTTATTATAATTTAATGCAAATGTTTTTGAACAATAAATTCAAGACAACGCACTTGGGTAAAAACAAAAACTTGCCCCAAAAGCCTTAACTTAAAAAATAATTTGATTTTTCAGGCGATACCTGTGATAATGGATGGTAAAGATATTGTAGCCATGGCAAGGACAGGTAAGATAACAACTTAGTTGTAATGTAGTAGCCATGCTTGGCTTTTCTAGAGCCATTGTTAGTAATGAAAGATTACAACCATCAGTTAAAGTGATCTCATATTGGTATTCTTTTCATTATTGACAATGGCTGTAGAACAGCAGAAACATGTCTACATTAAATATATAATCATAAAAAATTAATTTAGAAAAATTAATTTAAGGGCATTAAATTGTTTTTATTTTTTTTGCGTAAACTTTTTTTCGCGGGTCTTTAATAATCACAAAATTAACGACACGTGAAAATTAGTACGAATAAGGTTATTACAGTGTCTAACATAATTTGTTAATGTCAGTGCAATGACATAATTTAGTCATCAAAATATTAATTAACTTATTTTTGTGACTCATTTAAGGATCTGGTAAAACTGCAGCGTTTCTGATCCCTATGTTTGAAAAACTCCAGACACATTCTGCAAAGGTATTTAGTATTACTAACAACAGAGATTCTAGCTTAGGGAATTTCACTCTTTTGATTCTAAATCACACTGAATTGTGTTAAAAGTTAATATTCTTTGCAATATTTCCCATAAAAAATGAAAATAATTCCTATTTTTTACGTTTTTGATTAACTAAGCTTGTGTTCAAAATTTGTTTTGTTGTTGTTGAAGATTTTGTTGTTTGAAGTTTAAAACACAAAGTGAATGAAAATCACCAACTTTAAGCCATTTTTTGCAATACTCGATATTCAAAAAATTCCAAAAGAAGTACAGCTTCAACATTTACTTCAACATTGATTTGATTTTGTTGAACGCTGTAGATTGGTTGTTGCAATCGAACGATGTTCAACGTAGGGGGAAAACGGTTTCAATGACAATATTGAAATGGTGTGGCAAACAGCTTCAACATTGCCATTCAACAAAATCGAATGGATGTTGAAGCAAATGTTGAAACCGTTTGCCCAGGACTTTACCTGTGCAAATCTACAGTGGTGCCAGATAACATGAAATGGGAGTATTATTACAAGACCAAAGGCATTATTTTCTTTCATTGCTTTTGCATAATAAATACATATTTACTCAAAGAAAGTCAGAAAAATAAATCAAAAGTCCCAACCTTAAAATGCTGTGTTCAAAATAATAAATATATTTTTGTTTCAGTCAGGAGCAAGGGCTTTGATTCTGTCACCTACAAGAGAGCTGGCTTTACAGACCCTCAAGTTTATCAAAGAGGTAAACTTCTTAATGCAAACTATCCATAAAAAGTAAATTTAAATCTTGTATTATTTTGAGCAAGCTATATAAAAATATTTTGCAGATAAGAGCTGCATGGTCAGGATCTCTCACACACATTCCACACTACATTCTATCTGTGATAAAGTTTAAATGTATTTAATGTTTGTTTGTTTTTACCCAGCTTGGTCGGTTTACTGGTCTTCATTCTGCCATTGTTCTTGGTGGTGATAGTTTTGAAAGTCAATTTTCTGCAATACACAGAAACCCTGATATGTGAGTTAAATTACCATTTTGTTCACTTGTGCCTTTTTTCTCTCCCTTCCTTACTGCCTCCCTTCCTTGCTTCCTTTCTTTCTCCCCACTGCCTCCCTCCATTCAACTCCCCTTCCTTACTTCACCAATCTTATCTTCCTTCCTTACTTCCTTCCTCTTTCCTCCCTTCCCCTCTCTCACTCCCTCACTCCCTCCCTCACTTCCTCTTTCTTTCTTTCCTTCCTTTCTTCCTTTTTAAGTTTTATATTTATTTGTTAAGGCGATTCGACCCAATATTTTTGCATGAGCACCTTCCCACTTTGAACCTCATATACTTAAAGAAATTGATTCCGATTTCATATCTTCTTTCCACATACGTTACATATAGACGAAAGTACAATTTGGTATTTTTTTTAAGAGATCAGATTGCACATCACGTGGTAATGATGTCACAACTGTTTTAACTCGGAATCCAATTTTACCCTTCAACCGCATTTTCTAGGAAAATGCTTTGTCCTGCATATACCTTGAGTGTTTGTCTTCCTCTGGGAGCAGTTTCATTGAAATCCAAAAGACGAATTTAGAGATATTCAGGGATACAGAATTAAGAGTACAATTTTATGCGTAAGCTAAACAATGGACTTCAGGCAGCCAAGTATATGAGGTTCAAAGTGGGAAGGTGCTCATGCAGAAATATTGGGTCGAATCACCTTAATCATCAACCTACCCCTATAGTTATTTACTATCTATTCCTTTCTTGTAGTATTGTTGCTACACCTGGTCGTTTCCTTCATGTCATCACTGAAATGGACCTCAAGCTATCTGCTGTAGAATATGTTGTATTTGACGAAGCAGACAGGTACTATTATTAAGAAAACTAAATGATATTGCTAAGACACTTGAATGTACAGTATAGGGAAACAATCAAACAGTTACATAGGTACTATTATTAAGAAAACTAGATGACATGCAAAGACACTTGAATAATTATAGTGAAACAAACAAACAGTTACATCTTTAGGTACTATTATTAAGAAAGCTAGATGACATGCAAAGACACTTGAATAATTATAGTCAAACAAACAAACAGTAACATCTGTAGGTACTATTATTAAGAAAGCTAGATGACATGCAAAGACACTTGAATGTAAAGTGAAACAATAAAACAATTACATAGTTTACACAACTTACAAAAAATATACATGTGAGTTCATACAATATTTTCTTTTTCTTCAGGCTTTTTGAGTTAGGATTTGCTGAACAACTGCATGAAATCATCCACAAACTACCTGATGCTAGGTAATCCGTTCAACAACTTTTAAATATATGAAAAGTAACTGTTCTTCACTATATCCAATCCAAAAATCCCCTCCTAGCAGAGACTATGGTTTCCACCATACAGAGATCTCTGGCTGGTAAGGTGGAAACCATAGTCTCTGCTAGGAGGGGATTTTTGGATTGGATATAGTGAAGAACAGTAAAGATGCCTTTTGCTCTCAACTGTTTGTTTCTTTGATGATTTAATACTAGATAGACTAATATGTGATTGAAATAGGAGCTACACCTATTCTGAAGGGTCAATCGCATACTGGCAACAAAGCAAAGTAATAAGTAACCATTGATAACTATAAATACACAGAGATTACATTCAAGCGAATACCAAAGCAAACAATACTCTGGCGCCCTTGATCTGGTGGAGTGTTCTCTGTGATCAATCAATGTTGATATGTCATTGTGTTACTTAGTAACAGAAACACATTTGTCACAAATAATTGAATGGTTGAGAGCAGGGGACCTTTTTCTTTTGCAAAGTAGCCTTTTAAAAGGTTTTGTATGCATGAACACTGCAAGTACATAATATCTACTTAATAGACTAATAGACATACTGGCAACAAAGCAAAGTAATAAGTAACCATTGATAACTATAAATACACAGAGATTACATTCAAGCGAATACCAAAGCAAACAATACTCTGGCGCCCTTGATCTGGTGGAGTGTTCTCTGTGATCAATCAATGTTGATATGTCATTGTGTTACTTAGTAACAGAAACACATTTGTCACAAATAATTGAATGGTTGAGAGCAGGGGACCTTTTCTTTTGCAAAGTAGCCTTTTAAAAGGTTTTGTATGCATGAACACTGCAAGTACATAATATCTACTTAATAGACTAAACTAGCAACCAGCATCAAAATAACTATGTTGCTGGCCAAAAGCTGATATATGTATATATATGATTGCAGAAGAGACAGAAAGTTTTGTAGAAAGAAAAGTTGTTAATATTAATAATTGTTTCATAGACAAACCCTCCTGTTCTCAGCAACATTACCAAGACTTCTGGTAGACTTTGCTAAAGCTGGTAAGAAATTTGATAATAAATAGATGGAACCAATACAAAAATATGATTTGATGAAGGAAGCAATACATGAATTAATAATACAGTTGTACCTCTATTAAGTGGCCACCCTCGCAACTTTCCAAAGTGACCGCTTAATAGAGACTGGGCTCTGAATAGAGGTATAGAATAGGTATAGGAATATATTTGGGACTTTTTATTGTGGTCGCCTAATAGAGGGTGACTGCTTAATAGAGGTACCAAAGCTTTCCAAAGTGACCGCTTAATGGAGGTTGGCCTCTGAATAGAGGTATAGGAATATATTTGGGACTTTTTATTGTGGTCGCCTAATAGAAGGTGACCATTTAATAGAGGTACCACTGTGTTATAACATAAGGTTTCTTCAATCCTGCACCTTAAGGAAGGCTTAAATCAAAATGAGTAATCAAAATCAAAATGTGTTTATCATGTATTTTCCAGGTTTAACTGATCCAACCCTGCTTCGTCTTGATGTAGACTCTAAAATAAGCGACCAACTAAAGGTAACAATAATTGTGTCATAATAATTGTAAATCACAGAAAATTAAAACTCCTGCATGTTCAAGGAGTTTTCCCTGACCAATTTAAAATGGTTCTTTCTTTCTTGTAGCCAATTTAGTTTTTATTGCGTATTTTAACAGTATGTAGGCTTAGACAAACACTAAAAAAAATTGAATGCATTAATTAGACAGTTGTTTTAAAGAAAATTGGATTAAGCTCCTTTTTACTGGGGCTTCCATGTACGGAAAAGCCCAAGTCTAAAAATGCAAACAGTTTGTCATCGTGGTCATTCACATCATGTCTCTCTTGAAGCCCAAGTGATCGCCCAGATGTTGTCTAGTTCATAATATGATACATGTAATTAATAATTATTATTAACCTCAATATTTCTCTTCTTGTAGATGGCCTTTCTTTACTGTAGAGGAGATGATAAACAAGGTATATAAATAGCTGACTTGTTTTAATAATTACTAAATAAAATATTATTACCTCTAACCACTGTGGTCAATGTTCTGAAAATTCAGAACAAGCTCACCCTGCGAGGAGAGGTTTTTTGCTCTTACTGTTAGAGAAACAAGAAAAGTAGCCTCACCCTGCACCTTTGACTTATTGTATTGTGTAATGTTAAATCTTGCCCTGGCCTCTATTGATTGAAATCAAAAGCAAACATCAATGTTAATGCATTGGAAAGTGATGTTTTTTTTTTGTCATCGTGGTTGAAAAACCGGTTTAAAACCAGTTTATTATCCTGATAGCCCATAATTTTTACATCCAGTAATGTAAGTCACGGGTGCTGTCTGGGGTTACTCTTCTTGTCACTCTAAGGGTGTCTACTCACAGTGTGCAAGAAGCCTCAGTGCTCAATATTTTTACCCCTTCATCTTGCAACCCCCAAAATGAACTTCCTATTATAATTAATGTCTTATTGTTGTTGTTGTTGTTATATTTTCAGCTGTTCTTCTTCACTTACTTCAAAATGTTATTAAACCTACTGAACAAACGTTAGTCTTTGCTGCAACAAAACACCATGTAGAATATTTAAAAGAGGTAAAAAGCATAGTATGTTAGGTACATGTACAACTGTATCAAAAAATGTTGCCACAATCAAAGTTGAATATGAAAAAAAACATTGCATGACCAAAAGGAACTGTCAAGTGATGTTTTAGCTGCCAGAGAATGAGGAGAGATGTGATGCATGAGAGGAGTGACACACCTTTTTCAGGATCGAAATCCTGCTGTGACATCATTATAGGAACACAAACAATCCCTGGCTAAATTCAGACTTAGGTGACTGTATAATAAGAGCAGTTTTGTCATTAAAGTTTATTCCAAAAAACTAATTAATAACTGCTTATTTTTCTATAATGCTTTACTTATCTCAAGATTATGTTCCTGTGACAACGTCACATACACAGAGAGAACCTTCAGAAATTTTCAAGCTTATAAAAAGTCAACGGAAAATGAAAAACATTTTTCAAAGCAAAGAAGCTTTAAATGTTATACAGTTTAATCTAGACCCTAGAATTTTAGGTGATATAGGCACTTGATTTTTTTGCAAATCTAGGATAAATCTTCTCATCTTCTTTTTCAGCTTCTTCAAATAAGTGGAATAAGCTGTTCATATGTATATAGTTCACTGGACCAAACAGGTACAATAACTAGGGTAATTTTTAAAATTTAGGGTAATTTTACCTAGTAGGGGACGTCATGTCCTATTGTAATTTTACCCGCCTTGGGGAATTAGTAGTAGACTGCATCATTGTTTATGAGGGAACAATTATCTTTTATAGGTATTTACTGGTATTGATAAAATCCTAATAAAAGATATATAAGCTCTAATAACTATTTATACACATTACTAACTTTTTGAAAATTTTATTTGAGGAAAAGAGGTTTTAATTAATAACTAATAATTTCTTATTATGTTCTTACAGCTCGTACCATCAATGTCAGCAAATTTCAACATAAGAAAACCATGGTGATGGTAGTAACAGATGTTGCAGTAAGTGGAATGAATTTTCTGCCCTTTTCTTCTTAGAGGATGGTAAATTTGTTCCTTTAAAGTCCACTTCCAATTTTGTTTCATTGTCCTTTTTTCACCCCAGATGACTTGTCTGTCGTAAAAAGTTCTCTGACATTTACCCTCATTTGACTGGTGTGTTATTGTATAATAATAGCCTGCAAAACAGGCATTCTTTTTGGTTTTGGGGAAAAATCGGATTTTGGGGTTCCTGTGTTGTCTTGATACCCGTGAGAAACATGGTGCCTAGACAAAAAAGGAAAGGTGGGGGAGGGGGAGGGAAAAGCTCCTGTTTTGCAGCCAGGCTAGTAATATGCAACAAGTCTATTCTATTCTCAGACTGATTCATTTGTTTCAGGCTAGGGGTATTGATATTCCAATGTTGGACAATGTCATCAATTTCCATTTTCCTGCCAAGTCAAAGCTGTTTGTCCACAGAGTTGGTAAGTGAATGCAGTCTCTCCCTGTCATTTTCAACACAGGAATACCAATTAATACAGTTTTGACATTACCATACTAATGAGTAATCATTTTGTTTCTTGATTTTTGACGAGATTGTCAAATTTATGCCAGCAATTTGGGATCTGTGCGAAGCTCATTAACATGTGATTTTACTCATTAGCGTGTTAAATGCGTTATGTGAAATCGTTCTAATAACTCCCATAAGTAACTTGAAAATGGCGAAACTTAATCACAATGTAACCTTTACTTTTGTATGTCTAGTAAATTATACATCGTTGTTACAGTGAGGATACTCGAACCATGAACACTTTGTGTTTTTTTTTTGGTGCTTTTTTAATCCACATCCCTTGAGCGAATATATTAGAAATAAGATGTATTATGAACACTTAGTGTATTGGAACCCAAAGCTTCATTTTTAGAGGATTTGAAGTAGTAGAAGTTCAGAAAATAATAACATGAAAAAAGTCAAGTGTTCACGGTTCAAGTATACTCACTGTAATTAGAATTTCATTTCTAGAATGAAATAAGTTTATATAAAATCTAAATGGAATACTAATCTGGATTACTTTAGGTCGAGTTGCAAGAGCTGGCAGGTCTGGCACAGCATATTCCTTAGTAGCTAATGACGAGGTAAATGGCAATATTGATATTAATGTATAATGTAATATCTCCCTCCCTAACCCCAACCCCATCACTTGTCCACATGCTCTTGGTTGTCTATTTCGGTTTGAGTATTATAATCCATTCGCAGTCAGTCGTATTACGAGAAAACAAAACAAAACGCTAAACGATTTAGTAAGAGCGTACATCGTAAAAGATATCAAAGTGTCTGAATGTGCGAAATTCAGTCTTTCGCGCGATGCATGCTTGTAAGTCACAATGGGATTTTAAAATGTTTTTTTTTTAGGTAGCACATATGTTTGACCTTCATCTCTTCCTCGGTCGACCGCTGAAACTAGCAACTGTGGAATCTAAGAGTGATGAAGGGGATTTATTTGGAGCGGTACCGCAAAGGATTGTGGATGAAGAGGAGGACTTTTTGAGAAATGCGCATGATCTTTCGTGCGATTTGGTAAGTATTTGTACTCCAGAGTTTTAGAGATTTTAGTGTTTTTACTTTAGAAAACAATTGAAATAACACTACAGCGGAACTCCGTTAATCCGGCCACCGAAGGGACAGCCACAAGTGGCCGCATTAACAGGGTGGCTGTATTATACATTACATTACATTACATCACATCACATCACATCACATCACATCACATCACATCACATCACATCACATCACATCACATCACATCACATCACATCACATCACATCACATCACATCACATCACATCACATCACATCACATTACATTACATTACATTCTGCATGTAAGTGTTTGTGCTTTAGAATTCAAAATGACTGTTGTTTTGTTTTCCAGTCGTCATTACAGAGTGTATACGTCAATGCGTATAAGCAGTATTTACGATCAAGATCTATGGCATCGTCAGAATCTGTTAAACGAGCCAAAGATCTAGTGACGTCATCAATCGCTGTACATCCCGTCATAGGTAAAAGTTACTGCAGTTTTGATAAAGGTTGTGCAATAAAAATAGGTTATTCTAATATGCTCATTTCAAAAAGGTTGCAGAGAAATAAACAAATAAAAAATGATATGTATAAATAAATGAATGAATAACTTAATGAATGAGAAAATGATACTTTTGTTCCCCTGAAATCATCATTTGTCATTCTTCCACTATTAGGTTCTGCTACGGATCAATCATCCATTACACAAGCACAGCTTCTCGAGGGAGTGCGGAATTTCAAATCTCGACAGGTAAAAATACTAGCTTCTTGTGTTCAGTTACCTGATAATACATCTCTTGTAGCACCAAGAAATAACGGAAACAACCTGCAAATCACTGTAAACCAGAATACGTAATATAAACAATATGAGCGACCGATCTGTATGGGAAACACAACGGCGATATGTGAGTTGACTTTGTTTGATGTGTTCTTCACTCCTATGCCACGGGGGTTTTTTCACCGGGTTATCCGGTTTTCCTCCTTCAGCAAAAATGAACATGTGAGCCGAGTTGTGTGTAAAATATTAAACATAGAGGTAGTGAGTGTGAGTGAGTCTCCCCGATTAGTAGGGCACACTGTGTCCAGCTAGAAGAGTGAGACGTTAAAAAAGTTATCATCATCATCATCATCATCATCATCATCATCATCATCATCATCATCATCATCATCATCATCATCATCATCATCATCATCATCATCATCATTATTAAGAATATGAAAACATACAATTTGCGCTTCGTGCTGTTAAATATCATTTTCTCTTGTAGACGATATTCGAAGTCTGTCCAACATCTAAAACGACTGGTCACAAAGTTATGAGGCTTAAACGGTAAGTAAGACTATAATAGTCTTGCTGTACAAAAGTTGACATTCTTTGGAATTTTTACCATATCGTTAATTTCCTTGTTAAGTCTTTCATTTAGTTATTTGTTCGTTCGTTTGTTAGCTCATTCTTTCATTCATTCATTTGTTCGTTCATTCATTCGTTCATTCATTCGTTTATTTATTCGTTTATTCATTCGTTCATTCTTTCATTCATTCATTTGTTCGTTCATTCATTCGTTCGTTCATTCATTCGTTCGTTCATTTATTCGTTTAATCATTCGTTCGTTCATTCGTTCATTCATTCGTTTATTCATTCGTTCATTATTTCATTCATCCATTTGTTCATTCATTCGTTCATTCATTCATTCGTTCGTTCATTTATTCGTTTAATCATTCGTTCATTCATTCGTTTATTCATTCGTTTATTCATTCGTTCATTATTTCATTCATTCATTTGTTCGTTCATTCATTCGTTCATTCATTCGTTCGTTCATTCATTCGTTTAATCATTCGTTCATTCATTCGTTTAATCATTTGTTTATTCATTCGTTCATTATTTCATTCATTCATTTGTTCGTTCATTCGTTCATTCATTCATTCGTTCGTTCATTCATTCGTTTAATCATTCGTTCATTCATTCGTTTAATCATTTGTTTATTCATTCATTCGTTCATTCTTTCATTCATTCATTTGTTCGTTCATTCACTTTTACTTATAGCTGAAGGAACTACCAACGTTCGTTCATTCGTTCGTTAATTCATTCATACCATCATTTATCATACAAATATTTGTATGCTCTCTTGTTCATGTGTGTTTATCTATTCCTGTTCTGTTCATATATTCAATTGTTTCTTCATCAATCCATTCATTAATTCTTTCACCCATTCATTCATGCGCTTGCTCATCCATTTATCTATTCATTCATTCATCCATCCATTCATTCATGCATCCATTCATCTATCCATTCATCCATTCATGCATCCATTCATTCATGCATCCATTCATCCATCCATTCATCCATTCATTTGTTCGGTTATTCATCCATTTATTTATCTATTTATACAGTAAGAGACACGGTGAAGTTATAGAAAAAGCCCAACAAAGAAAACAGGAGCAACTAAAAAATGACAGTTCTAAAGATACCGATATAACAGAAACCTGTGAACTTGCTGATGACAGTGATGTACAGGTTGGTTGATAAACATCTTATATTACTTCTTTCTACTCTCCCTTTCACTTTCACTTTTCTATTCTCTTTCATTTTGTCTCATTCTCCTGCTCCTCCCTCTCCTCCTCGCCCCCTCCTCCTCCTGCTTTTCTTTTCCTCCTCCTTCTCTTCCTCCTCCCTCTCCTCCCCCTCTCCTCCTCCATTTAGGAACAAGTGTAGCTAAGTTGGCTAGTTAGCGGCTTCGAAGCAAGAGGTCATGAGCTTACCATCGGCTTCCTGGGAGACCATGCACCTTTACTTCTAGCTGAAGGAACTACCAACGCTAAATAATAGTACTTTTCCTTTTTCCTGTTTTCGTACTACTTCAACCTTGGCCCTCCTCCTACTACTCCTTATAAGTTATTTCTTATCCAATGTTTCAGGGTTTATTCACAACAGTTATTGATGGTAACGACAAGAAACGAAAGAAAAATGGTAGGTATTCTTATAAGTAATACCATGGCTCGAGGGAAATTAGTGATTAAATTTCCCCGAATACTGAGGGAAAATTTGTGGAAGTCCCGAGGGCTTGTTTGTTAGTTCGTTTGTTTACTTGTTCGCTTGTTTGTTTGTTCGGCGTTCATTCGTTTGTTTGTTTATTAGCTTCTTCCTCTAAGATTTGTCTATTATTATAATATAGATCCCTCAAAACGTTTTCGAGACGAGAATTACATTCCTCATCGATCATCTGACCATTTTGCAGAGAAAGGCTTTGGGTAGGTCTTATTGTCATATTATAGCGGAAAACCTAGGAATTGAAAAGTAATGTCTATAGTTTCATTTTGAAAGACTCGGTGCACCACATATAATCTCAATGCTCTCACAATTAATATTGAAAATAGAGTAAATGAATAGGAAATGTAAACAATTATAATAACAATATGGAAAGAATGATAAGAATAGTATTTATAGCTTAACCTGTATATATTGTGTACTTGTAGACTTGAATTAAGTGCATTCGAGAAAGAAGCTGCAGGTTCAGTTATTGACATCAAAGGAGACGATGATCAAGGTCTGCGACATTCGAAGAACGTCAAGAAATGGTAAGATATAGTCGTGTATTTATTAGTGTATGATTTAGTTATCCATCTGTGCTCAATCGTTCGTTCATTTTTTTATTTGTTAATTCGTTCATTTATCTATCTATTTTATTTGTTCGCTCATTCATCCATCCATCCTTTCATTCGTTTGTTCATTCATTTGTTTGTTCATTCCTCCATTTATTCCTCCAATTTTTCATCCATTTATTCATTAATCAATTCTTTCATTCATCCATTTATTCATTTAGTGACTCATTTATTCTTTCATGCATTAATCCATTTATTCATTCATCCATTTACTCATCTGTTTAGTCATTCATCTATTCTTTCATTCATCCATTTATTCATTCATCCATTTACTCATCAATTTAGTCATTCATCTATTCTTTCATTAATCCATATATTCATTCATCCATTTACTCATCTATTTGGTCATTCATCTATTCTTTTATTCATCCATATATTCATTCATCCATTTACTCATCAATTTAGTCATTCATCTATTCTTTCATTAATCCATATATTCATTCATCCATTTACTCATCTATTTAGTCATTCATCTATTCTTTCATTCATCCATTTATTCATTCATCCATTTACTCATCTATTTAGTCATTCATCTATTCTTTCATTCATCCATTGATTCATTCATCCATTTACTCATCTATTTAGTCATTCATCTATTCTTTCATTCATCCATTTACTCATCTATTTAGTCATTCATCTATTCTTTCATTCATCCATTTATTCATTCATCCATTTACTCATCTATTTAGTCATTCATCTATTCTTTTATTAATCCATTTATTCATTCATCCATTTACTCATCTATTTGGTCATTCATCTATTCTTTTATTCATCCATATATTCATTCATCCATTTACTCATCAATTTAGTCATTCATCTATTCTTTCATTAATCCATATATTCATTCATCCATTTACTCATCTATTTGGTCATTCATCTATTCTTTTATTCATCCATATATTCATTCATCCATTTACTCATCAATTTAGTCATTCATCTATTCTTTCATTAATCCATATATTCATTCATCCATTTACTCATCTATTTAGTCATTCATCTATTCTTTCATTCATCCATTTATTCATTCATCCATTTACTCATCTATTTAGTCATTCATCTATTCTTTCATTCATCCATTTACTCATCTATTTAGTCATTCATCTATTCTTTCATTCATCCATTTATTCATTCATCCATTTATTCATTCATCCATTTACTCATCTATTTAGTCATTCATCTATTCTTTTATTAATCCATTTATTCATTCATCCATTTACTCATCTATTTAGTCATTCATCTATTCTTTTATTCATCCATTTATTCATTCATCCATTTAATCATCTATTTAGTCATTTATCCATTTATTCATTCATCCATTTACTCATCTATTTAGTCATTCATCTATTCTTTTATTCATCCACTTATTCATTCATTACTTATTCATTCATTCATATTTATTCATTGAACTTATTCTTTCATTTATCTGTATGTACGTTATATGCTTTTTTGTTTGTTCAGGGACCGAAAACGAAAGATGTTCATTGGTCCAGATGAAAACAAGAGGAAGAAGATCAGAACAGAAAGCGGTGCTCTCATCCCTGCTACTTACAAAAAGGACATGTAAGTAAAACCAGGGTTCCCATGGTTAAACAAGTAGAAGGTTGTACGCATAGTTCAGGGCCGTAGCAACCTCAAAATGATTGATTTCTGAAAATAGACCTGAAAATAACTACCATTCAATGCACTCAAATCATGGTATTTTTGGGGGGGGGGGGGGGGGGCACGGGCCCCTGCTCATCCCCGTGTTACGGCCCTATAGCTACAATCATGCGCAAAATACCTTGGGACATTACCTGAGTTCAACATTGATTCGAAAAACAACAAATGGAACACTTTAAAAACGGTCATAAAAAGTTACAATGCACCAACATTTTTGAACATGATTTGTAGATGATTGATTGACTGGCTGGCTGCTTGACTGACTGCTTGATTGATTGATTGTTTTTTTGTATGTTTGACTAATTGATATTTTTAGTTGATTGATGAGAGATTGGTGATTGTATGTATGTTTTATTGATTAATTAATTGATTGATTAGAGATTGATTGATTTTTATAAAATAATTTAGATAGTACGCGCGCTCTGATTGGTCAAAAACCGTGTTGGATGAGGCTATCTAAACATGCGCGCGCGTATTGATGGCGCGCGTACTGAGAATTGCTATTCTTATCAGCAATTAAAATGCCGATTTAGCCTTAAAAAATATTTTATAAAAGCAATAGAAGACGATTTTCTGGCCTAACGGCTCGTGCTTTTCATTCGTGTTCTCCCAACATCGCGTGTTTAGATCAGGCTATATAACACGGAAAATCGTCTTCTATTTCTTAAATTTATTCGACGACTGATTTAAGAAATGAAATACGTCTTCTGTGTTTTCACGCGCTAATGAAAACCGAGATGCGTTTGGGAGAATTCGAGAGCAGATCAGTCCAAACACGAGACGAAGTCGAGTGTTTGGACTTGCTCGAGAATTCTCCCAAACGTATCGAGGTTTTCATAAGCCAGTGAAAAAACAGAAGACGTGTTTCATTTCTTTTATAAAATAACAATCGCGCGAAAAGACGAAAAAAATGCCCTTTTATTCGTTTGACGATGTCATTTCTCCCTACGTTGCTTTTTCTCGAAACTGACCAATAAGCGCGCGCGAAAGATCAAAACAACGGATAAACTGACCGTTGAATGAGCGCGCGCGCTAGAAAATGGCGTGAGTGTGTTTCATGCTCTCATGAAACACGGTTATTTGACCAATCAACGCGCGCGTACTATCCCAATTATTTTATAATGATTATTGATCAATAGATTTATTGACTGAAAGAATGATCGAATAAATGAATGAATTTGAATACCAGTAAAACTGAATTAGCATTAATACATATACTTTTAATACAGATATAAAAACTGGATCAAGAAAAACAAGATGGACGCGCCTGGCGTGGGTAGGAACATGGAAAATGACGACGAACCTCAAGGGAAACATGGCAAAAAGGGTGTGTATGAACGGTGTTTGAACATACACAATTTGAACTGATTGGCATTTAACTTGAATTGTATTGCCTCTAGTTTGAAATAGTTATATACCCAAAGGTATTTACTTAGTGTTGTTTATGCTGTAGGTAAACGTGGTAAGGGCGGGAAAACTGGTGCTCCCGGAAACGAAATGAAATCTAAAGACCAGATACTCAAAGCCAGGAAGAAGAAGGAACAACTAATGCAACGACAGAAATCGGGTCGAAATAAGAACCAACGACGGAAAATGGTGAAAGGAAAATAGGTTCTCTAAGGATTTTTACTGATTGAATAAAATACACAACGAGACGAAACATGGCGACAAAAATATACTTTTCTAGGGAGCAGCTTGCAAATGGCCGGCAAGCCTTATTTGGACTTAATAAAACAAAAGTACCATATAATGAAATCATTGGTTCCTGCTTCGTGTCCATTTCAATAACTGCCTGATTGTGCACATTGGATTAAAACAACCAAATTTGGCACAATTATACAGTAATACAGCACCAGTAGAAAGCTGCGTTTTCGTTGCCCCCCTAATACAGTACCGCTATTGTTTATTTAGGTTTAGAGCAATAATTATTGTTTGGAAAGAATGTATTGTTTTTAAACCAATCCTAAACGATGTTTCGATTTGCTGCTGACTGTCCCCAATTATATTTTGGTTATCAATTTAGGATATGATATCGTCCTGGGGGTCACTTCGGGGACTGGGGTAGGGCAAATATACCTAAAAAATATGAAATTATGCAATTATACCAAAACAACCCCAAATATGCAAAAAGTATAGTATTAGATTATAACCATCGTCATATTCACTATTACCACCATCATCATATTCACTATTACCACCATTATCATATCCACTATTACCACCATTATCATATTCACTATTACCACCATCATCATATTCACTATTAAATATTACCACCATCATCATTCACTATTACCACCATCATAATATTCACTATTACCACCATCATAATATTCACTATTAAATATTACCACCATTATCATATTCACTATTACCACCATCATAATATTCACTATTACCACCATCATCATATTCACTATTAAATATTACCACCATTATCATATTCACTATTACCACCATCATCATATTCACTATTAAATATTACCACCATTATCATATTCACTATTACCACCATCATCATATTCACTATTACCACCATCATCATATTCACTCTCATCATATTCATATTCGTGAATGAATTAGACGGTATTTGCATAAAATCCTAACTAATTATTGTTTGAAAGAAGTTCGCTAAAATCTCTATTTGTAATTTTCATTTTAAATATCTGTCGATTATAAAATTATTGCCTTGTTTATCTGTTTATTTAAACTTCAAAAACAACTCTGATTTTAGGGCAAAGTTATCTCGCCACATGGAGTTTGGATTTAAGTTTGTTTAATTTTTGCGCGTCACCGCATTGCAGATATGCACGGGCTCAATGCTAACATGTTTTGTGGTTTGACGTGCAGGCTCGGTTATAAAAGATTGACCTAGTTGTCATATAATAGAAAAACCTGGCATGTTTGGAAGGTGTTGATAAAATTATGCTAAATGAAAAATGCATGGCTGTGGTATTTTTTCTGATTTTTTCAGTTTCTGAAATTCATATTGCTTGTTACAGTGCGACTCGCCGTACCGTAGTCACTTACAAAAACATATGATAAATTTGTGATTTTGACATTTTTTCATCTCAATCGGACCAATTACAGACATCCAAATTTGTAAAGTCTCCGCCTCTCGATCATTATAAACTTGTACCTGATTCGTCCATTGTGATGGAAAAATGTGGAGAAGGAGCGTTTCGTGACGACACTAAAAACGGCTGCGAGGAAGACTAATGGTGGACTGGCTCGAAAACTTTAGTTACTCCAGTCCACCGGCACCTTATCTGTTTTATTTTATTTATTTTCTATTCAAAGCAATTATAGTATTTATAATTATGTACTCTATGTATTTAAACAATTTATTAGGGTGAAAATGAAAATTGAAATTGAAAATAGCGCAAAATATAGTTAAAGGTAAGAAAATATGTTTTTGATTTGTTTTATCGTATTTTGTTGTGAATTACTTTGAAAAATTTGTTTTATCGTATTTTGTTGTGAATTACTTTGAAAACAATGCATTTTTGAGGCTACTCCTCCATATATGGAGGTGTAGCCTTATTGCTGTCGTGTATGTAAGATAGCAAGCAAGACCATAACACCACAGGAAACCCGAAAATACCAATTTCGTCACGTGATCGACACATGGTGTGACTGTGAATTCGAAAGAGTGGCCAGCTTTGAACGATCGAAGCGTTTATATTTTGGCTGCTAATTCATATATGTCTGAAGAATAATATTTTTTAATGTGTATTTGTACTATTCATGAATTTTTTAAGGTTTAATGAGACGTTTAAAACCGTGAAAAGGATGATTTGTTTTGACAACAAAAGCATGGCATTAGCCCGACATTAGTCATGACACATGTACACCGATAGAAGTGCCTTTCGATCAACATATATCAGGTCAAGAATCTCACATTTTGCTCTATGTTTGTCACTCTTCAAAATACTAAATGAGTTTTATTCTAAGAATGAGCTTTTGACAAATATTTTCGTATAGTAAAATTGGTGCGAATAGCCGCCGAAACAACATTCGCTATAAACGTACTGAAAGGTGCACATAAATATTGTACATTGTTATATTGGTAAATTATTTTCACTGCTTTCTCGCTCTCTTATTGGACGATTCGGTGTCACGTATCCGGAGCTAAAATCAACTGTTGACTGATTGGTCAACAGTTTGCCGATTGTTGACCTGGCGGGAAAAGGGCGGCTCGCGTTGAGTGAAAGTTGTGTAAAGGCGGGATTCTCAGTATTCGTTCATATTCAAGAAGCCTTACCGAAGACAAACAAAGAGAAATCTCTAATACCTTGAATTCTGCTGCTTCTACAAGCAACCAAATTGAAGAATATTCAAGCCGTAACACTCCAAGCTCACCCGTAAACATGATGCAGAGTTTCGCGTCACAACAAAGTCAAGAAACTGTTCACTTTCACGCAGGATCTTTCTCCGGTGCAAATGTCACGTTAAATTTCTATTCAGGAACTCATTGACTGTTTCATTCATAAAGTTTTGCTAGTTTTTCGGCATTTGTATATTTATATTATTTTCATTTCAAGCACAATGTAATTTAAACGCTTAACATCTTGCTATTTTGTCGACGGTCAATATTATATTTACAATAAAGTATTATTGGAAATCATCTTGCAATGTGTTTTGATGCTTGTTTTTTTATTCACATAATTTACCAATATAACAAAATACTTAATGACTGTTTCCCTCGGGAAACGGTTAGTTTTTGTTTCCCTCGAATCTCAATGTTTCCCTCGGCGGACCTCGGGAAACATTGTGATTCTCGGGAAACAAAACTAACCGTTTCCCTCGGGAACAGTCATTAAGTGTATAATATTACCGGGAATATTGCTCTGCTCTGCTCTACAATAAATAAGCTTCGACAACTGGCAGTTTTATTATTGTTCTGCAAATTTGGACGCGACTGCACAAATACATATTGTTCTCTAAAGGGTAGGATAACTCTTTTGTTTTGTATTCCATGCCTGGGGGACTCAAAACAATAGAGTTATCCCTCTTAACAAGGACAACTCGCCTTCATATAAACAGCCACTTAGACTTCCTGCCGATTCATTTCTATCTCTTCTTCAGATCGAACATTATTTTTGCACATTGATTGTTCAGTTTATATATTATCTGTTTCAAGCAGTAGCCTCATGCAGTCTTAGACTGCCTATTTTTACAACGTGTCACGAAACTGGGCCAGCTGCCATGAAACTAGGCACCTAAGTTGCCGTCGAATTATTCCTTTTACTTTATCAAATTAAAAGATTCGAAGAAAATATATACATCATTATTTTACCTGATAAATTTGACTTTGTATGACAAAATTTCATAGAGTTATTTTTCTCGGTAGAGAAGATATAGTATTCACAAACTGAAGTGTCACAAGCCGACCACATGTTGAGACTAATATTGAAATTACGTGCTTCTGCTGTGCTTCTGATCTGTAGTTTCGGTTTTCAACGCCGCGCGCAAACCATTCTATTTTTAACCAATCTTAACGCTTTATTTTTCAATTCTATAGCAACATTGCTTGAACATTAGTACTCAAAGAACAAAATTTATAAGTAAGCAACATTTATAACCGTTTTAACTACAATATGCCATGCATACATTTGAAAACTTGAAAAACAAACGTTAAAAAAGTTATTTATTATTTATTTTATTATTTATTAAAAACAGTATGTCATTTCCACCCACTGGGTTTACAGTTATCTGTATCAGTTTTATACTTCAAGTACAACTAATCAATTATTTCCAAGGTCAATTTTTTCCCCACTTGATTGGTTAACTTGTACAAAACTTTAATTAGGTGGCCAAGGTAAGGTGCGTCGCGCTGTAATACGTTTCACATCAATTGAATCCTAATTTTGAAACTCGGACTATTTATTTCGTATTTTGCCATGTAAAACACAAGCAAACAGACCACCGGATGTATAAGATAACCCAGTACTGACCGTCTGTCAGACAAGCTTATTGAAAGCCGGCAAAACTGAATGGCGTATATTCCACCTTTGGCTCCGTTGGTTTGGATTCTGTTAAGGTTTTCAGTGACCCCAGCAAAATCTCATAACACAGAAATCATCACATTCAACGCAGCAAACATCTCTCTTATGAGAGATGCAAAAATAAGCTTTCATTTTGCAAATTTTGTGAAAATTCCAAATAAATATCTCAAGGCTGCAGAAGTCATGACAATTTTTGTCAAGAAGTCTAAAGATTGCTTGAAAGAATGCACCGGTCATCAAAAATGCCTCTCTGTCAACCTCGCCAAATCACCAAGTCCCAGTGGAGAGTACCAATGTAAATTACTGGATACAGACAAGTCAGTAAACCAATCCATGATGCTCATTAATAGCGAAAATTACAACTACTTTGCTATAAAGGTCAGAATTGAATTGCTGTATTTTTTATATATATAAAAGTCACTGTTTTGTTTTTAAACAATTAAGTAGGGTTATCTTGATTTGCCAAAATTTATAAAAAAGTACTTTTTAGATGAACTTTGATCAAAACAATATCAAATTCCCAAAAATGTGTGTGTTGAAGTTAACAATAATTTGCCAAAGGCAAGATTCCGCGAAAATGAGATTTCGCTGATATTTTAACCATAGGTAGGCCCTATAATGTAAGAAGGAGTGCTATATAGTTAGTTTGATAAATTACCGCTTAGTTTTCGAGAAAGAAAAAAAGTACTATTATTTAGCGTCGGTAGTTCCTTCAGCTAGAAGTAAGCTGGTCACCCAGGGAGCCGACGGTACGCTCTTTTACCCCCTCTCTCCATCAATGCTCCGTTTTACGGGTACGTATTTAAGGTGGCCCGGTACTATTGACTTTGTAGGATAAACTTAATTTTGTAACGCATTATTTTGCATCTAAACTTTGTCCGATTTCTACGAAATTTACGCATATAGATCTCAGAACTTTGAAGTTTGAGCTAGTTATATTTTAGGTGTGATTTGTGGAAACTATAAAGAGAAATAATATTTTTTTTAAAAGCACACGCTTTACTTAAATTGTCAATAAATCAAAACTTAGAAGATGAATTTTTTTCTTTTTTTTGATAGAATGTTATTAGGTTATATTGAAACATATTGTAGCACTGAGTTTTATTGAAATATTGTCCTTGGAAGTTCTTTTTACAAACGTTTTTACATTTTTGCGCGCAAAATTGATATAAAAATACCATTGCTCAAATCTCGATAAGAATTAATTTAAAAACACAGTTACAAATTTACCAATTTACCAAAAGATATACCAATACCTCTTGTAACTTCTAATCACAAAATAGCGACTTTGAAGCCAACATTGCTAGCTCTGATTTCTTGAAGAGCTTGTCGACATATTGTTGTTCACTGCGTAGTGAGCATTTCGAAAATATATCTACTCTATTTGTTCAATTGTTGAACTTGATTTTTCTATATAGCGTAGATACATGCTTTTATAACTTTATAAATGTTGAATTTTAAATGCGTTATGTTAATCTACATCAACTTCACACCCTCATAATCCGTGAACAGATTCTGCACGAGGAATGTCTTTTTTTTGCGAATAGAAATAGAAAATAGACGCAGTGTTTACGCCTGAATTGTCTCTGTATTCGCATAAGGGACATCTATAAGTATAAATTTCGTAGAAATCGGACAAAGTTTAGATGCAAAAGCTACACTGATTAGAAAGAAGTCGAAACAAGTGTGAGGCCACTGGGGAACGAACTCGGGACCTCTCGCTCCGAAAGCCGCGCACTAACCAACTTAGCTACCCTCGTTCCTCGAAGAAAATGGTTTTCGGCTAAATTCGCTAATTTTCGACTGATAATTTAAAACAAATTCCGAAAGCTTGACCCGAGCAAATTAATTAATTCATCACTGTTTAAAGACGTACCTCCAAATTGTTAAATAGTATTTTAAGAAAAATACGAGTATAATTATGTCTGTTTAATACTGTTTGTGTGAGACTGTTAAAGTTTGCATCAGTTTTTAATGAAGCCTGGTGTGACGTCACAGTCATTAACATATTGAAAGTATAAACCCTTATAACTTAAAGACGCATCACTCAAATCAAGAAATATTTCAAATATTCACTTCATGTAGAATCTATACAGAAAGTATTGTATTAGGGGTGAGATGAACTTTAAAGACGCATCACTCAAATCAAGAAATATTTCACTATTCAAATATTCACTTCATGTAGAATTTATACAGAAAGTATTGTATTAGGGGTGAGATGAACTTTAAAAGCAGGTGCGAGCCTGTACGTTAATTGTTTATTGGTCCCTGTTGTCTTGTTTCTGTTGTTAAATACACTGATGCAGTCCGCATCAGTGTAACGGCTAGTTGTCGTACATTTTTACTCCAGTTGTTTCGAAAGAACACAAACTTAGTCATTCTTACATTTTTAAAGTATTTTTCGTCCTTTTTAAAGGCGTATCATGGCAACAATCCCTGCCAGAATGGAGGTGTATATATTCCTAATCCTGGTCCTTTTAAGTATGTGTGTAATTGTCCTAATGGCTACGCTGGAAGGCACTGCAAACAAAGTAAGTAATATTTCAATATTAGACCTCTTGGCCGAATGCTAGATATTAATACAAGTCATTAGCCCATGAGTCCGAACTTTGCCATATTTTAAAAGAAAAACAAAATCGGGGGGGGGGGGGGGGGGGGAGGGGGGGGGGGGAGGGGTTGGCCAAAAAAGGTAATACCATCATGATAATGATGGTGGTGGTAGTAGTGAAGAAAACAATGATGATATAAATTATTCATATTGGATCTTATGCTGACGATGAAAAGAGTGATGATGATGAGTGATGTTGACGATAATGACATTTGAATTACTCTCCTGTATCTTTATTAGAATGTGTTATTTTTGACTTCGAAACTGGACGATTGGATGAGTGGATCTTGACAGGCACAGCATTCAATAACCAACCGACATATGGAGACAACTCTTTAGCAAGAAGACAACCAACATCTAACCTTAAAGGAGACTGGTTTATAGGAAGCGTTGAAAACCGTCCCAGTCCCTCTCATCCAGTTAAACATCAAGGTGATAGGCCAATTGGTACCATGACGTCACCACCGTTCGTGATCAAAGGATCAACGCTGAAATTCCGCTTGGGAGGAGGAACAGATATCAATCTTATACGGTTGGAGCTGCTGATTGGAGGGACAGTCGTTGACAAGAAAGGAGCCACAATAGACACAGAGACAATGGAAGAAAAATCGTTTAACGTGACCAGTTACCGGGAAATGGTTGCACAGTTTCGAGTTATTGATAATTCGGCAGGTCTTTGGGGCTTTATTAATGTCGACCATTTTGAGGACATGATATGCACTGAATGAACACCAGGAGCCGGTTGTACGAAAGCCGATTAGCGCTAATCCAGGATTAAATCGAGGGTTAGATTAACCCAGGGTTAGTTTTGCGTTGCTCAAAGGTCGATTAACTTTAACCTAGGGTTAAAAATAGCTAATCTAGGGTTAAAATTTAACCCTGCTAGCGACCAAGATTAACTTTTTAATCCACGATTAAAGCTGACGAATACAAAATGGCGGACTTGTTTTATTGTGATAAAACAAGACAAAAACTACTCCCAGCTCAAATAGCGAAGAAAATCGAGCGAAAAACGTCAAAAAAGACTGTAAATTCATTATTACTACTAAAAGGATTACATATTTGAGATTAAAAGATGCATGTAAGTGCTTAGTGACCACTCAAACAGGAAACCCAAACAATGCATTTCGATTGCTTTGCATTGTTTGGGTTTCCTGTTTGAGTGGTCACTAAGCACTTCCAGCTCAAATAGCGAAGAAAATCGAGCGAAAAACGTCAAAAAAGACTGTAAATCATTATTACTACTAAAAGGATTACATATTTGGGATTAAAAGATGCATGTGAGTAGTTTTTGTCTTATTTATTGTGATAAAACAAGATGATGACGTGTACAAAACTGGTAAAAACCGGTTTTCGCAAGATTAATCCAGGATTAGTAAATCCAGGGTTAGTTTCCCGTTCGAGCAACGCATTTTTAACCTAGGATTTACTAATCCTGGGTCAGGGATTTTAACCATAGATTAACACTAATCCTAGGTTAATTTTAATCGGCTTTCGTACAACCGGCTCCAGGCCACGCCATCAAGCTTGAAGCTTCTTATAATACATACAGTATATAGATACATAGAAAGATAGCACCTTTATTTGCGTATGATAATAATAATAATGATGATGATGATGATGATGATGATGATGATGATGATGATGATGATGATGATGATGATGATGATGATGATGATGATGATGATGATGATGATGATGATGATGATGATGATGATGATGATGATGATGATGATGATGATGATGATGATGATGATGATGATGATGATGATGATGATGATGATGATGATGATGATGATGATGATGATGATGATGATGATGATGATGATGATGATGATGATGATGATGATGATGATGATGATGATGATGATGATGATGATGATGATGATGATGATGATGATGATGATGATGATGATGATGATGATGATGATGATGATGATGATGATGATGATGATGATGATGATGATGATGATGATGATGATGATGATGATGATGATGATGATGATGATGATGATGATGATGATGATGATGATGATGATGATGATGATGATGATGATGATGATGATGATGATGATGATGATGATGATGATGATGATGATGATGATGATGATGATGATGATGATGATGATGATGATAATAATAATAATAATAGACGCACTTAATCCGTGAAACAAATACTATTTTTTAGTACTAAATCGTGATAATAAAACAATAGAAAACAAAGATTTTTTTTTATGAAATAGTACTAATTAGTACTAATTATATGTCACGGATTTACTGCGTCTACTCTAGTACAATATTATAAAAGTAGTACAATATTATACAAGCCGTATAATATTATCAATATAACACATAAAATTATCACTGAATAAAAAGTTAAACACTTTTGTTTTTGTCTTTGAATATCAACCCCGACTATCTTTGTATATTTGATTATAAGGATCTCATCAAGATTATTTCTGTGAGTAGTGACTTGAAGCTTACTATTTCACTATAACCCATGAAAAATCGTCATTTTTCCTTCAAAAACTCATTAATAATTCATGAGAAATTTTCAAAAGAAATCGTAACCGTGACGAGTGTTTTAACTGAGAATAAAGATTCACCCTAATTTACATAAACTTTAACCTGAATTTTCTCTAATAAACTTTCATAAATCCTTGATTTTTTTTAAAAGAATACAAAATATAGGTTTGAGTTTTTGAAGTCGACGTTTAATAAACTGGCAGATCGTGTTTTATCAGGTCTAAAACCACTTGGCTTCGTCTCGTGGTTTTCAATCCTGATAAAACACTCGTGTTCGTTTTGCATAAAGGTTTTTCATAACGAGTCAATGAAGTTTTATTTCTCTTGACATTTTATCGATATCTATATAATAAACAGAACATTACATGGTCGCTTGGAGATACAAGTTTTATCTTCTCGTGTTGAATATCGCTGCGCTCACTCGTGAGAGATCTATTCAACACTCGAAGATAAAATTCGTATCTCCGCGCGCCCATGTAATATCCTCTATTTATCTCGCGTTGAGATTTTAGAATATTTACATGTTCTGCCTACATATATTCAAAGACAAATATCTTGGTAAGATAGTTACAAATTTTCAATCAAATCGATTTCATGGCACATACCGAAAATATTTTTTTTGCTAAGGGTCTAATTTGAGATATTCCGTATTAATGAAAAACTACTGTTTTCGAGTAGCTCAAAATCCACTCTTAATTATACATTTTGAAATATTTCTGATACAGAATTATTGTAAAAGACCTCAGCTTTTAAGATATAATCTTATAGATATTAAATTGTAGCTTTATTTATAAAATGCTGGAGCGAAGTCTATGTTTGTATATTCAAGCGGTAATTTGCATAAATTTTATGGTCCTGGTCGGAAAAACGAAAATCCCAATTTTCTAGAAAAGAAAATTGTTTTTGAAGAAAAAAACTTTGCCAGAGTTCTAACCTCCCTAGGGACTATTGATTTGCAAAAAATAAAGAAAATCGATGTTTTCATATCTGCCGCTTTTGGTTGATTTTGCTCGGTTTTCCGAGACAGTCTTAAGTATGTTCCATGCCAAAAAAAAGTTATTTTTAACATTCAGACTTTCTAGAATCTCTAGAAGTGTTTAGAGACATTTTTGTCCATCCTTGTTGCTGTCCTTGGAGAGGGTGTTGTTTTTGGTTCTGATCTCGAAAACAGGTAGGGCATAAATAGAGCAATGCTTCAGATCACATTCTGTCACAGACACATCTTTTGAAGACTGTGACCTCTGACCAAACTAGCTACAAGCCACCAACCAAAGACCTCTGACCAAACTAGCTACAAGCCACCAACCAAACAGTAAGTGAGATGTCCATTAAAATTGTCATTTTCAATATCATTATTGTGCATTTTAGTTCACTAAAACCGTCGTTTTGGGCCATTTTTGTGCATTTCATATGGATATCACATTTTTGAGCATTTTGCATAAATGATATTCAATAGTTTTCAGACATTTTAGCATTTTGCATAAGCAATGTTATTCCATCAAACATCCTGACTTTTGAGAATTGCATTAACGCCTCCTTGTGCATTAAAATGTGTTTTGTGCTATTTCAAAGTAAAATCTCCAATCCGTTTTCTTTTGGAAATAAAAGTTATGGTCCACCTTTGCTGGATGTTCTCGCACGTCATTGTACAATGATATTAAACAAAGTATATATTATCTAACATAGAACAAAACTGTATATGTTTTGTTATGAACAAATGCTATGTGTAAACAATACTTTACGAAAAAGTGTTCTGAACTGTTTAAAATGCTGTTTAAAAGACTTTGGCTGGAGAAACATTCGTACATCTACATTTGTGTTTAAAGAACAAAATGGTTGTACGACTGAATTGACAATGAATTTGCATGTCTAGTACAAGACAAGTACAAGGCAGGCAGGCAGGCAGGCAGGCAGGCAGGCAGGCAGGCAGGCAGGCAGGCAGGCATGTGATAATAAATCTTTGTTCATTCATAACTTTACATTGGATGGTCGTTATGTAGGTCAGTCAAGTCAACTAACCAATGCACCCCGTTACATAGCAGTATTGAACGATGGTCAAGTGATTTGTACTATACAGATGAAGGGGGTGTACGCAAATTAGGCAACATATAACCATATAACTGACAACTGCATGGAAAAGATTAAAATAAATAATAGATAAATACGTAGAATAGTACAAAAACAGAAGCAAACAAACAAATAATAACAAATAATAACAAACTAATAGTCAGTGCCTGGTTTATGTTACCGGTTGAGGACAGGTAATGCCTTGTCATTTATTATTTGTTCCTTTGATTATTATGGACTAGCCTCCTCCGCAGGCAACTCTTTTCCGATTATTTCCGTTTTGGGCTTCCTGTGTCACCTATATGGTAGGACGCGAGGAATCTGGAAGGTAATAAGGTGATTTAGTTGACACAGGAAGCCCAGAAATCCGAGAACTAGGGAATGGATGCCTGCAGAGGAGGCTAATTATGGACTTGATTAAAAAGAACTACGCTGCAGCTCTTTTATAGGGGATTCATCTTACACTGAAGCTCTTTGAAGATAGGCATTTTTAATAAATGTTAATGTTTTGAAACCAGTCATGTTCCCATTTATGATTAAAATAAATAAATTTTCTTTGGCAAACCCCTCCCCCAAATCATTGTTGATTGATCAGATTGTAACCTATCAGAAACCGTCATCTTTGACGTCATCATTCATCTTTGTCGTCTTCGCACAGAACCCTTCGCACCGAACGTTTCCATAAATCATATATACGAACTTATAAACAATTAGGAACTTATAAATAAATAATTATGAACTTTGATAACGATTTTAATATATTTGTAAATATTGTATATACTTATATTATTATTTATTAGATTTTTCAGCCAATGTAATTCAGTTTTCTGACTTCAAATTTGGTTTTCTTAATAATATTATTATAAATCGACGTCAGAAACGTTCAGACGTCAAAGATGAGGAAGTGTTAAAATACAGGAAACGTTCATGTCAAAAATGACGATTTTTCATGGGTTATATTAAATCTGGTTGAAACTATTTTGATAGTTTATAAACAACGTGAAAGGCTCAGTAAAAATGACGATTGTGACAGGTTATAATCGACGTGAAACGTTCAATCAAATTTAATGTTTCTAACGGGTTATATTCGAAGTGAAACATTCGGAAAAAATGACGATTTTTGATGGGTTATACTCGACTTGAAAGTCGATCAGACGTCTAACGATTTTTCATGGGTTATATGAGTCAGATTTTTTCATCGATATTGTCAGTGTAATATCCCCCCCCCCCGGGGGGGAGGGGGGGTACTTCCTTTGTCCAAGTGGTAGGGGTGATCGACGGAGGTTTTGAAAACGACCCCTAATTTAAGGTACGCACAGATTAAAATTACTGATAAAGCCTTCTGATTCAACCCCTAAAAGGTACGGATCAACCTCGTTCCCAGGGCCCTGGGAACGAGGTTGGGTACGGATGTGCGATGTTCTTGCCAGCCAAGAACGGACGCTGATTCATGTTACATAACTGCTTTTAATCCAGAACTCTAAAAGAACCCTAAAAGCAGTAAAAGGTACGCACAGGAAATATTTTCACCCTAAAAGCTAGGTACGCCGATCCCCGGGCGCCGATCACTCCTACCACTTAGACAAAGGGAGAACACCCCCCGGGGGGTAATATCGATTTTAATCAAATCAAGTATATCGGGAGGATAAATATCCGACACTAAAACGTCGGCGCACGAGACTAGTATATCGATTGTATGTTCACGATTTATCGATTGGCAACTCGGTATCGATTTTTATTTTCAATGCAATTATTTTAGTGATTTGGTTCCGTGTAAATAAAGCTTATCCATCTATCTATAAGTAAAATTGTCACTTAAACGATACAAGTTATTAATTTAAAAGAAACAGCAGCTTATAACTGTATATTATTCATTCAACTTATATTCGAATCACGGTCAAAAAGTATTATTTGGGCTTCCTGTTTGGTTCTGAGCCCGCATTCCCAGCTATCATACCATGAAAATGACATGCGTATTACCCATCATCCCTTTGCAATCGTGAAGATCGTCAATTTTACGAGACTTCTAAATGTTTCTTTGATAAAACGTGGAAAATATTTGCTAAAAGACTGCCAAAAAACGATTGTACTCCCTTTATTGGTAAACTATCTTCGATAGCAATAAGTTGATCAACAAAATGGCGCACATGACCGGTGCAAATACGACTCCATTGGGAAGACTTCACCCTGTGTTGGCGGGCAAACAAAGTCCTTCTGTACTTGTAGAAAAACATGGAGCAAAGCGTTCTTCAATGGAAAACAAAACTGGTATTTATCTTCTAGATTTGATTGTTCGATATCATGTTAACTTTACATATGATTGCGATTGTATTTTATGAAGTTTGATCGAAAGTATTTAAGAAATAGTATTCCATTATAACCATCTGTAATTAAATTTGTAGGATCTGAAAGAAAAAAGAAAAAGCGTAGTAGATGGGGAGAAGAAGACAAGAAAATGGTTATACCTGGAATGCCAACAACACTACCACCAAATCTTAACCCAGACCAACAAAAGGCTTATATCTGTAAGTCTATAATTTACAATTCATGATCAATTAACAATATTTACTATAGGTAATATAATGAAATTTGTAACAACATAAAAGATGTTGACTTAACTTTACTGACATTTCGAGCTTTAGCCCTTTGTCGGAGTAAAAGGGCTAAGGCTCGAACGTCAGTAAAGTAAAGTCAACATTTTTTACAAATTTCATTATATTACCTATTGTTTATATTATACACAGACGCAGCCTATACTTGTTTACTCGCTAGTTTCCATTTATTGTCCAACTAGTCATAGACGAGTAAAAATACTGCAGGAGTAAGACTGGATCAAGTAAAAGTATCCAGCAATACTTTTATATGACTAGTTTGAGAGAGAGCCACTAAATTGTTTTTTTGCTACTAAATGCACGCCTTTGAAATAAAACCTTTTTCACTTAAAAATCAACTAAACTTTCACAAGTTATTTTTATGATAAATGTCTATTATCTTTTTCTTAAAACATCAATTTTAAAAATTATGATAATTATAGTGGCTTCCATTTATGAAAGTAGTCTATATTACACATGAAACTGTCTAATAAGCTATATTTATTTAATAAAAAATAATAATAATGGTCTCCCTTAAGCAGGGATAACACAAACTCAGAAAGTACACCTCAATTTTACATGAGAAATATGGAGGACTTAACCAACTGATTTAAACACAGTTTTACAATCAGAGTGTGGTTAGTGTATTCCTCCAAGACCTGACTGTTGACTAGACTGCTATAAACTCAGTGTATGTATATAACACAGTTGGCATTTACAGCGCGACGCACCTTACCGTGGCCACCTAATTAAAGTTTTGTACAAGTTAACCAATCAGAAAGCGAGAATTTGACCTTAATATAGAAGACATGTCGAGTGACAAACGATAAACACTTTGAAATGTTCAAAGCGAAGACAAGAGTGAAGTTTACAAGTGGCTGAAAAACCTCTCAGGATGTTTAAATATGAAAAGGTGTAGCAAACAATTTGAAAAGTGAAACTTTTGAACACTAAGTAATTGGGTGACCAGGGTAAGGTGAGTTATGCTGTAACAACAATGTATGTCACCTTCAGGGACTTTTGTATGTTGTATATCAATAGTTTTTATCGAACAAAAACACACCCAGATGATCGTGTAATAGTGGGTGCTTACCATTTATACAAAAAAAAAAAAATTCTGGTTGGACAACAAATGGAAAAGTCAATTTTTCCAACTGAAAAAAGTGGTCAACCTTTCAAGCTTGCTTTGCCATTCCGGTTGGTAGAACCAACTGGAATTGTCTGAACCATTATGGAATTTCTTGGAATTTCACAGGCCCAGTTCTCTAATTTGCACGTTCAGTTCGTAGGTGTATATAGTTGTTTTGAACTGTTCCATTACAACCATTCTTGTCTCGGTTTCATCAACTGTTTTTTCTGGACAAATGGAAAACTCCCAATATTTATGCACTCCGACATCTGGGTTCAAACCATACACTCATATGTTACCATGAAATATCAAACCTATTGTGGCTTTAACTATTTTTGAATGTTGTTGATACAGTGGTACCTCTATTAAGCGGTCACTCATTAAGCGGTCACCCTCTATTGGACAGCCACAATAAAAAGTCCCAAATCTATTCCTATACCTATTCTATACCTCTATTCAGTGGCCAACCTCTATTAAGCAGCCACTTTGGAAAGTCCCGAGGGTGACCGCTTAATAGAGGTACTACTGTATTTACTATAAGTGATTAGTCAGGCCAAATTTAAAGTTCCTAATACAATTAAATATCTCAATATTATTACCGTAGATATTGTTGTTATATTCATCCACTTTACTTAGCAGTGAATGTTGATAATATTTTTCTTATCAGATCAGTTGAGAATAGAAGAAATTAGTCGTATGTTAAGAACTGGAGATCTTGGAATCCCAGAAAACCCAGAGGACAGGTAAACATTATCGTTTTGACACAATGTTTTGTCCATTCATAACAAGCCAGACCCAGTACATATTTACATGGCACCCACTTATATCAAACAATAGGCTGTGGTTAGATACCCTGTGGTTAAACATATGTAGGAACATCAACTTTCTGTCACTTTTGAGAATAGATCAAAAACAGACCAGAAGCCCATCACATTGAATTCAATAAAACATTTTCGATTATACAGAAATCCAACAAAAATGCACAGATTAAAATCACACATGCTTTAAGGTTACCGTCCACGTTCGCGGGGTGCTCTCAGTTAAAAATTGTTTAGCGTGTCACTTAACAATAAAGATAGACAAAGTATATATCATTTTAAAGCTTATATAACAGAGAATAAGACTATGTAAGTTGTTTTAAGAAAACGAATATCTTTAACCAATGCTCCACGAAAAACCTCAAAATCGAGCGCTTTCATTAAAAAAAGTATAAGTCCAAAAGTTCCTACTACTTCGCCGTCATTTCTGCATTATGTCAATCAGCACATACATGTGTTCAAAACTGTGTCCAGTTTTTTTTGTTAAAATGCTTCGTTCTTGAATAAATGTGTTTCAAAGTCGACTCATTGTTAAAACTTCAAGTTAAATAACAAAATGGGCCATAACTCTAAAACTAAGCATTTTATCAAAAAAACTGGACACGGTTTTGAAGACCAATATGTGTTGATTGACATAACGAAGAAATGACGGCAAAGCAGTATGAGCTTTTTGACGTATACTTTTTTAAACAACTCGCATTGAAAGCGGTTAATTTTGAGGTTTTTCGAAGAGCATATCTTACAGAAAATTGTTGTATATAACAAAACACACACAGTCTTATTCTCTGTTCGATAAGCTTTAAAATGATATATAATATGTCTATTATTATTGTAAAATGACGCGGTAAACACACTTTTAACTGAGAGCATGTGAAAGCACACCGCGAACGTGGACCGTAACCTTAAACAGCTGAGAAGAACAACTTATCTATGTGTAAACTGACAAAGTTTTGACCAGAAAAAGTTTAATGACCTCTAATCCCCAACACTTGTGCTTTGTCCACAAACCACAAGAATCTTAAACACACCGGGAGAATGTTGAGAATTTATAAAAATAAGCTAGGTCTGGCTTCTTATGGTAGTAGCCAACATCTCTATCTATTTATTTCTGAGTGAGAAACAACCTTTCTTTAATGTTTTTGAATAATTAATAATAATGGATGTATGTATGTTTCAGATCTCCATCCCCAGAACCTATTTACAACACAGAAGGCAAACGCTTGAATACTAGAGATTTTAGAGTACGTAAAAGTCTAGAAGAAGAACGACATGTAAAAATTCAAGAAGCTTTCAAGTTGAACCCTGACTTTAAGCCTCCTGCAGATTACAAGTAAGATATATATCTACAATTATTGTCAAAATGTGTTGGCACGATCACATTTTGGACACTTTTTGGGGAAGTCTATCATTCTTTCATTTATGTCGTTGATTTGTATCTATCTCTACCCCCTCCCCCAAAACAATGTTGCTGTTTTTTTTTATGGAAGAATACAAGTGTTGGAGATGTTTCCCGCAATTGACAAGGTTCATATACCCCTCCAGCAACATTGTCAATGTTTGTTATCTACAAGTAAAATATGTATCTTACAGGAATGAAGCAAATTTACTCAATTAATGTTTTTTTATTTAGACCTCCACTTGTTAAGATACAAGACAAAGTGATGATTCCTCAAGATGACAATCCTGAAGTCAACTTTATTGGTTTATTGATAGGGCCAAGGTTGGTAAAAAGTACTTGTATTAGGTGGTTATGCATGTTTGATTACTTGAATGTGTGTAAATGGAAATTAGCGAGTAAACTAGTATAGGCTGCGTCGGTGTTTGATATAAATGATAGGTAATATAATGAAATTTGTAACACTGTAAAAAATGTTAACTTAACTTTACTGACGTTTCGAGCTTTAGCCCTTCGTCGGAGTAAAAGAGTTAGACTGAAGTTAGTCTAACTCTTTTACTCTGACGAAGGGCTAAAGCTCGAAACGTCAGTAAAGTTAAGTCAACATTTTTAACGGTGTTACAAATTTCATTATATTACCTATCTTGAATGTGTGTACTTAAGTTGCATCCTTAGAACTGATCAACTAAGGCCTAAAACAACAGAGGTTTTCAAATAGGCTCTCCAAAGGATGTTGGTATTTCTTCTCTTGTTATTGATTTATTCATAGCAAATTTTGGTTGTACATGTCTGTGTTATAATTTATGACCCTAACAAGTTGTTGTTGTGATAGATATAAATACAAATATTTCTTTAAAAAATGTGCAATGAATCACAAATGAAGTCCATGTAACCAACATCCTTTGCAGGCTTTAGAGCATGGACTGTAGCTTTGGCTGCAACAACGATTTTTGAAATAGGTGTATATATGTGGACAGCAAAAGCAGAGGTTTTTGAATACGATATACTCTGAAATCCTGAATAATAGTATTTTTATATGTTGTAGTTCAGGTTCAATATGATTTTAAACCAGTTCAATTTATTTTGAACCAGTACAATATTTATTGTACTGGTACAAATAGTCTTGAACTGGTACAATCTGACATTCTAAAAGGGATTTTATTTATGGGACTCATAAATAAAACAGGGGATCTAACCTACTTACCACTCCCTCCTTTTGATCTCACTTACACCGCCCCTCTTACTCTCTCTCACTTACCTACCATTCCCACTTGACTTGCTAATGAGCCTTACTATACCTTATACTAGCTATTGAATTAATGTAATTGGGTTACCTGTGCTTTTTTTCCATTTTTCTTACCAAGCCTGAGAATAGAACCAGGATCTCTTGCTTCTAAGTCCAGAGACTACCCCACTATACCACGACGACTTCAGTTGAAAATTCCGCACTAGACTTTTGTTTTATTCATAAACTCCCAATAATGGCATAAATTAAACCTAACCCTAAACCTAACCCTAACCCTATCCTATTAAATACAAAACCTAGTACTGCATGATTTGTACTAGTACAAAATAACTTTTACCAGTACAATAGATATGGTACTGGTTCAAAATAAATTGAACCTGAACCACAACATATACTTTTATTTTATTTGAGTAAATTTTCCACCCTAAACGGCCTTATTGTGGCCAGTACGATTATTAATTCAAGGCATTTCCACTCTGTATGAAACTTATTGGGGTGTGTATGATTATTGACAACACAGCAGTTTAGAATCATTAGCTGTAGTAAGTGGATATCTCCAAGACCTGATAGGATATAACAGCATTCTAACATGTATACTCTGTCTAGAAGTACCTATATACAGTCATTTGAAAAAACATTGTCGCTGACCAGCTTCGCTACTACGCGACTAGCCCAAGCGGGAGTATGGGTAAAAATCACTCAAGCAATAAATTTTTAGCACGCCCTATAGAATATGCTGCAGTATGGCGAGTACATGAATGAATGTGTGCCTTTGCTTCTGTGCAAAGAAATAAACAGTTGTATAGAGCGTGGAGATATTGACAAGTAAATATCTACTTCTTCAGTTTTCATGCAGAGGATTTGTCAATCGCCAGCATAAATCAATAGAAACTAGACACTCCAAGAGTGTGAAGTCGGGCTACGTCAAAAAGTAGCTAGTGAATAGAGAATGTATAAGAATAAATAACACCTAAATATTTTTTTCATTTTATTTTTAATATAATGCAATGAAAGGTTTTTTTAGTATACAATAATTTAATATCTATAAATATTATTGACTGGTGCATACAAAGTATACTTCTGATCATTGTTGAGAACATGCATGACTTTAAAAACATGAACTTCAAACAGTTTAACGAACTTAAATCAAGAAAACAAATGATTCACACAATTTTACTTGCTACACTGAATAATGAATATTATTCAGTGCGGTTTTAAAAACACTGACTTGCAAACCAAGAAACACGTGTTATGAAGTTGAAATGGTTCGTTTGAAAATTACTCTTGATATATTTGATATATATAATTAATTGTACTTTTACCGAAATATGAAGCTTAAATATCCATGCATGTCCTTATCAGACGATTTTCCACTCACGGGATCGAAGATGTCGAAATACGATCGAAGTTCTTCAAATCAACTTTTTGACACGAAGACGACGATGAACTTGAAAACTAACACTCCATGTACATACTTTGATCAATAAAAAGCTAAATTACGACGACTTTAAGTGTTGATTGAGAGATTCAACTGCTTTTTAAACCATTTTGAATGAAACGTGTTTTAGCCGTAAGTCGGCCATCTTGGTTTCGGTGTGGTGAAGCACAACTTCTGGGTTTGGTTTCCAAAACGCGACACGACGATAGATAGATTGGCAAAAAGGTAAAACTAAAGTCGGGCCCCCTGCGGGAAGCCCGACTAACAAGGCACTGAGAGCTCAAAATGTTGATAATATATGCAGCTAACATCCTCGGGAACCCAGGGGTATTCTTCTGTCGCTCGTTTCTCGCTTCCACAACATATACCCCTGGGAACGTAGTCTGTTGGAGCTTGTTCCGGAAGTCAAAATTCAGCTCTTTCCTGATTGGTCGACCTT
Organism: Metridium senile; assembly: GCA_949775045.1. Taxonomy (NCBI): domain Eukaryota; kingdom Metazoa; phylum Cnidaria; class Anthozoa; order Actiniaria; family Metridiidae; genus Metridium; species Metridium senile. The sequence goes on along the minus strand of OX459101.1, from coordinate 3,584,474 downwards.
AATAGGTCGACCAATGAAAATCAAGATAACCATTCAAAGAAAGTCGTTAAATAAGTTTGAATTTTGACTTCCGGAACAAGCTCCAACAGACTACGTTCCCAGTGGTATATGTTGTGGAAGCGAGAAACGAGCGACAGAAGAATACCCCTGGGTTCCCGAGGATGTGCAGCTAACTGCTTCAGTGATTTCTAACTATACTCCTTTTAGGTCTAGTAGTGTAGTCGCGAAGCCAGTCGGTGACAACGTTTTTTCAAATGACTGTATTCATAATGATGTTTTCATATAACAGTTATTATCATACAAGCATGGTTTAAAGTGATTGATATTGTATGTTTAATTAATTTGTTCTATGTTGTTATTTGCAGAGGCAACACACTAAAGAACATGGAAAAAGAGGTAACACCATATATCTAGACTATAGAAACTAAAAGTCATTTGGCATCTTAATACAGTGGAACCCCGTTAATCCGGCCACTGAAGGGACAGCCAAAAGTGGCTGTATTAACGGGGTGGCCGTATTAAGAGGGTAAATTTTATAGAAAATGTATCAACTCAAATGTATGGGCATGCATTTCGTCGGGATCTAAAAAACTGGCCACAATAAAGGGGTGGCTGTTTTAAGCAGGTGGCTGTAAGGCAGGGCTCCACTGTATATTTTAAATACAATTTTTACTCCGACAAAGGGCTAAAGCTTGAAACATCAGTAAAGTTAAAAGTCAACATTTTTTACGGTAATACAAATTTCATTATATTACCTATTTTAAATACAGACTAAAACTGTTTATATAAAACTATTATAATCCAATTGGAACTGTATTATATTATATTGTATAATTAATAGTCATTTTGTTTTTAGAGCCAAGCAAAGATAATGATAAGAGGCAAGGGCTCTATTAAAGATGGAAAGGTTGGTTATTATTTTACAACTACAATCTTGGACATAAATATTGACACTGTTTGAAAACTTAAACATTTTTTCATTTTTGTCGCGAAATATGACCTGAACAATCATATTTTGATACCCCCTTCCCCCCAATGTAATGTTGTGTTCCCTGAAGGTGTTTCTTTCTCAGGAATATAAACATTGTTCAGGAGTGGGGGAGGGAGGGGAAAAATGGTTGTGAAATGGATAGTATCAAGCATTTACAGAGAGTGTCAAGTATTTATGTCCAAGATTGTAGTTCTTGTTTATTTATTTATTTATTTATTTATTTATTTATTTATTTATTTATTTATTTATTTATTTATTTATTTATATATTTATTTATTTATTTATTTATTTATTTATTTATTTATTTGTCACAATATATATAAATACAGTTAAAATAATATGAAACGAGAGGCAGGTACTAATAAATTTACTAAAACTAAATATTGTGACAGGTGGAAGCAACAGGACTTTCGTCCCAATTGATAAACTTCCCCTATAAATTAAAAAATATATATTATTAATAAGTCTTTATATATCTTGAACTTATTGTTTAAATTATGAACGTTTATGGGCTATAAAATAGGGTTCAATAGTCAAGTAAAGGGTTAATGAGGTTTGTACTGTGACAGTTGATTATGATAGATGTTGTTCATTGTTGTTGTTCTTTGGTTTGTAGGTAAAACTAGTTCTTGTTGTTCATTGTTGTTCTTTGGTTTGTAGGTAAAACTAGTTCTTGTTGTTCATTGTTGTTCTTTGGTTTGTAGGTAAAACTAGTTCTTGTTGTTCATTGTTGTTCTTTGGTTTGTAGGTAAAACTAGTTCTTGTTGTTCATTGTTGTTCTTTGGTTTGTAGGTAAAACTAGTTCTTGTTGTTCATTGTTGTTCTTTGGTTTGTAGGTAAAACTAGTTCTTGTTGTTCATTGTTGTTCTTTGGTTTGTAGGTAAAACTAGTTCTTGTTGTTCATTGTTGTTCTTTGGTTTGTAGGTAAAACTAGTTCTTGTTGTTCATTGTTGTCCTTTGGTTTGTAGGTCTGGCAAAAGGCTGGCAGCATCAACCAACAAAACTCTGGCGAAGATGAAGAATTACATGCCTTGGTGACTGGGCCTACACACGAGTCAGTTACGAAAGCTGTTGCTATGGTAACTACACAATACACTAATACATCAAATATTTGTTCATGTTGTAAGTTATTGAATCCATGGTCACTTACAAGCATGCACTGCACAAAAAGCTGTATTTCGATCCTGAATACAATTTGTAATCAATAGGTACAAGTGATGTTTTGAAAGTTTTCAAAATTGGATAGGTCCAATTTGATAACTTTCAAAACATCATGGGTATCTAATAATTACAAATTATATGAGAAGATTGTGTGATTTTTTATTTAATATAATATACTGGAAAACTAATTGGTACTCTGCAGAGTACAATTTACGATTTAATTGTACTCCTCTCATCCAATCAGAATCTAGTAATTTTGTACAGTATTTTGTATTATTTTGATTTAATTGTACTCCTCTCATCCAATCAGAATCTAGTAATTTTGTACAGTATTTTGTATTATTTTGATTTAATTGTACTCCTCTCATCCAATCAGAATCTAGTAATTTTGTACAGTATTTTGTATATTATAAGTAAGCGAAGTCTAAAGTCTAGACATGACGTTATTCATTTAACATTTGCAGATAGAAAGAACAACTAAAGTTTGCTTGATAGTTGAAAGACCCTGATTGTGCATTTGGAATTCATTAAACTGGTTACTAGAGCAAATGCAGTTAAACCATGAAAGCTAAACCATATTCACCCAGAATAAATAATAAAACAAAGGATGATGAGGTTTCTTGTGTATAACTCTTTTGTTCTGGTTGAGCGATATAGTGACAAAATAGTCACTATTTGTTAGTACTTTCTTAGATTGCATTTCATGGTTTAACTGCATTTGCTCTATTTGTCATTGTAATAATTTATGTCTAACAAGCACTTGTCTGTTATAATATGTAGATTCAAGATATATTAAAACAGGGGATTGAAGCCCCAGAAGGACAGAATGACTTAAAGAGAATGCAGTTAAGAGAACTTGCAGCTTTAAATGGAACATTACGTGAAGATGAATTACTAAGGTACTATTGTGATGATCTGATGATCTATTGTGATGATTGATCTTACTTTCAAAAACTCATTAATAATTCATGAGAAATTGACAAAAGAATTTGTAACCATGAAGAGTGTTTTAAATCCTTATAAAACACTCCTGCTCGTTTATTAAACTATACTTATAAAATTTGTGAATAATTAATGAGAATAAATTTTACAAAAGAAATCATGTCTGTGACAAGCTCTGTAAATCTCATACAGATTTCATCCTGATCTGCATAGGTTTCAACTTTTTGTCTAAATTAAAGTAAATCTGGTCGAGAAAATTCAAGTTAAAACTTATGCAAATCAGGACAATTTTGTATCTAAAGTACAACCTTCGTCACGGACGTGATATCTTTTGTCAAATTCTCATTAATTATTCATGAATTTTATAAATATTACATATCACTTTCAGTACTCAAGCTAGATTCTGTTGTGAAGTCAGTAATATTTTGACTAGTGTGATGATTGTGTGATGATACAAAAAAAAACATACACAACATGTTGATATGACAATGTGTCATGTATTGGGCTACCTGTGTATTCATGTATTGGGCTACCTGTGTAGTCACATGGTTCAACTTGATCAGTAAAGAAGTGAAGCGAGAGCGTGTAGTTTTTCGTTATTTTACTCGTATATTTCGACGGCCTTAGTGGCCCAAAACTCTACATTGGCGACGAGGATGGACCTGAAAAGTCATCTTCCAGTTTTTGACCTCTCGGGAGTCAATGGAAGTCATAGCTAATAATAATTGTGACTTTTGCAAGACACATTCATCTTAATCATAATTATCACATGTTGAAATCAAGACACATTCATATTATTCTATTGCTTTAAATGAGATTCTTTATCATTGTATTAACAGTCACAGCTAATAGTTATTGTGACTTCTGTAAGACAAATTCATCTTAATCATAAAAATGTTATCACATGTTGTAATCACTTCCTTCAAGACACATTAATATTATTCTGTAGCTTTAAATGGGATTCTTTATCATTGTATTAACAGTCGATGTAGAAATTGTGGTGCGACAAACCATCGTCATTGGGAATGTCCTGAACAGAAGAATGTTACCAACAGTGTTATATGTACAAAGTGTGGGGGAGCTGGTCATCTGGCCCAAGACTGTGTACAGCAAGAGTAAGTTTGATAGAATTAGACCAATTAACAGCTATATTATTCACAGATTAATATCGCCCTGGGACCCCCACAGTTGCCCTATACTACTTTGTGCGGCTGTAGACCCCCACAGTTGCCCTATACTACTTTGTCCGGCTGCATATCCAGCGTGGTCGTCCTTGTGGTGTAGTGGCTAACACATCGGACTAGAAAGCCGAAACCATGAGGTTCAATTCCTGCCGAGGCCATGTAATATTTTTCTCATGTATCTGTATTTCACTTATGCATCAAACGCATTCCAATTCATTCAATATTGTCACAGTAATTACTGTTGTTTGCACCTACCTGTTAACGATCGCGATAAAAAACATGTTCTGTCTAGATGTAAACTTCCAAAGTTTGGCGCCAAACTTTGCAATCTCCCAATGCAATCCTCTAAATAAATTCAATTTGTTGAGGTAAATTTTGCATATTACATATTATTGTCGCATCTGTTAAAGGATAGATGCAAGTGCAGTACATATCTATAAATTTCTAGCCTTTATTTTCATGACAGTGGTTTACAAACTTGCAAAGTTTAGGGTGCCAATCTTTTGACTGCGAGATAGAACATGTTTTTGTCGCGACTGTTAACAGGTACATGCAAGCGACGGTAATGTTGAGGTTCAATTCCCGCCAAGGTCATTTGATATTTTTCTCATGTATCTGTATTTCACTTATACACCAAACGCATTTCAATTCATTATATTATTAACATGTTAACTTGGTCACAGTAATAAATTGTTGATTGATATATCTTGATGTTTTAATTACAGAGGTATAGCACCAATACCAAATATACAAGTAGACAAAGCCAAAATGGATAGTGAGGTCAGTCTATTTTGTTCTATAATATCTTTATATTTATTTACTTTAAACAGGGTTCTTTTTAATACTTGAGATCCTTGAAAAGTCCTGGAATTCAAAACTCATTTTTAAGAGCACTTGAAAAGCCCTTGAAAATTATCAAAATGGCTAATACTCCTGGAATTCTCCTTGAATTTGCTATATAGGTTTAAATTGTCATTTTTGATTTTGTACTTGCGAAAACTAAAGAATAAAACGTGATGAATATCATGAATCATTTCACTAATTAAATATACGTGCTACAATAAAATATATTTACAGGTTCCCATTTAAATCTGTACTTTCCCATTTAAATCTGTACTTATGCAAATTGTGTTGATGTGTGCTAAACACACAGATCAACCAATCAGAGTATATTATTTCTGAAGTGAACCTCTCTGATTTGTTGATCTGTGTGTTAACCACACATCCACAAAATTTGCATAAGTACAGATTTAAATGGGAACCTGTTATATACTTAGTGAGTGTAGTAGGCTCCCAGTGTGAACTTGGACTTCCTGTGTGCATTTTGCTGCACATGCTCTGCAGGCCACACATGCTTTAACGTCGCTCAAATGTATTAAATGCTAACTTACTTCACTAGTTTGACTTCACTTCAACTTTACATAGAAAATGGTCCTTGAGATTCCTAATTTTTGGCCTTAAAAAGTCCTTGAAAAGCCCTTAAATTTTGTAGTTTAATTGACCAAATCAGCTAACTCGTTGCTATGTATGTTTCCACCCAATTCAAATCTTTTGGGAATAAGATTCTTTGTCTTATGTATTTCATTGTTACATGGAAAATTTCTGCGACAAAAGTTTTTATTCCCAGAGGTTTTGAATTGAGTGGAAACGTACATAGCAACATTTTAGCAGATTAGGTCTATTGCAGGAAGAACCCTGTGTAAACTATAAAGCTATCAAGGTTTTAACAGTGGATCTCATTGATATTCATGAGTTGCTTGTTTTTATTTGTAAATAGTATCTTGTATTTGTAGGTTTTAATGGTGTGTCATTGATATTAATGAATTGCTTTTATTTCATTGTAAATAGTATCTTTCCCTGATGGCCGAGTTAGGAGAAGGACCGCCACCACCATTAACAGCACCTACAGCACCCCCTCCACCCCCACCCCCACTGGAAGTACCACCACCACCACTACCAGTACCCCCCAAGTCAATTCCACAACAGGCTTTACCAGTAAGTACATGTACAATCACTTAAAAGTTGTTCGCATAACTAAGGTTAGAATTTCATTTTTTTAGCCACTTGATAAAAATATCTTGTATAGATGAGCTCTACAAGCTAAATGGGCCAGACACAGGATAAAAAAAACAAATTTCCACGAAAAGCAAGGAACATCTGGGCTTGAAAAGCTAGAGCCTACTCCCACACATGATTTGATAAAACAACATGGCGGCTAAGACGAACGCAAGGCGGTGTTTTCCTACTCTTTGCTCTTTATTGATATTATAATAGCCTTTGATTTTCCGGAAATGTCAGATTGTCAATCACTAGAGATTATGTAAGACAATTTCATATTTCAAATCTGAAAATTTGAAACAGTAAAAGGCAGTTCGCTAAAAAATGTGTCTAAAAAACTTTTTTGGCACTCGATAATTGTAAATTCTGCTCGCATTTAGCCAGTAATCTGGTTGGAATTGAAAACCCTGAAGTATTTCCAATTAGTTCAGTTTCTTGACCATGCTTATAAATGACTTTCCTACCAGGAAATAATATATCTTAATAATGTTAACTGTTTGATATATTTTGTATTAAAGAACCCATTACCAGCAGCACCATGGAATGCACCAAAACCTTTAATGAGTACACCAGTACCAAGACCTAACTTAAGACCAGCTAATGGTTCAGGGGGGCCACCACCATGGAGCAAACAACAAGGACTGTTACCTCCCCCAGTACCAGTTATAAGTAAGAACTAACAGTTGATTTTGACAATCTTGATCTATTTTTCTAAGCTTTAATTTTGATAATCTGTAAGTGTTTGCAGATCAACATAGCAAGTTCACATTGTATTTTATGTACTTCAAAAACTCATTACAGTGCGAATCTAAAAACCATGGGCACCCAGAAATATTTTAGAAATCGTTTATTGTTCATTGAACAACTCAAAAACAACTCTAACTACAAAGGTTTATCATACTACACATCAGTCAAACTTCTTGCTGTGATATAGTAGTTTCTGGGTTGTTCAACGAACAAGAAACGATTTCTAAAATATTTCTAGGTGCCCACGGTTTTGTGATTTGCACTGTAATGAGTTTTTGAAGTACATAAAATACAATGTGAACTTGCTATGACCAATTGCCAAAAGAACTCACAAGCGTGAAAAGTGTTTTAAAACTGATACAATTTCTTAATTTACATGAGATTCAAACTTGATTTATTCTGTAAAAAAATAGCAGAATGTCCATTTTTTTACATAGAAAATAGGTTGCATTTTTGAATCCATTCAATAAACTCGCAGGTCGCGTTTTATCAAGACTATAACCACTGTGCTACACCTCATGGTTTTAAACTTGATAAAACACTCCTGCTCGTTTATTAAACAGTACATGACATATTAACCAAAACTTTATGTGTAACTAACATACAATAATATGATTGTTTTCAGATGGTCCAAGAACACCCTTCCAGCCCCCTGTGAATACTGTCCAGCCACCACCACCACCAACCTCAGGAGCACAAGTACCTCCATGGCAAACTTGTAAGTATACACCTATTTCAAAAATCATTGTCACAAGCAAGGCTAAAGTCCACACTCTGAAGCCTGCAAAGGATGTTGGTATTTCTTCTCGTTATCAATTTATTCATAGCATATTTTTGATGTATGTGTTTGTGTTATATGACTATAACAAGTTGTTACAGAGGTATATGATGATACAAATGTTTCTTGAAAAAAGTGTAATAAATCACAAAATTATAGTCATGTAACTGGCATCCTTTGCATGCTTCAGAGTGTGGACTGTCTATCAAGAGAATATAAACCATACTATTGTTGGCTTTTGTAGTTGACACGTTCGACCGCAACCTGCTTGAAATATCAAGTCTAGATAACAATTGTTGAAATAGATGTACATTGATATCCAATGTAGCAAGATGATCACTTGTTCTATTTTCTATTGTTCTAACGATTTGTTTGTTTGTTTTTAGCTGGTGCTGTCCCTCCATGGGGTCAACCGCAAGGATTTGCACCACCACCACCACCACCAAACTTTCCTCAATTCCAGCCACCTCCTCCCCCTCCCCCCTCAGATAACCCATGGGTATGTTGTGATATATAGTATTTTTTTATGTTGCCATTCTTGTATGTCATCCTTGTAGCATCAAGTACACTTTGGTTTAGCATCATAGGACATGTCAAACAATAATAATAATAAAAATAAAAATAGGCCTTGGAAAGGTAAACAAACTAGCCAAAAAGTGTCAGAAATGGATAATTTCACCAAATTGTGAGATCATGAAGGCTCTATATGCACATTAGTCAGCTAACACTGTTGTACTCAGTAAAACAGATTATTGCCTAGAAATGACAATTTCTGCAATACTCATTGCATGTTAACTAAGAAAATGAAAGTTTAAATAAACGATACAATAATAATTAAATACTTATAATTATGTGCAAAATACATATTAGTATGATCTAATGCGCAAATACAACTAAATGTAATTTTAGTCATTAGCTTTTGATTAACTGTGTGTATGTTTGTTCTTGTAGGGAAGCCAGTCAATAATGGGAGCACCTCCACCACCACCACCACCTCCTCCATCTTCATAACAGCATTTATAAAGTGAAAACAAACCTTCTTGTTGATGCCAGCCAGATATTGCTTAAATGTCATATTTTTATAACAAATGTTATGTACTGTTGTCTTTGACATTGCATATAACCTACTTCTTGTAAATAATGTATTCTTAACACACTCCTGTATTAGTTCTTGTAGTTGATTACATTCGTATTAAGGTATTATAAGCAATATTCTCAAAGCTCAGTGCACAGTGCTGAACTTGCTGAATATTGACAATTTCTGTCATGTGATTTATGTTCCAATAAAATATGTTTATTTGTTATGCTGGGTTAATTTATTTAGAGCACTAACACTAAAACCATGAAATCAAATTGCTACTGTATAATAGTTCTTATTTAGTGACTATTAGTTAGAGTGAAGTCATTTAACCCGTGAAATAGATATTAGACTAATACACCTTAGCAGTCTCTAATTCCATTGTTTTCTTTTGTGTCTATTTGACTATTACACCTTGACTATTTAATTCTGTTTCACGGGTTAAATGTCTTCACTCTACTATCAAAGACAAGTAAAGTTGTAATGAGGTATTGTTTCCTTTTGTATTTGATGTTTCTGGTTGTGTGATGGTGACTAAATAGAAACTATACACCAAATCGAAATATGGCGTCCAATTTTAATAACTATTGTTCTTGACTGACTAGCCTTGTGTTTACATTGGTGTGTTCACATGTATGAGAGGCTAGTCAGTCAAGAACAATAGTTATTAAAATTGGACGCCATATTTCGATTCGGTGTATTAGTTAGTAACTATTTAGTTGTTATGTCATGGTTTTAGTGTTTGCGCTCTATCCATTGAAAAGTTAGTATTTAGTGTATGTCCATTGGTTGCTATGGTTGTTTAACATTCAAATAAACCTCAGAATACATAAAAATTGTCAATTGAGCCCCTTCCAGGAGTTTTAGGGAACAAGGGAACGAGTACATTTATTTTAAGGGATACTGCCAAATTATTTTCAGGGAACAAGGGAACAAAATATGATAAAATGATAGTTTTTTTGGATCATAATTTTGGACCCACAGTAATTGGTTATGCTGTTGTGGGCTCCTGTTTTTGGATGAAGTTCAATAAAACAAATCAATAAAACAATAAGCAGATATGGTAAAACTTTTTAGGGAAACTGTTATTTTAAGTGTGATGAACAAGGAAGAAAATGCAAAAAGATCATGGGAACATGCATCCCCCCTCCTCCCTGGGTGGGGCTCTCAATTTGCATGTGGTTTACTAATGTTTGTTATTTTTTGTGTGTATCAGTGTGTTCTCTTTACACTGAGCCAAATAGTATATTTTGAAATATTACAAGTATTTTTGAAAGCACATACCTTTAAAAGTATTTCACACATTTACAAATTGATTCTATTTCATGGATGAATGAATGTAAACTATCAATGGTAACACCCCATCGTTAAAAAATAGCAAACCCGTGGCCCAAACGTGTATATGCAGTGTTTGTACAAGTTAAATTATCAATGTACAGATAGCCCTTGTACTCGCCATCTGAATCTATAGCCTGTCAATCATTAGCTCATGACGTCACTACTAGGGCTAGTCCTGATTGCCATCTTTATCGACTACCACTGCCGTTTCAATGCAGCTATTGTGAACATGCACTAAATGTATGTGTTTTTAACAGCATACCGTGTTAAATGTTCATAAGGATGTTCTCTATAACATGGCATTAAATCGACTGAATCTATTTTATTGAGTAAGAGACGGTTAAATTCTGATTCGGGTTCTCATACAGGACAGCGTTGTTAATCGTCTACGGAGGAGAGGCGGGCACTTACTATGCGCGACATTTTGGTAAGTTCTTGTTGTTTGAATTCGATGTTAGGAAATAGTTCTTTTTGAGTTTGCTGACAAGGCTACCAATCGGTGTATATACATGTAATAATGCTAGTTTCTCGAGTTGTACGTGATCTAAGATACTCAGCCATCTGGGTATGACTGGGGATTTCTCCGTGTCCTAATTGTTTTGTAGTTTACATTCAACAGTTTATTTATAGTAATTAGATGATACAGTACTGTTCAATTCACTATTAATTGTCACTGTTTGTAGTTTTGGTATAAATTTAAGTTAACAATTAACATAAAGGGTGTGATGAAGACCAAAATATCCACCGTTTTGAATTACACTCGGGAGAGTTGAACTTTAATACATCCATCATGCTGTTTTAATTATAAACAATCACTATAAATATTCCTAGAAACAACAGACAGCTCAACTTTTTATATCAACTTATCTTTATTTATTTAGCTTTCATATATTTATTTGTTTTATTTTAATATTATTTCATATTAATTTGATATTAATTTATCATTTTTTATTATTTTTTTCTGTTATTAATCGATAGTTAATAATTATCACGTGACTTACGTTATATCTATTACAAAACCAAAACTTACACTGATAAACATTGTCAAAGCAATATGTTTACTACGATACGTGGATGGAAACGTTTTTGTTATGGGCTCGACTGATGTAACGGTGTTACATATATTACCTCTCGTAAATCACTAGCTTCCCCCTCCAATTTTTTTTTTTTTTTTTGTTAGCCACCATCTTGCGGTTATTACCGATAAAGTTATTTATTTTATGCTCTTCGCTTTTTGAAATAGTTTTTTTGCAGACCAGCTCCTTGTAAAGGTCATAAGTTGAGAAGTTAATCCCTTTTTTTTGCGTGCCATTCAAATAAGTCTAGAAATGTCTAGTTCCCATAGAGGAAACTTAGAGGGCACCCTGATGCAGGTCCAATTTATTTAACTCAAATATCTTAACTATCCTTATAATATTTCAATTTGATTGACGAGTGTCCGTTCACTAGAGTACTTGTACTCAAAGCTAGCAATCTCTGCATATAAAGCTTGCGTGAATTGTTTTGTAGACAGCTAACGTTTCGCATCATAGATTTTCCACAATGGCAAAGAAAGCTTCGAGAAGCGTGCCTTATGTTTGTTTCATACACGTGGCCCGAAAACCTTCCAAGTATCTTTTACAGAACTAGCATTTAAATGGCTTTTTGAGCATTTATTAACGTCAGCAGAGAAGTATAACAAGTTAAATACGATATCTCTTCAACTAACCACATACTACTAAAAACAAAAGAGTGTACAAGATAACAAGCGAGTCGACATTTTCTATCAAAATAACATTTTACGCTCATCTTTTTGAGAAACTCGTAATAATTGATATTTACATAACAAACTTTGATTATTAAAGTTTAGTTCAATATAATTTACAAGCAAAACATATGTTTATTTTAAGCTTTTTTACTGGGAAATATAAATATAAAATTATTATGAATTTATTCATTTTTGCCCGGCTGCTTTGTTTTGGGCTAGCGCGCATGCGTGCTACCTCGCCCTTTTCTGTACTACCGAACGCTAGCAAAAAGAGGCTTGAAAAAGCATCTCTCAGCGCTTATATTCTATCTATTATCCTTCCTGGAATGCTGCATTTGTGCTTGCATTGAAGCATCATTCACTAGCACAGGTTTTTGGACGTGTTTTTGCTTTAAACGAACAAAAAATGAAGGAATCAAGCGGCTTAAATCAGGTTGGTGATTGTGTCTTTGTGTCGTGTGCTTTTTATACTCAAATTCTTCCCCTTTTCTCCGTGATGTTATGTCTTTCAGTTATTTATATGTTTTATCTGTTCTGGAATGTATGTAAAGTGCATTGACGAAATAACGTTTATTTTACGTTCCGTACTGTGCAAAAAATGAGTCGGTGTGACCAGTGTGGCGCGCTGTCCTCTGCAGCCGTCACGTCAACTTGCACTCCTCGTTTATTTCTGCTGTTTTATTGAAATATTTAACCCTTTTCCACATTTGTTTTGATCTAATGAAAAGTAAATCTAAATGTTAACGTCGTTTTGGATGACGTGCAAACATAGCGTATTCAATAATACTAGTATATATCCTGTTGTTGAGAAGATATTTCAAGCAGGTCGCGGTCGAACGTGTCAACTACAAAAGCCATGGTCTATATTCTCTTGATAGACTATGCATTAAAAAAGTTCGGCTTTCCCTATTAATATGGATATGTTTTAGTCTATTAATCAATATTCTTAATATGCAAATTGTTGTTCAGTTCCTATAAAATCGTCATTTGTCATATTTGCTTGACATTTTTTATCCCTGTTCCTCATAATTTACCTCGACTTGTAAGTATATTAGTAGATTGTTCTGATTTGACGATGCTGTTGAGTGTAAAATGGCAGTTGTTTGCAAGCGTTATGTGGAAAACTATACCACACCTTACCAGCTTGACAAACAACTGTGATTCTGTGATTCAATGTCAAATTATTCATTCATTATTACACCAGTTTGGTATTCATTTGGTATTTATATGATTACAATAACAGCATAATGTTTTGATAGGTTACATTTAAGCTCCATAACAGTGTTAAAATAATTATTTATATCACAATAACATCAATATAACATTTTGTAGTAATTTACTTTCATGCAACACTCGTCTAACTTGGTTGTAGTTTCTTTTTATATGTCAGTGTTGTAAATTGTCTTAGTTAGTTGAAAATAAATTGTTGTTGACGATGGTATCGTCAATGTTTTTGATTGTGAGAATGATAACAATGACGCATTGCTGGCGATGATAATGATTGTGGTGGTGATAATACCAATGATGATAATAATTGTGTCAAAGGTGATGCTAGCTTAAGGCCCGGGCAAACGGCTTCAACACTTGCTTCAACATTGGCTCGATTTTGTTGAACGCTGTAGAATGGTTGTTGAACGGTGTTGACTGTAGGGGGCAAACGGTTTCAACAATGTTAAAATGTGGTGGCAAATGGCTTCAATATTGCCATTCAACAAAATCGAACAATTGTTGAAGCCGTTTGCCTGGGCCTTTACTATGTCAATATTATGGATGATACTGCTAATGTTGATAATAATATTCAATATTTTGATCTAATATTTTACACACCAGAGTAAACAGCTGAAACATTAATTACATCAAATGTAGTGTTGTTTTAATTATCATTTAGTTTGGTCAAACCAAATGAATATTTTATTACTTGTATCATAAATATGTATTCCTGCTGGCAGAGAATTTAGATATTTTCATATCACAAGCTTTTATCATATATTTAGATTAATTATCGAAGTTTTAAACATTCTGCACCAAAGATATGGAACTCCATCCCCACAGAAATTTGCATGTACTTTAAATGTACTTTAAGTACATTTAAATCATAATTGAAAACCTTTCTATTTAAGTCATATTTTTCTTAACATAACATAACATTTTTCTTAACATTGTATATACCTTTTCATATTTGATATTTAATGATTTTATTTATAATTTTGTAAACGCATAGAGATTTTTATATGCATTCTAAGAACCTTTTATTAGTATTATTATTATTATTACTTGAGCTTCTGTGTACGGAAAAGCCCAAGTCGTAAAAATGCAAACGGTCCTTTTTTGTCATTGTCGTCTTGGTCCTCAAATTGGAGGGTGAGGTCCCAGTCATTCCTAGCAACAATGACATCAGGTCTCATCTGAAGCCCAAGTGATCACCCAGATGACGTCTAGTTACTATTATTAAACCTCTGATTTGTTTAGGTTGATGTTGCTTTTCTGCGAGCAGCAAGGGCTGGTAATCTTGAGAAGGTTATCAACTTCTTGAATGATGGAGGTGACATCCACACTTGTAATGCTGTAAGTATTTGCTGTCAATCTAACCTTGTGATGTCATGAAACAATGCCCACAGATATCCAGAACCACAATTAACTAAAACAAGACTTGTCAAAGAGCGGATGAACTGTGTATATCAGTCAATGGCCATCCAACACTGTTCATTTTTTTTCATTTTTTTCATGTGTAGAAGTAATAGTATATTAAGTAGTTGAATTATCTTGTATTGTAATGATTAGATTAGTATCATGGTATGCACTGTGTAGCAGCAGCCAAGGGCGCCATTCTAAGCGCCTCTAAGTCTGCCTCGATTTGATTTTGTGTATGTAAAGGGCCTAAAACAGAACTGGATAGTCACTATATAAATATTTATTATTATTATTATTATTATTATTATTATTATTATTATTATTATTATTATTATTATTGGTCTAACTCTTTTACTCTGACGAAGGGCTAAAGCTCGAAACGTCAGTAAAGTTAAGTCAACATTTTTTACGGTGTTACAAATTTCATTCTATTACCTATCGTTTGTGCCAAACACCGACACAGCCTATACTAGTTTACTCGCTAGTTTCCATTTATTATTATTATTATTATTATTATTAAGTATGAAATTTCCAATATTGATTACAAGTTGTTGTTTTTTCTATTTAAGAATGGACTCAATGCTCTGCATTTGTCTGCAAAGGAAGGTCATCTTGAGGTGATGGCTGAGTTAATGAAAAGGAGAGCGAATGTAAATGCAACAACTAAGGTATGTACAACCACTGATACTTCCACTATAACTATCACTACTATTTCCACTATAACTATTACTACCACTACTATTAGCAATGGTATTATCATAGTAGTACAACCATTACTACTACTACTGTAACTACCACTACTATTACAGTGTTTTTCCTTTATCCGTCCAATGAAGTAAGCTACTTAGTGAGTAATAGTTGAAATAAAACAAAAGAAATCAATGGGATTAGTGTGTACTACTATGTATTACATTGACTATTCTTTCACAGACGAAGGAAAATCACTCTATCACTTCCACTATAACTACTACTACTATTATTATCACTATCACCACCATTACCACTACTATTAACAATGGTAGTATAATAGTAATACAACAACTAATACTATTACTATAACTTCCACTAATATTATCACTACCGCTATCACTATCACCACCATTACCACCACTATTAACAATAAAATTCTTCAAAGAATGAACCCATGTATTTCAGCCTAAAGAAATAATTATACTAAATCTATATTGTAATCTTACAGAAAGGAAACACTGCACTTCACATTGGAGCATTGGCTGGACAGAGAGGAGCTGTGGAGGTGTTATTGGAGAATAATGCCACTGTTAATGCTAAAGCACAGGTCTGTACTATGAAAATCACTAGAGTGTTAAATGTTGTTGAAAATTTGGCCTTGGGGTGTATTTATTTGTACCACAAAGCCAATTTTGAGCAAAGTTCTTGGCCAGAAGCGATCAAACGGTATAAAAACGAGACAGAATTTCAAACGAGCATTTTACCAGTCTAGTGATTTCGATAGTATTTAATGTATTACATTTGACTCTCTCTGAACGACCACTCCCATAAGCAACCATCTCCCGTAAGAGACCACTATTTCAATTTCCCGTTTTGTTTCCTATA
Source organism: Metridium senile (assembly GCA_949775045.1). Classification (NCBI taxonomy): domain Eukaryota; kingdom Metazoa; phylum Cnidaria; class Anthozoa; order Actiniaria; family Metridiidae; genus Metridium; species Metridium senile. The sequence goes on along the minus strand of OX459101.1, from coordinate 3,568,244 downwards.
TAAACTCTGTAATAAATTTCTCTCATAAGCGACTATCTCCCATAAGCAACTATCTCCTGTAAGCGACCACTATTTCAATTTCCTGTTTTGTTTCCTATAGAGTAAGCGACTGCGACCACCTTTAAGGTTCAAATTTTGGACTTTTTCATTGTTTTTCTTCTCATAAACGACCATCCATAGTCATTGGAATGTTGCCTTTTGTGCAAAAATACCTAAAACATCTTTGGAGATACCATGGCGGAAAAAAAATATGCCAAACAAAGTTAAGAGTTAAGATACAGTTATTTTGAAATTTGTTGACAATTATGGGCATGTGTCCAGACATGTTACAAAGTATGCATGGTTTGGGCTCCATGTGACAGGGTTCTCATGGTTTGGGCTGCATGTGATAGGGTTCTCATGGTTTGGGCTTCTTGTATTAAGATTCTCATGGTTTGGGCTTCCTGTGTTAAGGTTCTCATTGAAAATCTCCCTAAGCCACCACTTTCTTCTGGTTTGAGGCTGGTCGCTTATGAGAGAAACTGTATTTGTTTTTTGTAGTGTTGATTGTTAATGGAAATATACTTGTTGCTTTAGAATGGTTTCACACCGCTGTACATGGCTGCACAAGAAGGACACACTGATGTTGTGAAAGTCTTACTAAATCATGACGGCAATCAACAAGTAACAACAGAGGTATACAATTATTTCTTTAAGTAACCAATAGCAATAGAGGTATACAATTATTTCTTTAAGTAACCAATAGCAATAGAGGTATACAATGATTTCTTTAAGTAACCAATAGCAATAGAGGTATACAATGATTTCTTTAAGTAACCAATAGCAATAGAGGTATACAATGATTTCTTTAAGTAACCAATAGCAATAGAGGTATACAATGATTTCTTTAAGTAACCAATAACAACAGAGGTATACAATAATTTCTTTAAGAGCCGTTCCACGTAAGCTTCGAGTAATTTCAGAAATGGTCCGATACAACCCCACCTGAAACTTTGCATGGTGAAAGGTAGTCATGAGCAAGTAATCGTATGGGCATTATTTAGTCGTTTCATTTTAAAGCGGTCACGTGACATCCGTTCAAAGTTTGACCTATTTTCGGCCTAATTTTGCCATCGGAATTTTCGAAAATGTGTAATGTTTGTAAATCTCGTGCGGCGTTTTCTCTGCATATTTTGTAATCAAATTTACACGGTTTATAGAACATCATTACAGCTTTTGAACAGTATGTTTTATTTTGATATAACTTATTATTTCATTTTTTTATGGATATTTGAAGTAAGAGCATTTTCGGGTGGTCGTGAAAACCGTAATTTTGGTACTTTTCATAATTATTTTTTTCATACAAGAGTTCTGATTTCCTAATAACTATTTATACCGAAATGAAGAGGAATAGTTGTACTTCAACTCCAATGAAAAACATTTCTGGGCACTTTGCGTTTTGGCTTCAAAATATCATCGTAAAATGCAAGAAATATCAAAATCAACAAAATCGATGGACAGTATATACATCCACATTACATTGGTTTTAAATCATAAACTGGTTCAAAAGTAATATTAGAATGTAATAAAACGCAAATGCATCGATGAAAAGATCATTTTTCCAGAAAATTTGAATGTAAACACTATTTTATCATATATGCAAATTTGCATTTCACAGCGAGGTCACTCGCTTACTCACCTCCACTCCCACGGGATATGGTGGATTGTCGAAAAACTTCGATTTTGCCAATATAATCACCAAGAAAAATAGCTTTTGATTACAATTCAATTTCAATTTAATAAACATGGAAAACTAGCCTTTGAAATCTTGAATATTAAGGGATAATGTAAGCAGTGACCATTACTTTTCTATGTGTTGTAGATTTCATCAGTCTTACATCGTGATTATTCGCTGTAAATCACTGGTGTATATCTATAATCACATATCCTCGATTATTTTTAATTGAAGTTTGATAAGTTATTTAAAAAAATGTTTGCTTGTGATTGTGCATGGTCTACGAACATTTCTAATAAAAGCTTCAGGATTTGCATAAATACCGATCTGATTTGATGTAAATGACACTTACCGCTAATGTGTAAGAAGTCGACCTGTAACTCAGAGGTGCAACTTTTGAAAAAAAAAAAATCGTACAATTAAAAATGAATTTGTAAAACAACGTAGTTCGGTTTATGTTAGATATTCTTTACATCCTTCGATGTGCTTAATCTGATGTTTATGTCGGCATGGAATTATAATTGTCAATCTTTGAAATTGAACCAAATCATAGAATGCGTCCACTGGTCGTGCATTTTATGTCCAGTTAAAAAGACAAATAAGTACAAAATAGCGGTAAATGTGAAGATGTGCACGACCTGCAGTTTTAGTAAAATAGGGGATATCCTGACTGCGGCCCGTGTTTCACACCTGAGCATGATCAGATACTTGTGGACAAAATTGTTACTCTAACCGGGATTGTTACCCTAACCGGGATAGGGAGCTTTCTATACTAATTTTTTAATCAATAGAAAACCGCATAAAATGTGGAAAAACTGTATAACAACTTTACACCTAAAAGAAATGAGGCTGATTCAGATAAGTTTTAAAAGTTTAAAACAAAATAATCTTAAAACTTGAGGCTCAAAAGCGGAATTTATGCAAATCCTGAAGTTTTTATTAGAAATGTTCATAGACCATGCACAATCACAAGCAAACATTTTTTTAAATAACTTATAAAACTTCAATTACTGCAATTTTCACAAACATGCGAACTCCAACGCTAAAATACCGAACTCGTTTTATGAGTTTTCGCTTCAGTCAATCAAACTTCCGACATTTCCCGGATGCTTTCCGTAGTAACGACATTTAATATGGTGGAATTTGAAAGATTTTGCGACGGTTTTGAAGACTTTTTTAGAGGAAATAATAGCTGCGAAACGAAAATATTTAGAGGAGACTCAAATCGTTTGAAGTTCGATTGAAGTGAAGTGTAAATTCCATTACAAAAGCAATGATCGAACACGTTTGTTTTAGACATTCCACTCACTTAGAAGAATTGTGATACTTACTTGCTCTCCCTCTTCATCGACGATTAAAGTCTCCTCTAAATGTAGGAGTTTCACGGCTTTTATTTCCTCTGAGGATTCTTCAACTTTTAAACTCGGCCATATTGAATGTCGATACTTCGGAAAGCAGTCGGGAAATATCAGGCGTTTGATTGACGGAAGCGAAAACTACAAAAACGAGTTCAGTATTTGAGCCTTGGAGTTTGCATGTTTGTGAAAGTCGCAGTAAAAATAATCGTGGATATGTGATTATAGATATACACCAGTGATTTACAGCGAATAATCACGATGTAAGACTGATGAAATCTACAACACATGCATAGAAAAGTAATGGTCACTGCTTACATTGTCCCTTAATATTCAAGATTTCAAAGGCTAGTTTTCCATGTTTATTAAATTGAAATTGAATTGTAATCAAAAGCTATTTTTCTTGGTGATTATATTGGCAAAATCGAAGCTTTTCGACAATCCACCATATCCCGTGGGAGTGGAGGTGAGTAAGCGAGTGACCTCGCTGTGAAATGCAAATTTGCATATATGATAAAATAGTGTTTACATTCAAATTTTCTGGAAAAATGATCTTTTCATCGATGCATTTGCGTTTTATTACATTCTAATATTACTTTTGAACCAGTTAATGTATGTTTTATGATTTAAAACCAATGTAATGTGGATGTATATACTGTCCATCGATTTTGTTGATTTTGATATTTCTTGCATTTTACGATGATATTTTGTAGCCAAAACGCAAAGTGCCCAGAAATGTTTTTCATTGGAGTTGAAGTACAACTATTCCTCTTCATTTCGGTATAAATAGTTATTAGGAAATCAGAACTCTTGTATGAAAAAAATAATTATGAAAAGTACCAAAATTACGGTTTTCACGACCACCCGAAAATGCTCTTACTTCAAATATCCATAAAAAAATGAAATAATAAGTTATATCAAAATAAAACATACTGTTCAAAAGCTGTAATGATGTTCTATAAACCGTGTAAATTTGATTACAAAATATGCAGAGAAAACGCCGCACGAGATTTACAAACATTACACATTTTCGAAAATTCCGACGGCAAAATTAGGCCGAAAATAGGTCAAACTTTGAACGGATGTCACGTGACCGCTTTAAAATGAAACGACTAAATAATGCCCATACGATTACTTGCTCATGACTACCTTTCACCATGCAAAGTTTCAGGTGGGGTTGAATCGGACCATTTCTGAAATTACTCGAAGCTTACGTGGAACGGCTCTTAAGTAACCAATAACAATAGAGGTATACAATGATTTCTTTTTAAGTAACCAATAGCAATAGAGGTATACAATGATTTCTTTAAGTAACCAATAGCAATAGAGGTATACAATGATTTCTTTAAGTAACCAATAACAATAGAGGTATACAATTATTTCTTTAAGTAACCAATAGCAATAGAGGTATACAATGATTTCTTTAAGTAACCAATAGCAATAGAGGTATACAATGATTTCTTTAAGTAACCAATAACAATAGAGGTATACAATGATTTCTTTAAGTAACCAATAGCAATAGAGGTATACAATGATTTCTTTAAGTAACCAATAGCAATAGAGGTATACAATGATTTCTTTTTAAGTAACCAATAGCAATAGGTATACAATGATTTCTTTAAGTAACAAATAACAACAGAGGTATACAATGATTTCTTTTTAAGTAACCCATAGCAATAGGTATACAATGATTTCTTTAAGTAACCAATAGCAATAGGTATACAATGATTTCTTTAAGTAACCAATAGCAATAGGTATACAATGATTTCTTTTTAAGTAACCAATAGCAATAGGTATACAATGATTTCTTTAAGTAACCAATGGACATGTTCATATGACTGATGGTGTGTATATTATAGGATGGTTTTACTCCAATTGATGTAGCTGTACAGCAAGGCCATGATAAAGTAGTAGCCATTCTTCTTCACAGTGATTCTAAGGTATGAAATTTTATTACAATAAGAATTACAGACAAGCTATAGGTCACTATGATATGTTGCGTTACAGACAAACGTTTCGTTGCATTATAGATCAGTTTATTGATGTGTTGTGTTACAAAAAGGCTGTAAGTCACTATTGTTGTGTTGCATTATAGCAAAGCTATAGGTCACTAATGATGTGTTGCGTTACAAAAAGGCTATAGGTCACTAATGATGTGTTGCGTTACAAAAAGGCTGTAAGTCACTATTGTTGTGTTGCGTTACAAAAAGGCTGTAAGGGGCTTATTATGAAAGCGAGTTGTTCCATCTAGCCGGGATAACTCTTTTGTTTTGTATTCCAGGGGGACTCAAAACAATAGAGTTACCCCGGCTAGCAGGGACAACTCGCCTTCATATAAACAGCCCCTTAGTCACTGTTGTTGTGTTGCGTTACAGAAAGGCTACCGGTCACTCCACACTGCTGCTAGAAAAGACTTTGCAAAAGCTGCCAAATTGCTGTTACAAAAAGGACATCCTCCTGATGTGGAAGCTCCTGTAAGTTTTTATACTTTTTTCTTTCTGGTTCTCTCCCTCCCTCTCTGTTTTTCTTTTTCTTTCCCTTTCTTCCTTTTCTTTCTTTCTTTCTTACTCCCTTCCTCCCTCCTTTCTTCTCTGTCCTTCTTTTTCTTTTCCTTTCTTTATTTCCCTTCTTTCTTTCTTTCCTTTCTTTCTTTCCTTTCTTACTTTCTTACCCCCCTCCTTCCTCCCTCCCTCCCCCTTGAAATACATTTCTGGCTAGTAGTTTGATAATTTTGTTTTGTTTTAGAATGGCTTTACTCCGTTGCATATTGCTGCTAAATATGGTAATGCAAATGTAGCTAATATCTTGATTCAAAATGGTGCTTCTCTTGACTACAAGACCAAGGTATTTTAACTTTCTAAATGGACTGTAAAAAACTACATTTTCTTTAGAGAAAAGTTGAATTTAGTACTAAAAATAATGTTATTTTGACATAGAACTACATCATTGCCCCATTGCATGTTGCTGCCAAATATGGTCATTTAAACATTGTAACACTGTTGGTTGAGAAAGGTGCCAAAGTGGACATCCCAAACAAAGTAAGAGATACAATAATTAGTTTGCAACCATCTATATATAGAACAATAGGTAATATAATGAAATTTATAACAAAAATCTGTAAAAGTCTCTTTTAGTCCGACGGAGGGCTAAAGCTTGAAACGTCAGTAAAGTTAAAGTCTACATTTTTTACAGTGCTACAAATTTCATTATATTACCTATCATTTATATCAAACACTGACGCAGCGTTTACTAGTTTACTCACTAGTTTCCATTTATATATAGAACATACTTATGATAATACATTGTTGTGTGTTTATAGGACAGCTTAACTCCAATGCACTGTGCAGCAAGAGATGGACATGAGAAAGTTGTTGAGTATCTGATTCAAAAGGGAGCATCATTAACATCTCGTACCAAGGTTTGTTTAGTAACTTGTTCAGTATTGTGGGTGGCATGGGTTGCCTAGTGGTGATAGCGCTGTCCTTTCACCACTGTGACCTAGGGTCGATTCCCTGCTCTGGCGACAAGTGAATAGAGTGTGTTTGATGTGTTGTTCTCTCTAATGTCACCAGGGTTTTTATCCGGTATGTTGTTCTCCCTCCACAAAAATCAACAAGCAAGCAGGGGCCAGTTGTTCAAAGCTAGATTAACGCTAATCTTGGGTTAACTCTAAAGAAAACCTACAGAGTTAACCCAGGATTAACACTAAACTGGCTTTGAACAACTGGGCCCAGAGTTATAAATTTTGAATATACAGGGATTCTGGCATTATGCGGAGGAAAAATCAAAATTATGCAGAATTTTTTCTGAAGATTATGCGGGATGACATAATCGCTTAAAACTTAAAATAAAACTAATTCCACTTACTTAAGCTCTCCTATTTCGGTTCTTTTTTACACATAAATGTCATATCATTCGTTTTTTATCAATAATTCAAACAACACTATTACCAAAAGAACTAACGATTTCCGTTAAACGTTCCGCCATCTTGGAAAACCGCCAAACAGCATGGGGAGAGATACAGGAAGCCCAATACTATAGAAATAAAAACAAAATGGCGTCGCTTCGACGGCTGGTAGTGTAAGCCGTGAAAATGAACAATTTGTACTTCATACGACCGTAACAAAACGGCAAAAAACTATTCAAGCAAGCAAGGGAGATAATTAATATATATCTATTGTTTTATCTATTTGTTTGATTGATGCTTTTTTGGTGTTTTTATCTATTTTTTTTTTTTTTGGCAAATTATGTGGGATTATGCGGAAAGTAGTCAATTATGCGGGTCCGCACCTCCGCATAATGCCAGAATCCCTGAATATAGTGGTAATGAGTGTGAGTGAGCCTCACGGAAGAGTCCCAACAGGGAGTGATTGCTGTAAAATATTATAATTTGGTGTTATTATAGATTTGAATTGATTGTAATTATTGGTCAACAGCATGGTCTTACTCCACTGCATATGTCATGTCAAGGCAATCATGTGAAGACATCAGCCATATTGATTGAAAGCAAGGCTCCTGTTAATGCTGTAGCAACTGTAAGGATCTTTTTAGTTATCATCATCATAATAGTATCTTCATCATCATCATCATTATCATAATAGTATCATCATCATCATCATAATAATAATAGTATCATCATCATCATCATAATAATAATAATAATATCATCATCATCATAGTATCATCATCATCATAATAGTATCATCATCATCATCATCTTCATAATTGTATCATCATAATAGTATCATCATCGTCATCATCATCATAATAGTATCATCATCATCATCATAATAGTATCATCATCATCATAATAGTATCATCATCGTCATCATCATCATAATAGTATCATCATCATCATAATTGTATCATCATCATCATAATAGTATCATCATCGTCATCATCATCATAATAGTATCATCATCATCATAATTGTATCATCATCATCATAATAGTATCATCATCATCATCATAATAGTATCATCATCATTGTATCATCATAATAGTATCATCATCATCATAATAGTATCATCGTCAACAGTTGTAATGGTACTGTATCATCATTGATATATTATCATCATTGTTGTAATAATGCCATTGTTATTATTATAGTATCGTCATTAATTCATCATCGTTATAATGGTACTGTATCATCATTGATATATCATCATCATCATTGTTGTAATAATGCCATTGTTATTATTATAGTATCGTCATTAATTCATCATCGTTATAATGGTACTGTATCATCATTGATATATCATCATCATTGTTGTAATAATGCCATTGTTATTATTATAGTATCGTCATTAATTCATCATCATTATAATGGCACTGTATCATCATTGATATATCATCATCATCATTGCTGTAATAATGCCATTATTATTTTAATTGCATTATCATCGTTATAATGGCATTGTAACAGTTGTAATGGTACTGTATCATCATTAATATATAATCATCTTGTTTACTATTCAATAGAATGGTTTGACTCCTCTTCATATTGCTGCCCATTATGGCCATGTTGACATTGCTGAATTGTTATTGGAAAAAGGAGCAGACACTGACGCAAGAGCAAGGGTCAGTTCTCTTATTGCAACTATTATCAGTGGTTACAGTGCGATGCACCTTACTGTGGCCACCCAATTAAAGTTTCCAATTAAAGTTTTGTACAAGTTAGCTTCGCGTTCAAAAGTTTCTCTTTTCAAATTATTTGCTACACCTTTTCAAATTTAAACATCCTGGGAGGTTTTTCAGACACTTATAGACTTCATTCTTGTCTTTGCTTTGAACATTTCAAAGTGTTTACCATTTGACACTTGGTGTGTCTTTTATATTAAGGTCAAATTCTCGTTTTCTGATTGGTTAACTTGTACAAAACTTTAATTAGGTCCGGCTGTAAATGCAATAAATTACAACTGTGCTGAATGACTGGTGTTGCTGTATTATTAACAAAACATTGCTGTATTCCAACAGAATGGATTCACTCCTCTGCATGTGGCCTGCAAAAAGAATCGAGAGCCAGTCATCCAATTGCTTCTGAAATACAATGCAAATGTTCACTCTGCCAATGAGGTAACATTTTCTAGTTATGCAAAAGAACAATTTCACTATTTAGATATATTGAGAATATTGAGAACTAGAGTGCAAATATTATACCTGTTAAACAAGTAGGACTAAATAGTACTAAATAGTGCTAATTAAACAATAGAAAACAATAGAATTAGCATAAAATATCACTATTTAGTACTATTTATGTTGCACACTTTTAATGTTTGTACTCTAATAAATATTTGTGTTTGTAGGGTGGTCAAACGCCTATGCATGTTGCAACTTACTATGGCAATGTTACGTTGGTGTTGATATTGTTACAACATGGAGGATCGCCTGATATTACTAATGTGGTAAGTGTAAACAATATTGATTTCTTGTATTCTAACTGGTATTACTGCCCTTAATATTCTATTACTGATATGTGTTAATTGTTGTAGAGAGGAGAAACTGCCCTTCATATTGCCTGCCGTAGAAAACAGATAACTATTGTACGTTTACTGTTGAGGAATGGAGCTGCAGTGGATGCCAAGACCCAGGTACAGATATCCACCAGTTACTTACTTGAACTGATGGACAAGTGCACTTTTAAACTGTCTGTCTACAGTCTGTAGTGCATTGATGGTCTAAGTGTATTATTACTAAAACTAATTGTCTGTCTGTCTGTTCTAATATATTTAAATCTAAGTGTATTATTACTAAAACTAATTGTCTGTCTGTCTGTCTGATATATTTAAATCTAAGTGCATTATTACTAAAACTAATTGTCTGTCTGTCTGTCTGATATATTTAAATCTAAGTGTATTATTACTAAAACTAATTGTCTGTCTGTCTGTTCTAATATATTTAAATCTAAGTGCATTATTACTAAAACTAATTGTCTGTCTGTCTGTCTGATATATTTAAATCTAAGTGTATTATTACTAAAACTAATTGTCTGTCTGTCTGTTCTAATATATTTAAATCTAAGTGTATTATTACTAAAACTAATTGTCTGTCTGTCTGTCTAATATATTTAAATCTAAGTGTATTATTACTAAAACTAATTGTCTGTCTGTCTGTTCTAATATATTTAAATCTAAGTGTATTATTACTAAAACTAATTGTCTGTCTGTCTGTCTGATATATTTAAATCTAAGTGTATTATTACTAAAACTAATTGTCTGTCTGTCTGTCTGATATATTTAAATCTAAGTGCATTATTACTAAAACTAATTGTCTGTCTGTCTGTCTGATATATTTAAATCTAAGTGCATTATTACTAAAACTAATTGTCTGTGTGTCTGTCTGATATATTTAAATCTAAGTGTATTATTACTAAAACTAATTGTCTGTCTGTCTGTCTGATATATTTAAATCTAAGTGTATTATTACTAAAACTAATTGTCTGTCTGTCTGTCTGATATATTTAAATCTAAGTGCATTATTACTAAAACTAATTGTCTGTCTGTCTGTCTGATATATTTAAATCTAAGTGTATTATTACTAAAACTAATTGTCTGTCTGTCTGTCTGATATATTTAAATCTAAGTGTATTATTACTAAAACTAATTGTCTGTCTGTCTGTCTGATATATTTAAATCTAAGTGTATTATTACTAAAACTAATTGTCTGTGTCTGTCTGTCTGATATTTAAATCTAAGTGCATTATTACTAAAACTAATTGTCTGTCTGTCTGTCTGATATATTTAAATCTAAGTGTATTATTACTAAAACTAATTGTATATTCCAGGACCGAGAAACACCATTGCATATTGCTATAAGAACTAAAAACCTTGAGATGGCCAACCTGTTGCTTGATCAAGGTGCATCGCCTGATTCTGTAGACAAGGTAAAAATACTTATTAATATGAACTAGCCTTTAATTCATCGTGTAGTAAACACCATTCAGAGGTCTAAGCCTGTACCATTTTCATTTTTAACAGAACAAGTGCACACCTTTGCACATCGCAGCTCGTGAAGGAGATGAAGAGCTTGTTGCTACATTACTTGAACACAAAGCAAATGTGAATCTTCTGTCCAAGGTATTTACTATTATTAGTTTATAGTAATAAAAAAAGAAAAAAAACATATATTTACAAGCTCTTCCGTGAGCTTCGCCCATGCTCACTACCGCTACATTCAATATTGACAACACACAACTCTGCTCACATGTTGATTTTAACAAAAGGAGGAAAACCAGATAACCCAGAGAAAAACACTTGTCACATGAGAGAGAACACACATCAAACAAACTATTCACTTTTCGCCCGAGCGGAGAATTGAACCCAGTTCACAGTGGTGAATGGCCAATGCTCTCACTGCTAGGCCACTCATGCCACCAGTTGGTAATGTTATTGAGATACTGATTTTTTTTTCCTATTCTTCAATACAGAAAGGATTTACCCCACTTCATGAAGCTGCTAGACGTGGTCATGTCAATATTGTCAATATGCTGTTGAAATACTATGAAACACCTGATCCTGAAGGAAAGGTAATAGTATCACTAGTGTTATTATTGCCCTATTTGCCCCTCACCCATTCCTTCATTCATTCATCCATTCATCCATTCATCTATCCCTTTATTCATCCCTTTATTCCTCTATTCATCTATCCCTTTTTCATCCATTCCTTTATTCATCCATTCATTCCTTTATTCGTACATTCATTTCTTTATTGTTAACGTTGATTTCTTTTTTACAGCATGGTCTAACACCATTACATGTGGCAGTGCATTACGATCATGTGGATATTGCTTTGATCTTACTGGACAACAATGCTTCACCTTATGCCAAAGCAAAGGTATTTTTACCACTTTATGTTGCCTTTTAATACCAGTAACATGATAATCTCAATTGTTTTGTAACAGAATGGATTTACACCACTGCATATCGCAGCCAAGAAAAACCAGAAAGAGATTGCAACAGCTTTGCTTGATCGTGGTGTTGAACCAGATACCCCGACACAAGTAAGTACCTTTGCTGTAATAGAGTACTCAAGTGATCATAAAATAATATTTTCACTATATCATTTTTTTGGTTCTTGGTTGTAATAGGCAATCAAAAAAGACGTTCACACAGCAAATTTGACCAGAATTTGTCAAATAGCAGCTGAGATATAGCCACTTGTATATAAAATGTCCCCATACAAATCACTGTATTTTCGGCTCAGTTCAAAACTTTCGGAACTGAGCTTCCTAATTTACTTATTACTGTGATTTGTATGGGGAATTTATGTATTAAAGTGGCCTTATCTCAGCTGATATTTGGCCGATTCTCACCAAATTTGGCATATGAACGTCTTTTGTGATTGTCCATTGCAATAAGTAACCAAAAATTGTAAAAGCCAAAATGTGGTTTTTTTTGTGACGTCACACTTGAGTACTCTATTGTTGCTTTGTTTCTAGTATGCTAATTGTGTGACTGTTTCTTGTAGACAGGAATTAGTCCTCTCCACCTTGCTTCAAAGGATGGCAACATTGAACTCTGTCAGCTGCTCATGGAAAATGGTGCTTCACCAGGAATTGAAACTAATGTAAGAATAATAATAATAATAATAATAATAACAGAGTTGGTGCTACTCCTTAAACTCCTTAGATTTGATTAACATTTTTAAGGGCACTTGAAAAGCCCTTGAATTTTAGAAAATCAGCAAAAACTCCTTAATTCTAGCCAAAGTAGAGTAAATATTGATAAAATTTGTTCATTCTGTGCGATGTTAACAATGACAGGAATATCATTTAAATATCAAGGTTGTTGCAAAAAGTGCTTAAAAATTACTTTTTGGTCCTTGAAAACTCCTTGAAAACTCCTTAGATTTTGTTTACTGACATCACCACAAACCCTGTAATGATAATAATAAATAAATAAATAATCAGTTTTATAGCGCCATTTCTGTGAATAAACATATCAACTTTTCTTGTGTAAATCTACAATGAGAATAATTCAATGTTTTTGTTTTAGAATGGATTGACACCTTTACATTTGACTGCTCGTGAGAATAGAGTGGAAGTAGCCAAGCTGCTGTTGAAATTCAATGCACCAATTAATTCCCAGACAGTTAGTGGGTTTACGCCATTACACATTGCTTGTGTTTATGGTCACTGGGACATTGTGGAGCTATTACTTGACCAAGGGGCTGATATTGAAGCAGCTACTAAAAATGGCTACCAACCTCTTCATCTAGCTGCTCAATATGGACATAAAACCATCATTGAAATCTTGTTACTGCGTAATGCACCTCCAGACGCTCTCACTAATGTAAGTGGAATATTATTAACGGACTGCAGTCTGGTAATGTTGATTTTAATAATTCGCCTTTTCCATATCGAGCAAGGGACTGGGTACGAGTGTGAAAAACCAATTTGGTTATGGTTCCAGAAAAAATAACCCCGTCTCATGGGAGAGTAACCAAATGAAAGCTTATTGACCAAGTTTCAGAATGTTTGGCTAAATAGAAAAAAAAATGATGAACATTCAAACTCTGCCAAAATTACAGAGAAATGTATGGTGTCCTTCCAAAACGTCCTTCCATACATTCTTTGTATTTTTGAAAAAAAATTAAAATACCATAATTTTGTTGCAATTTGCACAACCTTGTTCAAACTTTCAATTGTTACTAATTTGTATTTGTTCTTTCCTGTGAAGGGATTTATTTTTGAATTAAATTAATTTTGAGTAACTTGGTTCCAGTCCTTTGCTCGATATAGAAAAGGCTAATTGGGTGTGTGTTTTGTCTACAGGAGGGTTACTCAGCTCTTTATATTGCCCAAACAGTACATCATAACACAAATATTGTGGAGATGTTATCCAAGGTGACGCACATCACACAAACTATCAGAATAACAAGAAAACCTGGTGAGGATGGAGAACCAACCTTTAGTGCTGAACCAGAAGAACTTGAAGTTGAAGAAATGATGGATGAAGTAGAACAACATGAAGATGAAGAAGGTACAAAAAATATTCACTGATAGATATGAAACATTAATTACTCTCGTTTGCACCTACCTGTTAATGGTTGCAACAAAAAAAACATGTTTTTTTCTAGAAGTAAACTTCCAAAGTTTAGCGCCATACTTTGCAATCTCCCAATGCAATCCTCTAAATAAATTCAATTTGTTGAGTTAAATTTCACATATTATATATTTTTGTTGCATCTGTTAAAGGATAGATGCAAGTGCAGTACATATCTATTAATATCTATCGAGCCACACATTCTTGGAGCCTGGCTCTGTTGCTGTGGTCTCCCACACATATGGAAAGCGTTATAAATAAATAAATAATTTCTAGCCTTTTTTCACGAAAGTGGTTTGCAAACATGCAAAGTTTGGGGTGCCAATCTTTGAAGTTTGACTACTAGACAGAGCATATTTTTGTCGCAACCATTAACGGGTAGATGCAAGCGACTGTATTGTTTCTTCTTACTAAGGAATGTTATGTGTCCCAGGTATTTTGGATCGTATACTGCTTTTATTGACTTTGATGGGAACAGCAGTATTGATGGAAATACAGCACATGCGAGCAGCAGCAGTCCCCTGGTCTAAACCAACTAAACAACTAACAATGACACCTCGTTGTACCCGCTGCACAGTGCACCATCATCGCATACAACACACCATGACAACCATACCAAAACAACATTGCAATCAACTATTTGCTGTACCACACCTGCCATGTACACTTTTATTGATGATATTTATTAATCTTAGTAGATAATACATTTATCATTTGTCCATACCACATCTAGTATTTGTCTATAGATGACTTTCGTAAATGGCTGCCACTAAATATCATAATATTTAAAATTGATGTTTTAAGAAAAAGAAAGCTATCATGGGATATAGGCATCCTGTATAGCAATGACTTGATAAAGTTTGAGAAAAAAAGATTAAATTTGCAAGAAGCTATAAGAATTTGAACAATCAGAAAAACACCAAAACGAGGCAACAAAGGCCTCGGCAGAAAATTACATACAAATCTCTACATATTTCATTGTGCATAACTTCATTGCAATTTTAGCCAGAGCATCAAAACCTTCCAAACATGCCTATTTCAGGTAGTTCTTTCATATGACAGTGCTAAAATATTAAAATATCTGTTTATTTGAAGAAAATCATTTTCTGCTAGTTATGAAAGTGGACCTCTATACCACATCTACCATTTGTCCATACCAATTATTGTAAATTTGTGAATCATCACTTCTTAAGGTCAAGACTCTTCCATTGATAAGATGCAATATTATTGTTTTCTGAGGGTAAAATGTCAGACAAACGGTTTGCTCATGTTTACTGGGGTGGGGCATAGTCCTGAAATTTTTTTGGGCTTCTATAATTGCAATTACATTAATTGCTTTGTATTCCGCGACGATCATACTCATACACAATTTAATAACCGCGAATCATACCAACATATATCTATAGATCACTAAAAGCACGCTAATAATTGTTCAATATCGTCAATATTACATGACATAACTGGACCTAATAAACATACTTGATTAGCCAAAAGGTCAGTTTCTGTTCATTTGTACAATGTATTTATTCAAGTAGTTTTTGACTTCCTTATTTGTACTAATTTTTGTGAGTCTTTATAAAACATAAATATAATAAAACAATTTAATGCCCTTAAGTTTATTTTTCTGGCAAAAACGCGAAAATTAATGCCCGTGAAATATGCCTGTTCCAATTTCGCGAAATTAATTGCCCGTGAAAATTAGTATGATTAAGTTTCATGTGTTCATATTTTATACATTGTTTTTGTCAGAGCTCAAAGAAGATGGTTATGACAGATTCATGACTATGGAAGACATGGTAGAAGTAGGAGTAGCTGAAGATACTGAGATGAAACCATCATCTCAAAAACCTGGACGAGACTCTGGGATCTTTTCCACTCGTTACTCAGGCTTCTTTCAGGAAGGTACCCCATTGAATGGTTCTCGTGCTTCTGACCTGGATCGCAGTCGCTACTCAGACACTAATCTATCCAGCAGTCTACAGGTAATCATCACAATAATATCACAGTAATATCAATAATTTATTTATTTATTTATTAATTAATTTATTAATTAATTGATTGATTGATTGATTGATTGATTGTTTTTTTATAATAATTCTGGACGTGGTTACAAAGTGTTCTAAGAACACCGCTTTTCAACCATCGGAAAACACATGAAGTCAGCCCATGGCCTAACGGTAGTCCCAGACCTTACTAACAATTTCACCATCATTAAGAAGTGCTTGGGCAAAATGGGTTGCCTCATCCACGCGATGTTATTCATCAAAAAACTCAAACCATCACTAAACATTCAATCAGACTCCGTTAGAGCGAAGATCTTTTGTTAAAAACTATTATCATGGGACCACTATTATTGTATAAAACTTTTTGATTTCTTGAATACTAATTTTCTCTTGAAAATGACGCTAGATAGCGTCGAAACGTCGAGAATAAAATGATTGTTAGTTTTTGTTCTACAAATAATGACTAAAGCCACTTTAATCAATAAAAATAATACAAGTTTATATAATAAAAATAATACAGGTTTATATAATAAAAATAATACAGGTTTATATGATAAAGGTTATGTTGTATCTATAATATAGATAATGTTTGGTGTTGTTTCAGGAGTCGTCTGAGGTTATTACCGCTATGGAAGGAAGTCTTGTAGAGTGTGAATTACCATCGAGTCTGGCAGATATGCAAGTTGACAATGTACCGATGTACGAACCTCCAGTTACTGGTGGCTTCCTGGTCAGTTTTAATGTTGATGCACGAGGTGGTAAAATGGAAAGCACTCAGACTGGCATTAAAGTGGTGCTTCCACCAAGGTCTTGTCAAATGCCCAACAGAATCACCTGTAGACTACTAAGGTAAGAACAATGTAGTCATGTCTACATTAAGACAATAATATTAACATTTAGTTAAAGTAAAAGTCTTGAGGAAGAAAATGACATAAACAGTGTAGAAATTTGATGTGTTTTGAATACATTTTGACTTTCCGTAACAAGTCATTGAGTGCACGCTGGGTATTTTCACTTTAGATTATCTCTCATTTTGGTCAAAATAAAACAATTGAAATATTATTTTTCTTTGAAAATATGGCAAAGTTTGACCTACTAGTTGGTTTATACTAAAACAATTAGACCTCTCGGCCTGATGGTCCACGAGTCAACAGCCCATTTAGCCTTCAGCCTTATGGGGTATTGATTTGTAGACCATTTGGGCTGCGGGTCTAATTATTAACATATATAACAGGTTAAGCAAGCCTACACTTCTACCACCTGTCCATGAAGGTGAAGGGTTAGCATGCAGAGTACTCGACGTAGGACCCACTGCTACTAAGTTCCTACAACCTATCTACTTTCAAGTTCCTCATTTCGCTTCTACAAGGGATGGTGAACGAGAACTAGTTGTAATGAAGACTGATGACGGTGGATGGAACTGGGATGAAGTTAGCATTGAAGATAACAAGGGTAAGAAAATGAACTTATAGTATTATGAAATAACGTGATAATACAATAACTGTTTTTGCGTGTTTAGGGTTAGGGAAGGGGAAAGACAGGTAACGATAAGCCAACAAATGTAACACATTCTTGTGTGTTTTTAGACATGGATGGCTATCAAGATGAATCACAAGAATCAAGTTTTCTTCTTAAGCGTTACACAAAAATAACAACTCGAGAACTCCCAGAACGCTTTGCAGTTGTTTCACGTCTAAAGAAGGAGACCTTCTCTGTTGGTTCCCGAGGTGAAACTATGCAGTCAGCGGTGTTAGGTAAAGTGAGGGTTAGCATCCCAGAGGGAGCAGTATCGTCAGGCACCAAGATTTCAATGCAGGTAATACTATGTACATCATTGATACAGAATAGAGCACAATGTTCACTTTCTCTCTCACCCCACCCCTCAGGTTAGAGCACATTGTCCACTTTCTCTCTCATCCCACCCCTCAGGGTAATCCACTTTCTCTCTCATCCCACCCCTTAGGGTAGAACACAATGTCCACTATCTCTCTCACCCCACCCCTCAGGGTAGAACACAATGTCCACTATCTCTCTCACCCCACCCCTCAGGGTAGAACACAATGTCCACTATCTCTCTCATCCCACCCCTCAGGGTAGAACACAATGTCCACTATCTCTCTCACCCTACCCCTCAGGGTAGAACACAATGTCCACTATCTCTCTCATCCCACCCCTCAGGGTAGAGCACATTGTCCACTTTCTCTCTCACCCCACCCCTCAGGGTAGAGCACAATGTTCACTTTCTCTCTCACCCCACCCCTCAGGGTAGAGCATAATGTCCACTTTCTCTCTCACCCCACCCCTCAGGGTAGAACACAATGTCCACTATCTCTCTCACCCCACCCCTCAGGGTAGAACACAATGTCCACTATCTCTCTCACCCCACCCCTCAGGGTAGAGCACAATGTCCACTTTCTCTCTCACCCCACCCCTCAGGGTAGAGCACAATGTCCACTTTCTCTCTCACCCCACCCCTCAGGGTAGAGCATAATGTCCACTTTCTCTCTCACCCCACCCCTCAGGGTAGAGTACATCATTGATATACCTGTTTCTAAATAATTGAACGGCAAATACATGAAACGACTTGTGGTAACTTGTGCAACATATCCAGGTGATTTTCTGGATTGCTAACTACAGTCAAATAAATTATAAACTTTTCTCCACAAAGAGGCTGCCACTGTGCAGTAAATTCGTTTTCTTACACAAAAACAGGTACAAATAGCAATTTGAAAAACCCAGTCTTTTTTGGCCATGCAATCGCTGTTTTATGAACTACATGCAATAAACTAGTAACCTGTGTTTGTAAGTAAGTTTGATGTATGTTTTTTGTCAGGTGCAACCAGTGGACGAAAACTTCAACAATCTTGAAGAATGGGTGACTGTTAGCCCAGTGGTTACCTTAGAACCAAACGACATCACATTCAACAAACCTGTTACTGTAGCTATACCATGTCCTGTGTACTCTGGTTCGTCTAATGTAGACATCCAGCCTTCATTGCGTCTGTTATGTTGCTTTCCTAAAGACACAACTAATGAACCCAAGACACCTACTTATCAATGGCAAGATATTACAGATAGTACTCCATTGACAGTGATGGGTGATAGTGCTTCTTTTACTATTAACAGACCTGCAAGGTATGTAATTACTATACCTTCATTTGTATTATAAATAGAAACTAGCGAGTAAACTAGTATAGGCTGTGTCAGTGTTTGATATAAACGATAGGTAATATTATGAAATTTGTAACACCGTAAAAAATAGAAATAGAAACTAGCGAGTAAACTAGTATAGGCTGCGTCGGTGTTTGATACAAACGATAGGTAATATAATGAAATTTGTAACACCGTAAAAAATGTTGACTTAATTTTTTTACGGTGTTACAAATTTCATTGTATTACCTTCATTTGTATTGGTAACAATGTATACCAATGAAGGGACTCTTAGTCTTTTCCTGTAAATACTGTACATTATAATTATAAAGTGCTGGGGTTTTTTCCAGGTACTGGTTGATTGAAACCAGGAATCCAGACAATGTCACGACTGACGCCCGCCTGATTTATCGCAAGTTATCAGCTGTGCCGTACCTTGCTAAGTTTGTGGTGTTTGCCAAGTTATCGGCTGATGGAACAGAGGCTCGACTACGAATCTTTTGTATTACAGACGACAAAGTCGACAAGACTCTGGAAGGCCAGACAGGATTTGTAGAAGTTGCAAGAAGCAGAGATGTTGAGGTTAGTACTACTACGGTTTTCAACTTTCTGCGAACTCAGACATTCCAACGGCTAGTTGTGTAATACGTATTTAGCTGCCATCAATTGTTGTTTTGCAACAAGCCGTTGAAATGTCTGAGCTCGCAGAAAGTCGAAAACCGCAGTAAGACTTATAGTTCGTGCTTTGTTATACCATTTAATAAATATGTGATAGATACAGTATGAGCGGCTGATCTGTATGGGGTATACTTCGGTATATCTCATACAGATCGGACGCGAATATTATATAGTACTTATACACTTCCAACGTTAGTTCTTTCAAATTTTATTACAATTGGCAAAACAAATATAAATCTGGCCGAGAAATTTCAAGTTAAAATTTATGCAAATCAGGACGATTTTGTATCTAAAATACAACCTTCTTCACAGACATGATTTCTTTTTTAAATTTTCATTCATTTCCTTTTTCTAATGTTATTTCTTGTTTTTAGGTCTTTGAAGGTCGTCCAGTCCATATCCGTTGCCTTGGTAACCTTGCACCTGTCAATCGTGAACCAATGCATTTAAATTTCTTTGCTTTCCGAGAGAACCGTTTATCTGTAGTGGTACGTCCCACTGAAGCAGGTCAATCAATGAACTGCAGGCTCGCATTCCTTAAGGAACCCAAGAAAGATAGACAAGGAAACATCCAAACCATTTGTAACCTAAACATCAACTTGTCTGAACAGGTAAACCGCTGACTATTTCTACTTCAGTATATACAGGGTTCGTGCTACTCCTTAAACTCCTTGAAAACTCCTTAGATTTGATTTACGTTTTTAAGGGCACTTGAAAAGCCCTTGAATTTTAGAAAACCAGCAAAAACTCCTTAAAAACTCCTTAATTATAGCTAAAGTAGGGTAAAAGTTCTAGTATTGCAAATTAAAGTTAAGTAAAAATTCTAGTATTGTACAACATTGTCGTAAATTCGTAAATTTTCGTATATCAAAGTTGTCGCAAAAAGTGCTTAAAAATCACTTTTTGTCCTTGAAAACTACTTGAAAACTCCTTAGATTTTCTTTACTGAAATCAGCACGAACCCTGATATAGTATCTCTATATTTCATCGAAGTAATGTGGTTACTGCTCTGTATCTATAGAATGTAGTACTGATAGTTATTATTGTGTTTACAGGATCTTCAAAGAGATAGCGGCGTAAGAAAACTTCCAGGTATGGTACAATAATATATACTTGATTTCTTAAAAAACGCTCTTGAAATTCTCAAGGCTTTTTACATCATATATGATCGATATAAAATGAAAACTATGAAAAAATTATAAAATGATGAAAAAAGAACGGAGAAAAATTAAAAGAACTATAATATCAGTAAAATGTATTTTTAAATTTATCTACATCAGTTTAGGAGTTAAATAGAAAGGTTTTGTTATGACGTAATTAATGTTGATGAGTCTAGACTTCTTATAAAATAATTAATGTTGCAAGATGTAATCTATGACTATTACGTGGTTTTTCAAAAATCTACATGTGAGCAGAGTTGTGTGTTGTAGTGGTAGTGAGTGTGAGTGAACCTCACGGAAAAGCCCCAATGGATAGTGGTGGTTGTAAAATATTTATTACTCAGGCTGCCCCGCAGGAAAGCCTGAGTCTAGGTTTACCTTTTCTATCTATGGGTCTATCGTTGTGTCGACATTACACATGACGTAATGCCACAGATAAACCACAACTACTCTAGTAGCCTGAGTAAACACACTAAGTGCGTCTAGTTATATTTATTCTACCATCTAGACTCGCTACTGTCCCTACTGTCCCACGGGGAGGGATGGTTGTAAAATATTTATTTATATTTATTCAACCTTCTAGACTCGCTACTGTCCCTACTGTCCCACGGGGAGTGATGGTTGTAAAATATATATTTATATTTCTTCTATTTCTTCTAGATTCACTGCTATCCCTAGTGGCCGTGGAGACGGCAAATGACTGGAGGGATCTGGGTCGAGAATTGGGATTTACTGATGATGAATTGCAGGACATCGCTGATAGAAAGTAAGTAAACTAGTACAGTGAAACCCCGCCTTACGGCCACCCGCTTAATACGGCCACCCCGTTATTGCGGCCAGTTTTTTGGGTCCCGACGAAATGCATGCCCATACATTTTCTATAAAATTTACCCGCTTAATACGGCCATCCCGTTAATACGGCCACTTTTGGCTGTCCCTTCAGTGGCCGGATTAACGGGGTTCCACTGTATTATGGTCCGTATAGATGGACGTGGGTTTATCCGCCAACCATTCTTATTAGAACAAAGAAAACTAAAAATAATCTATTGTTAAAATGGTTGGCAAATTAGCATCAATACCAACACTTCGCATTCGCCATATTTTGAACCGGAAGTGTCACTCACTCACGCGCTCATTAGAGTATCAGTGTAAACTTTTGAGCTCCAAGATTTCGGTCAGCGTACTTCGAAATATGCAATACATCATCTTTGAAATGACAACTCTCCCAATTGGGTTTCCTGTGTAATGACGTTATCTGTCAAGGTTTTGTGATTCTTTTGATATATCCACGAGTTGGCCATTGTAGGCCTTTGATTTTTAATACTGATAATTGAGAGATACAGTAAAAACCCGCATATAAGAACCACTATTTTTCGAGGTAAGGCTAAAGTGGTTCTTATATAATTCGTATTTAGTGAAAAATTAGGCTAAGGTGGTTCTTAACATTTACAAAGCAAAAACAATTTCCCTTATATAGTGGTTTTTTTATGTTATATAAATTGTTATGTAGAAGCATCTGAATGATGAATGTATTCTCATTGAGAACTAACTTATAATATATTGTAAAACATTTTTCTTGCATTGATTTTAAATTTGGTCATATTCAGACTCAACTTATATTTTTTCAAATGACCAAATAAATCTTGAAACCTTTCATATAAGAACCAGTCTAATTTTTTAGGCTAAAGTGGTTCTTTTTTAACAGGTGCTTAAAAAGCAAATTTTAGCCTAGTGGTTCTTAATCCACTGGTTCTTATATGCGGGTTTTTACTGTATTAAGGGTTGTTTGGTTCATTTGTAGGGCTGATTCTCCTCACCTATGTGCTGAAGAAGTTCTACAGACATGGCGTGACTCCAAAGAGCCCGAGCCAGACATGCCCAAACTAGAAAACGCATTGAAAAACATCAATCGTGATGACGTTGATTTCAAACGATTGGCCTATAGTAGCTACGCTAAAGGACCAATCACGATCACCGAGACAACCATCACACGGACAGTACCAGCTGAACCAGAAAAACCGGTTGAACCAGAAAAACCGGCTGAACCAGCTGAACCAGACTCTGAACCAGATTCTGAGCCTGCACAAAGACTGTCAGAATATCTGAGCAGTGAAACAACTGATGCGGAGATGTTTGATGACCTCCAAACACCTACAGGACCTGCAGAACGAACCGTATTTGTCGATGACCCTGAAGATGATTCCCGTCAAGAGGTACGTACCACGACGACCGTTACAGAAAGTACTGATGGTGACACTGTAACACGAGTAACCACTATCACAACTGATGGCACTGAAGAAGAAGACGATGAACAAGAACGACGCATTAAAGAATTGTTTGCTAATGAAAAAGGGGTGTTAGATTTCTTCAGTGCCGAAGAGGAACAAAAACCTCCAACCGACGAAACGGAGATCTAGTTAGATACTAGCATGACCTCGCTTAGCCCTTTAACAATTCTATTTAAAGTAAAATGTGTGTCGAGTTAATATAATTAGTTATGTTTTTGTCTAATTTTATTAGGCCAATTTGAGGCATAGCCATAATATAGATATTTAAAACTTTCATTGAATAAGACGAATGTACCGATTGGTCGTAATTTTCTTACATCTAACGCTAGTTGTAATTGGCTGATTCTAGAAGTGGGGGTGCGTAAGTAAGTAACTTTGTTTTTAACTAATGGAACAAGTTTTTGAAACTTCATTAAAATAACGTAATGATCTGATTGGCTAGATCTTTTACCTTTTAGAAGGACAGGGCCTTGATTCTAAGGAAGTATTATCGGCCTGTAATATTGTCATAGACTTTCTTGTATAACATTGGTAGTCTAAAGTTTATCAAGTAAGCATTAGTATAACTTAATAAAATATCTTGTAACATTATTAATCGTTTATTGTCATTATACAACATTACATTTATTACTCAGTCTAGGTTTACCTTTTCTATCTATGGGACTATCGTTGTGTCGAGATTACACATGACCTAATGCCACAGGTAAACCATCTATCAATTACTACTCTATGACGTAGCCTGAGTAAACGTACTAAGTACGTCTAGTTTTAAATAATGGGTAAGGGACGAA
Source organism: Metridium senile (assembly GCA_949775045.1). Taxonomy (NCBI): domain Eukaryota; kingdom Metazoa; phylum Cnidaria; class Anthozoa; order Actiniaria; family Metridiidae; genus Metridium; species Metridium senile. The sequence goes on along the minus strand of OX459101.1, from coordinate 3,544,063 downwards.
GGGCTAAAGCTCGAAACGTCAGTAAAGTTAAGACAACATTTTTTACGGTGTTATAAATTTCATTGTATTACCTATCGTTTATATCAAACACCGACGCAGCCTATACTAGTTTACTCGCTAGTTTCTATTTTTTACGGTGTTACAAATTTCATTCTATTACCTATCGTTTATATCAAACACCGACGCAGCCTATACTATAGCTTACTCGCAAGTTTCCATTTATTTTAAATACACTACTCAAATAATATAAATATTTGTAATAAATAAGATCAATAGTACATCTCATGCACTTACAGCGCAACGCGTAAAAGTATGGCCACTGATAATGTATTCGCATACTTCTGTCTCGCAATCGATCCAATCAGCGTTGTAGGATTGTGTTATCTTGTCTCGGATCAAAACGCTTATTGGATCGATGGCGAGACAGAAGTATGCGAATACATTATCAGTGACCATACTTTTACGCGTTGCGCTGTAAGCAATAATTCAGCGAGAAGTGTAGCTCTTAACAATTCGTTGGATTTCCTGTCGAAAGTCCTTTTTAAGAAATGCATATACCACAAAATTAACGGAAGAGTTGGTCAGGATCATGATTCTTGATATTTGCGTCACAGTTATTGGGATTGTCTTGTTCATGATGTAAAAATATAAAGAACGAAACACGGCTATTAAATAGCAAATAACAAAGCCAATGATGACAGCTCCCATCATTTTAACAGTCGATCTCTCCCTCGTTGAGCTCGCCCTGTCTCGATGTTCTGTGTGGTAATTATAATCGAGTTGGTTGCGTTGCCTTGTTTCTTTTTTTTCGTGTTGCTTGGCGATATAGACCATTAATATAAACACAAGTATTAGAAGGATAGGAGGTAGAATTTGTAGAAATATAGTGTTTAGTATTCTCAAAATGTTTTCAGCCACTTTGTTCTCTTGTACAATGTAGCCTGTAATAGGAAATATGGCGCCAAAACTCCAACATGAAAGGAGTATTGCTAGAACCCTTTTCTTTGTCATAAAGTCACGATACTTTAGCGGTCTAGAGATAGCGATATAGCGTTCAAATGTCATGGCACAAAGGCTTGTCACAGAGAAGTGAATGATAATATCAAAAGTCAGCCTGAGTTTGTAGGGGTCGCAGGTAAACCAATATATACATGCGAGATCACACGGGGAAATGACGGCGCCGACCATCATGTCAGCTAACGCTAGGGCAAATATGAACCCATTTGGAATAACTTTGAGTCGCCGACATCGAAGAATAAGGACCATAACTAAAATATTTCCAAAGACATCGGTAAATGATACGACTCCACGAATAGCCCAGTACCATGGTATCATCTCGGGTAGCTTTATACTGGATTGATTCTTGGTAGTATTCATGGCCTGTAAATCAATAATGTACTGTCAGTAACTATTGATAAACCCTTCTCCCTTTCTTCTAACTACACCTACCATGCCTCACTAGAACAAAGATCAGCTTGCCTTAGCAACTCTGACGAACGAACCACCCAGCACGTACTAACACACTCAATAAGCACAACGTCAAACAGACTCGTTTTTCGAGACATTTTTCATTCATTTAGTACATTAACAATTTTGGGGATTTCCGAGTCTGTTATTACATCCTCGGGAACCCAGGGGTATTCTTCTGTCGCTCGTTTCTCGCTTCCACAACATATACCCCTGGGAACGTAGTCTGTTGGAGCTTGTTCCGGAAGTCAAAATTCAAACTTATTTAACGACTTTCTTTGAATGGTTATCTTGATTTTCATTGGTCGACCTAATAAGGTCGTCCAATCAGGAAAGAGCTGAATTTTGACTTTCGGAACAAGCTCCAACAGACTACGTTCCCAGGGGTATATGTTGTGGAAGCGAGAAACGAGCGACAGAAGAATACCCCTGGGTTCCCGAGGATGCTGTTATTATAACTGCTGTAAATGTGTTTTTCTCCTCAGTTAAGAAGCTAATTAGGCAGTCCTTCTTATTGATCAACTTTTCATCTTGATGTCATGTTATCATTTTGTGTTTTTGACAAATGTTTCCGCATTAGCCATCCATCACACAAGGTGATGCCAGCCTCGAAAGTTGTGCGCTATGATTCATTAAAACGGACCTAGAACAGCAAACATGGAATCAATCATCATTACCGACATCTATCCGGTCATAGATTAAAGTTCACAAACAATGGCTGTTTTTCTTTTATAGCTCCTATCCGTTTCACATAATTCTATAATTCTCATCGTGACGTCATAAAAGATTAACGATTCTTATGTAAATCAATAACGAGACAAAATATCATATGTTTTTTAAACTATACACAATCTCAACTATTTTGAAATAGCTTTGTCAGATGGACAACTTATCCTGTGAACGGGAGCCGGGGAAAGGAAACAATCGCGACAGTTAGTGCGGGAGGTAGATAACAAGGATTAGCATCGAGACTAAGAATATACTTGAAGAACCCTAAAAAAATAACTCTACTAAGTACTCTATGGGTTTTGCTTCGGACTTGTCTGTACATTAGTAGAAAATGTTTTAGATTAGCGCCTAAAGCTATGACAACGCCAATTGATTTTGTTTTTACCCAGCGGACATGTAAACATTGTCTAGTCATGTCCTGATGTTTTAAACAAAACGATCAGTTACCAGCAAAAAAATATACTTACATAGGATGACCCTTTACTCGTTCGTCAACTATCGGCCTTTTGTACAACAATACTAGTAGACAGCGTGAGATGGATGCAAGTGACGGTTGTCGTATAAATCAACAATGATATACATGACGATATGAGAAAGGAAGGCGTCAACGGTTTGCCCCGCTTCGTGACGTGACTAGTGATATACGTGTTCACTTTGAATTAAAATGATCTTCTTGGCTACTAATTTGTGGTTCAATTACAACTAATTTATTAATCAAGGTTTAGCCGGCTTATACTCGTTGACCCTTTTGTGGTTTCATTTTATTGCTATTAACAGCATACCAATCACAGGATTTGCGAAACTCAAGCTTTTAAAGTCAAAGTACAAATTAGTACATCTAGGTTATCAGTAGATATGATCTTCTAATTAATTCGTTGAGTGGTTAGAACGAGATTGTGTCTTTGATAAGAACACCGTGTATTTAAACTAACCCAAATACTGCTGACCCGATCACATTTGAGTAATAACTAAATCCATGTACTTATAAGAGTCATTACTAAGGACGTGCAATATCAATATCAAGAGATAATCAACTCACCTTGTATATACATAGAACAGTCACTAGTGGTTTGCTACACACTATACTAAAGTCGACTAATATACAAAGAGATTGACGTCACTACATGACGGTTCGTGACTGCCTATTGGATAACATCGATTATAGCGATGATTACGTGATGCAACCACGCCCATATCCATGGTACAGTGCACATCAGTACATGTGGGTAAATATAATTAGATCATTTTGACCACTAACAAGAAAACCATTCCTCGACCATCTCGTAATAAACCACGACGCCCCTAGCAACTCTTAATCTAGAATTGTCCGCAGGCTAATTGTTGAAATGAGTGCTTTCTTACTCGACACTTAGATAAAAAAAAAATGGAAACTAGCGAGTAAACTAGTATAGGCTGCGTCGGTGTTTGATATAAACGATAGGTGTATAGAATGAAATTAGTAACACCGTAAAAAAATAGAAATAGAAACTAGCGAGTAAACTAGTATAGGCTGCGTCGGTGTTTGATATAAACGATGGGTAATATAATGAAATTTGTAACACCGTAAAAAATGTTGACTTAACTTTACTGACGTTTCGAGCTTTTGCCCTTCGTCGGAGTAAAAAAAAAAATACTATTAACATGAGTGATAAAAACTACGTACACCAATGATGAGAAAATACCTCAATATTCATAACGCAAATTTACCAGCCAACAGGATGAAACCAGATGCCTGTAGATGAAACACGGCCTATAACCCTATTACGAAGATGTCATTTTAATTGATTTACACCTATTTCCAAAATCGTTCTCCTAGATGAAGCCACACTCTGAAGCCTGCAAAGGATGTCGGTGATATGGACATAATTTGTGATTTATTAAACTCGGGTTTTTTCAGTCAAGTATTTGTTTCATCAATCATCTGATCTACGTACACTGCATGAAGCAACATATATCATAAACACGTACAAACAAAACATGCTATTAATAAAACATTTATACCCCGAACGCATTTCAATGCACTATTTAGAATGAAGAGAAGAAGAGAAACAAGAGAAGAAGTACCGACATCCATTGCAATAGGTAATATAATGAAATTTGTAACACCGTAAAAAATTCAGTAAAGTTAAGTCAACATTTTTTACGGTGTTACTAATTTCATTATATTACCTATTGCAATGGATGTCGGTACTTCTTCTCTTGTTTCTCTTCTTCTCTTCATTCTAAATAGTGCATTGAAATGCGTTCGGGGTATAAATGTTTTATTAATAGCATGTTTTGTTTGTACGTGTTTATGATATATGTTGCTTCATGCAGTGTACGTAGATCAGATGATTGATGAAACAAATACTTGAGTCAAGTATTTGTTTCATCAATCATCTGATCTACGTACACTGCATGAAGCAACATATATCATGACTCTGTTTGCCCTTGTGCTAAAAATAGCTCGACAGACTCTGCCAATGATTACAAATGTCTTAATTTTTACAGAGAATCAGAAAACAATATCAGTTACTTGAATAAAACAATACAATCTCTCGGGACGACAATTTATTGTGTTGATTTTTCAATGTTTGTATTAAATGGTTACCATCAGGCAGTCCCAAAAATTATATTTCTTGTAGATTAAACTGTTTTCTTGTACAAAGGAAATATAGACTAAAGCGTCAACAGAAGTACTCCGCTACGATTTGGGTAGGGGTGTTCCGCTGGGATCCTAAAACGGTTACCCTGTTTATGACAGAAAAAAATAAATTCTTATACCCTGTTTATGACAAGTGATAAAAATGGGACCCTGTTTATGACAGTTTAGGACCATGTTTATGCCGCGAAAACGTGCTGAATTTCCCGAAAGACGAAAGACCGCGCTGCTCATCATATTACCTAATTACTATACCTGATTATGACCAAAAAAAATAAGGAAATTGGGAAATGGGGTAAATATATACCCTGTTCATGACAGAAAACTAAAAAAACCATACCCTGTTTATGACAGAAAGCTCGAAAAACTATACCCTGTTCAGCGGATCATCCCCGTATAGTAAATATATGGGAGTACCCCCCCCCCCCCCCCTCCCCCCGGGGATACTCGGAACCGTATTTCATACAAACATTTCACGTGGGTTTGCATTTCAAGAGCAGAATGTCAAAATGTCTTAATATTATAAACGCATATAAGCTTACTAAACTTTCACTCGATATACATCACGTTCTGAAATATCTAGATCGTTCGAGTAATTCGAATTAGTTTACGATGTCGTTGAATGGAAATTTGAAGATCTGACGTCAGAATACTTCAGTTATGGAATAATTTGCGTGATCCTCACATCTTGTCATGAAGAAGATCATCAAACTTCTTCTCAGTCGTAAACAATTTCGGGCTCTTTCGGGCGCCATTTAGATTTTAGTTGTGGGCCGGTTAGCGTTCATTTAGGTGTGGTGACGCCATAAACTAAAAACGTGCTCTGATTGGCTGTTCTACTGTTTTGGTTTCTCAAATATCACAACAAACCACGGTAGCCAAATTTGGTGACTAATCCATTCTCTTACCCAGACCCTTCTCAGCTTTCTAACGAAAAATCAAAGGCTCTGGCCGGACAGAAATCCATCGTGAATATGATTGGTTGAAATAATTACATGCGAATCAGCGATAATTATGCATACCATTTTGTTTTGATGTTGCTAGAGACAACTGTCTACTAAAAATGTACCTTTAATCGCATTTACTTGGTTTCAGGCTAGATTTACCGATGAGGCCGTACATTCGAAAAAAAATATAAAATAATATGGGAAATTTGCTATCCATCAGTTGGTTAATGGTCGTTAATTTCATTTAAATAGTTAAATAGTTCTGAGAGCTGAGACATTCCGACGGCTAGTTGCGAAATACTGACTGGCGAGTAATTAGCTGCAGACAAAGTAACCGTTGGGTCCGTGGGAATGTCCGAGAACAGTTCTAAAGACTAATAGCAGACAACAAACTCTCCAAGTTATTTACTTTGTTCGAGCACTTGACATAACTATAACCATAACCACAATTTTTTTTTATTAAGGATCGAATTTTACGTTTAGTTTGGGTTAACGCATCAGCGAGAATTAACTTGAAATTCGCCAATTTGTTATACGTTACCCAATCTCGAACCCAGAGCCTGCGTTACTCTTGGCCAGCAGTGCCGAGCAACGTATAACTCTGGGGAAACGGAATTATTCTGCTCCAATTTTGGAGTTCCGGTTTTAACATGAAATGCGCATGCTTAGTTAATATTATAATGATCTGTTGGTTTGGGCATCCTGTGTTACTTAGTACGTTATATGACATTCAAAATATTGTTGACCTAGTAGTATTTTAAATATTTTTTAAGCCAAAATATAAACATTTTCCTTACTAATAAAACATTTAAAGTTTAGGAAGGTTTTTTAGCGTCCATCAGGATTTATATAATGATATAAAAACGAGTCTAAATCTCCTTCAATTTAGATCGCTTTAACCGTCGATTTATTTATAGTTTTCCAACGGTTATTAGTTTGCTTTCGTGGTACGATTGACCTTTCAGTAAATAACTGGATGCCAGAGGTCTGAGGATTGTCAAGGTTTAGAACAATCTCGAACCCAGAGCCTGCGTTACTCTTGGCCAGCAGTGCCGAGCAACGTATAACTCTGGGGAAACGGAATTATTCTGCTCCAATTTTGGAGTTCCGGTTTTAACATGAAATGCGCATGCTTAGTTAATATTATAATGATCTGTTAGTTTGGGCATCCTGTGTTACTTAGTACGTTATATGACATTCAAAATATTGTTGAGCTAGTAGTATTTTACATATTTACTAAGCCAAAATATAAACATTTTCCTCACTTATAAAACATTTAAAGTTTAGGAAGGTTTTTTAGCGGCCATCAGGATTTATATAATGATATAAAAACGAGTCTAAATCTCCTTCAATTTAGATCGCTTTAACCGTCGATTTATTTATAGTTTTTCAACGGTTATTAGTTTGCTTTCGTGGTACGATTGACCTTTATTAAATAACTGGATGCCAGGAGATGCCAGAGGTCTGAGGATTGTCAATGTTTAGAATAGTTTAAAGGAGTATTTTGTGTGTATTCTAATTTGCTTCGCGACTCGATAATCATCGCTTCGCGGCGATACAATTTCTCGTCGCTTCGCGACTCGCATTTATTCCATAAATGACGATATTATTCTATCTAGTATTAAAAACCGTTGACGTCGTATTAATCGTAAAATTTACATTTTGAATGTGCATTTGTTTACATGATGGACCAATCAGAGCGTTTACTTCGTCTGTTTCCGGTCTGACTATTGTATTTTCAAGGGCCAATCACAATAAGCAGAGAATCCCGGTACCCCAGAGTTATACGTTGCTCGGCACTGCTGGCCAAGAGTAACGCAGGCTCTGGGTTCGAGATTGTACGTTACCAATCTCGAACCCCGAGCCTTCGTTCCTCTTGGCCAGCCGAGTAACGTAAGACTCTGGGGGACCGGAATTCTCTGCTTATGCTGATTGGCCCTTGAAAATACAATGGTCAGACCGGAAACAGACGAAGTAAAAGCTCTGATTGGTCCATCATGTAAACAAATGTACATTCAAAATGTAAATTTTACGATTACATGTAATACGACGTCAACGGTTCTTTAATACTAGATAGAATGTTAAATATCGTCGTTTATGGAATATATACGAGTCGCGAAGCGAAGAGATATTGTATCGCCGCTAAGCGATGATTATCGAGTCGCGAAGCAAATTAGAATACACACAAAATACTCCTTTAAACTATTCTAAACCTTGACAATCCTCAGACCTCTGGCATCCAGTTATTTAATAAAGGTCAATCGTACCATGAAAGCAAACTACTAACCGTTGGAAAACTATAAATAAATCGACAGTTAAAGCGATCTGAATTGAAGGAGATTTAGACGCGTTTTTGTATCATTATATAAATCTTGATGGCCGTTAAAAAACCTTCCTAAACTTTAAATGTTTCATTAGTGAGGAAGATGTTTATATTTTGGCTTAGAAAACATTAAAATGCTACTAGGTCAATAATATTTTGAATGTCATTAACGTACTAAGTAACACAGGATGCCCAATCCCACAGATCATTATAATATTAACTAAGCATGCGCATTCCAAACCGGAACTCCAAAATTGGAGCTGAAAATTCCGTTCCCCCAGAGTCTAAGGTTCAAGGGAAGTTACTGGCCACAAGGCAAAAACCATGTCATTATGCCATATAGTGTCAGACTTTGTACTTTAAAAAAATGCCACATACCCATTTCTATGTGAAACTTCAATGCCAGATCATATAAAAATGCCACATCTAATTTTCGCGAAAATGCCAAGTGACGTCACATGGCAGAATACCATATCCGCGAATATACCAAGTGACGTCACATCGCAGAATACGATATTTACGAAAATGCCAGGTGACGTCACAAGGCAAAATACCATATTCTTTAAATGCCAAGTGACGTCACATGGCAGAATACGATATTTACGAAAATGCCAGGTGACGTCACATGGCAGAATACCATATCCGCGAAAATGCCAAGTGACGTTACAAAATTGTGGTTGACGTCATAGTCATTGCGTCACAAAAATGAAGACACAGGCATCCCGAAACAAAACGTCAAAAACTGAAATATTTTGAGAAATTATGATATTATGATAATATGAGCTATCAAAGCACTGAATTACTGACTAAACGTATCGGAAAAAAACTGACAAATAACATAAAACAATGACTTTAATGGAAGAGCACAAAGATGAAGAATCGACGAATCGGAATATTGATACCATAGCCTCGAAGGTTAAAAAAACCCTGACAGGCGACTACGCTGAACCCAAAAGAAAAATACCCTCGAACAGTTTGTTACTAATAATAGGACTTCTTCTGGTGAACATATTAATATTTTGTTATTGTATTTATTTTGTACTGGATTAAAGAGGCAATTTCATTTGTAGATGTCATCATTTTCTTCGTCCTACCAATCATGGTGAGCTTGCAAATTGTCAGATATTGTAAAATATTTTATAGAAGTAAATGCATGACTGTAATATTGTACATAATAGTACAATACGTGTACAATACGTAATAGTGTAGTTGCATGCTACACATATGATTCTGTTATATCAATAAATATGAAAAAGGAAGTAAGATCTTTTCTATATCAGGTTGTGAAACGTGAAAACTAGCATCACTGGGGTATTCCTATAATATCATTCAAGTTTCCTGGTGTATGCGACTGGTACGTACATGAGGCAATGGCTGTAGTAGTCAGATTCAATAATATGGTGAAACGTGAATATAAGTATTGCTTGGGTTTAAAAAAACCTCAGTGGAATTAGAGTTTTAAAAATTTTATTATTCGACAAATGGACTGTGGATACTAACGCTTCACCTCATATATCAACGGTTGCTGTAGTTTGAGGGCAAACCATTTCAAATAGTTTAGTACGTTTAATAAATTGCTGTTATCACTATGTTATCGGCTTCAAATTATCAGCGTCTCAAGGGTTTCGTTAAACGCATTTTAGGGTCTTTGGAATTCGTTGTACGTACGCGTATGTCGACCTAACCCGGTGTTTTTTTTGTTTTGTTTTTGTAAATGGTATGTTTATGCAACAATATTTGACATAACTATCGAAAACAATTATGGGCCTTTACTGATATTGTATTTTTGGGTAATGCAGACTGAATTAGAACGAAATACAATTTGTGGCGTCATGTGTAGAAACAAAAGATTAGTAAGTACGTAAGTGGGCATGCGCGTGAGCACTGATGCGTTAATAAGATTATTTCCCACACGGCTGTTAGCTTCCCAATTTCGGGGTATAAATTCTGTTTGATTCCTGTGTTGTTAGCCGAACTTGGCCAAAGATAGGGGCTATCAATACGTGGCGAAGTCATATATAGGCTTTGGATCCTGGTAGCTACCTCCCATGCAACCAAGTTAAGGCACCGTAAGTTCCTTAGAACAACAAAGACCGTTAAGGTGCCCCGACATCTAAGGAAGGTTGGTTTCTTGCAGTGGCCGCTTTGCAGAGTGCTTCGCACCCATCCTGTAGGCAAAACTGTGAAAAATTCGACTGTGGTCTAGGGGAATTCTTTTTTTTAGCAGCAGTGATTTAAATCTGTATGTGTTAGCATGGATAATATAAAACACTTCGTGACGTCACGGGCGCAACCTAGTGGAAATAAGTGACATCACGTTTAATAATCAATCTTTATTCAGGAAATGCCTACATCACAAACGTGTTTTACAATAGGGTCCTGCAAAACGTAAATAAATTAAATAATACAATGATAAAATACAATAATATAAATTATATATATATAAATATCCCCCTTTACCCTACCCGCATTTATGTACACCTACCAGCTACCCATAAAACTCCCTAAGTAAAAAATCTAACATCCAAATAATTAATCAAAATATGTATAACCGACTCAACAACCCCCCACCCCCCCCCCCCCCCCCACCCCTTCCCCCACGAATTAATTAGTTAACAGTTCAAGAGTGAAATATACAAGTTAGTAGTAAATAGTAAAATAGCCTCTACCCTATCCAATGTGCATGAGCTAAATTAAGTAAAGTTAAGTTTCTAAAACGTTTTAATATCCCTTGCATCACGTATTTCATTATCCAAGACATTCCAATCATTACTTGCAACATTAATTGAAGTCCAGAGACCCCAGTTACGCTTAGTGTTTTTGTTTCTTTTCTTGTCGGTTCATTATTTGTTCATACCTGTCCTCCATTTTGCCCGTTGATCCTCCATTTTATTGTTAATTGTCCGCTAATTTTTGTTTCATGTCTGTTTACCTGGTTCATTTACATTTTTACATTTTTGTTCATTTTTTCATTTATTTGTATTTTGCCCATCAACCTATACATATTTATTTGTCTTTTCTTTAAGCCTTTGCTTATCCCGAAAATCACATACACCAAAACAACACCACCCCCCCCCCCCCTTCCTTTAAACACCCCTTCTATCCGATTTTCTTTTTCTTTCCTCTACTCAGTCGACCTTTCCTTACACATTCTATTTTACTCTTCATTCTCTTTCACTAATAAGCCCGGTTACTCTCACCACACTTTTTATTTTCATCACTTTTTCCTTTCTCTTCTACTCACTCGTTTACCTCTCAGTCAATGAAATATTACACATACTTTCACAAAAACTGTTAAAGTCGGAGTTTCATGTTTCGCCCGGTGTTTCGGCATTGTCATAACCGACAATGTCAGCCTCTTGTACATGATTGAGTTTCTTTATATTCGGTCATCTTCTAGACCGGGATTATAATTAACTGAAAATGTCAAAAAGCTTATTATGTGAAATCATTTATTTATACATATTGATACTTCCCTGAATTGACTTGTATAATACAGTATTTTAGAGATTGTAAAACCACAAACAGCATGATATACTGGATTTTGTAGACGAAAAATAATAAATGGTTTAAAAAATATATCTGTTTTTTCTTAGCAGTTTTCGATGATTGGATATAAACACCCAGGTGCAGATCGAATATGTCGGTAGGATACAAAAGCATTACTTAGATTGACGCAAGATTTCATCGCTACCCCTTCACAGGGAGGCCTTTAAATTTGCCGGCAAAACCATATCACACACCAGATACGTAATGCTTGATTTAGATTACGAAATGTCGTATGGTGAACTTCCAGCTGGGGTGGCATTTTCTATTAAATCTCCTCTACCGGTGAATTTCATGTGTTACAGTTAAATGTGTTCATACTGTATTCGGTAAGTCAGAGTTTCATGTTTCGCCCGGTGTTTCGGCATTATCATAACCGACAATGTCAGCCTCTTGTACATGATTGAGTTTCTTTATCTTTTTTCATCTTCTAGACTGCAGTTAGCCTGTGTACCTCGGACCTTAGGGGAAGGGAGAGGAGAAAAGGATTGTAAAAAAATCCAGCATTGATCTTTTATATATGTTTAATGGCATTAAAAGGGATTAAACATAAACACTGGCAGATTACTTTATTGGATTAACTCCGTACTTAGAGCGGAAATACTAGAACCAAGAAATTTTAAAAAAATGGATCAATATCAATCAGAGAAAAAAAAAAATCGAGCTAGCCAAAAATGGTTTTTGGGTAAAGTTGTTATTTTAACAGTTTAACAACATCCTACCCAAAAGACTATATTTGTATTGTCCGGCTTAAACATCGTGTGTGTGTTTTTTGGCTTTCTCCTTCTTCACTTCAGTTCCTTTGGAAGCTTTTGTTGGAGTAATCAGGTGTCATCTACTAAATTAATCGTTTAAGTTATGATCTTGAATTGGGCTTACTTTCTATTTTGCTCGTTAGAGTGTACCATCATTAACTCTTTATTTCAATTATCCGGACGTCAATAATGAGACAAAATCGAACGTTCAATCAATCGGACGTATTAGAACGTAACGTGCCGAGTTATTACAAACTGTTCCGTAATACAGTATTGTATTGTATGAATGTATTGTAGCAACTACACGCGTTTTTTTTAGCGTGTATTACACTCACTTTCTTGTTTCCAAAAACTGCTGGTAGCTTCGGAGCTTTGTACATTATGTAAAACAAGCCTAGAGTATTGAGTAATTGAAACACCAATCACACAGTTATTTGCTTGTATATCTTTATTTATATCTAACTGAAAATGTCAAAAAGCTTATTATGTGAAATCATATATTTATACTTATTGATACTTCCCTGAATTGACTTGTATAAGGAGGGCTTTAAATTTGCCGGCAAAACCAACCCACACCGGATGCGTAATGCTTGATTTAGATTACGAAGTGAACTTCAAGCTGGGGTGGCATTTTCTAATTTGATCAATAATCAAATAATAGTACTTCATATTAGTTGAATAAGGTCACACTCCTCCCCACTCCTTGGGGGGGGGGGGGGGGGGGGGGACTCCCCTATATTTGCTATACGGGTATGTGCACGTGTCGCCCGGTAGGGTATGGTTTTTCGGCTTTTAGGTGTGGGGTAGGGTATCATTTTTTTACAATTTTTCCGGGGTGGGGTAAGGTTATTGTCTGGAATATAGGGTATCTTTTTGACATTTTGTCTGTTGTTTTAGCCTGCTAGGCTACGTTTTCTGCCGGCACAAAAAAACTAATTCAATTCAATTAAACAATTGACAACATTTTTTTGCGTTTTTTTTTAGTCTGGGATAGGGTGTACAATTCTTAGGTTTAGTCTGGAATTGGGTATGTGTAATCAAAATTCTAGGTCTGGGATAGGGTCAGGGTTTTGAGGGTTTTGAAGACTGCTGATTGCTCGCACGCGCTCAAAAATGACGTCAAACTGGTTAGCACTCAATCAGAACGCGCGTTCTTTCGAAAAAAAAAAAATGTTTGAAAAAAATTGACATCAGCGTGCTCCATTCGCGTGCTCCATACATTTTTTGTTCATAGCTAAAAACCAATCAGAGCGCGCGTTATCTATGTTATAATCTTTATCGGTCTCTTTTGTAAACTGTAAATTGGCTTACAAGAACATTCCTTGACGCAAGATTAGTCGCAACACCATTAAAGGGAGGCCTTTAAATCTGCCGGCAAAATTAACTGCCACGATGAACAATTTGTCATGTTTACGTAATCAAAGCGCAGGTGATGAGCAGTATAAATACTGGTGCAGTATCACATGCATAGCAGTCCATACAGTGAAAACGTTCTGTGATGGACATCACAGATGCAATGAGTCTATTTGGGAAGCCAAATATTGAAGTTATACAGTGGTTGCAGAGAGATGGGCTGCTCGCGAGTAGTAAGATGTGCAACGACCATCAACAACCCGTTGAAATGAATTTCAGAGAGGACGTTGGGAGAAACGATGGTTTTGTTTGGTACGTTAGACGTATTATTGCACACATCCCAAATACAATCAACTTATTAATTGTTGCTTCATTCTTTGCAGGCGATGCCCAACATGTAGAAAAAGGTCGTCCATAAGGCATGGCTCGTTTTTCGAATATTTCAGAAGAATCAGTCTCTGCCAGTTGTTGGCCCTGATGGCTTATTGGAGCCAAGAAACAAGAAGAAAAACAGCAGCTCGCCTGGTTGGAGTAAGCGAAAAGAGCGCAATTGCTATTTACAACCAAATGGGGGCCATCTGTGCAGACGAAATTGTTCGTCACCCAGTAATTCCATTTGGAGGACCAGTGACTATTCTTCAAATGGACGAGAGCAAATTTTGCGGAAAAAGAAAGGTATGTACCTTTGGATTCCGTTAAGAACAATAACGATAGTATATGTTATAAAATAATAGAAAAGCAATTGGATATCTACGTAGAGCTCAATATTGAATAATAGAGATATTACGCGCGCTTTGTATTATCAAAACGCTTTTTTCGTGGTTTCCCATACTTATCTTGTGATCCCTCCACATCCCGCATTTCTTTTGATCTTGATCATTGCTATGCACTTTTGTAGAAGTAATGTACGAGTCAAATCCAAAGGTGCCCATCCCCCCCCCTACAAAAAGCCAGACGTGACTCTGGGCTCGAGATTGATACGTTACCGGAAGTTAGAAAATATTGAGCATGCGCATATCTGACGACCAGAGGAGGTTGAGCAATCATCGCAGTGCATCATGGGTCAAAATCTAAATTTATTCAGTCGAGGTCCAACCGTCGTGATGAAAAGAGCTCCGATTAAACTTTCCAAGTCAAAATAAAACGATATTTTTGCGATGAGAGAGAGTAGCTGTGCTTACAAATCTAAGAACTATCCTTATATTACATAGGTTTGATTTAATTCCTTCATTTAACAAGCTGTGAGCTTTTTAGTTCAATGAATTGATGTACTTTGTGACACGGCGATGACTGCTAAAATTCACCATTCTCAAGACCTCCTTGAATGACCCAAAAAACCTAAGAAAACCACACATAAACCTTCCTAAACTCATAATCTCTTATTTTCGAAAAAGTAATTTATTACTAACTAAAGAAAAGATTTCAAACGGGACAATATTTGAACGTTATCCATCAGTTGAACTTCGAACGAGCCGTTAAATAACCACAGGAAGCCCAAAACCACAGATTTCTAGAAAGCGCCGTGACATGACTGAATATCTTCAGGACCTTCAGGGAATCCGAAAACTTTAATGTATGCTCTTAAAATCTTTCAAATAGATAAATATATTCTTTGAAGCCTTAGTGAAAAAAAGTCTAGCCCAAAATAATACATGTTTGAATATTTAGATAGGCGAAGAGATCGCGTAACGCAATGTGTACAGCGCCATAACAAAAATTGTTTATTCCTTCTTTGAAAGCGTATATCTTGAAAACGGTAGGAGGTTCGATCGGGTTCGATCGACGTTTTTTCTTCAATTATTTATCATCTTTAATTTGATGTGTGTTTGATTTAATAACTTTGTTGCTGAAGTGCACACGAACAGTTCTTTTGTCTGTATATTTATGTACGAGTCAAATCCAAAGGTGCCCATCCCCCCCCCGGGCAAACCCCCGGGCATTTGACTTTTTGAAAAAAAATTGGTCAAATTCCCCACCATCTGGGCAAACTGAACAGTCAAATGCCCCACTATTGAAACAACAGAATGTTCAAATGCCCGCCCCTCGAGCTCGAGTCAGTGATAAACTCAAATTTTACTTTAAGTAGAAAAGAAAATACTTAAACTTCCTTCTACTACATGACGTCTCATGAACATGGTAGACAAAACTTGTACAATCAAATATGAAGGGAAATTTCAAAAAACGTTGAAGAAGAGAATGGTTATTGGCAATTTTTGATTGGTGATTGCACGACCGAAAGATGGATCTCGATATAATTCACAAATCTATCTTAAAAACTGAAAGAACTTGGATTTTCTTTGCACTTTTCGACTCTAAAACACAAAGACAAGCATTTATACTTCGTCAATTTAATTTTACTTGTGAAAGAACAGTACCCAGAGCTCCTTTGCAATCGCTGTTCGTCAATCGCCAATTCTTTCTGACGTTTTTTGAGATAGGTGTATAACAAGGAAAAACTATCTATCAATTCTTTGCTTTTCGTTTCCGTTCCCGTGTGACTTTTGCCTGATCATGGGCTACCTGTGGTTAGGACTCCAATGCTTTCTGGGTATTTTTAAAGATGGCCGACACTCGTCAAATGCCCGCCCGTTCAAGTAGCTAATCGGCGTCAAATTCCCCACTATACGGAACCCAAGTCTTGTCAAATGCCCGGGGTTTGCCCGGGGGGGGGATGGGCACCTTTGGATTTGACTCGTACATTAGTCGTTCGTTTGTGTCTCTGCAATTTGCATAACACTGAGTTCGATTGACGAATTAAACATGAATTGATTACTTATCTGGTTTCAGCCTCCATAGACTAAGAGTTTGGTTTCTGATTACATGTTTGATCTTTTAATTTTTAAAAAATTTTCAATTTTGAACCGATTTATGAGTCGTTCTTCTTGTATACTTGAAAAAAACTTTCTCGAAATAAGTGCTCCATCACCGCGAAATTTAACGCGTTCTGATTGGCCGAAATAAACCACGTGTAGCTTGCACAACCTCCTCTGTCTGACGACCCAGATTCTGGGTCTTCCGGTTTGTGTCCGACCAGAGCCTTTGATCAGTGAAGCTGAGAAGGGTCTGGGTAAGAGAATGGTGACTAATCCGGACTGAATTATAGGAGGGAGAAAAATGGTATAAAATTTGAGAGGAAGGATATTATTTTAATCCCTGTTCCTCTTCCCTCTTATAAGAGAAGGTGGTTCGGCCTGTTTGTAGCCTGAGAAAACAGACGTTCTTTCACTCCTCTTGCCCTCCGCGTTACTATAGGTTTTCTCAGGCTTGCCTGTTGGTAATATTAGGTAATATGATGAAATTTGTAACAACATAAAAAATGTTGACTTTACTGACGTTTCGAGCTTTAGTCCTTCGTCGGAGTAAAAGAGTTAGACTAAGAGAGATACTGAGTATAGAGTCTTGGTTTTCACCGATCACGTGATCTTATTGAAAGTCCTTAAATTGTAGCTTAAACTGTAAACAATCATTGAATTCATGAAGCACATACTTTATATAGCAGTGTTAGCAAATATGAGTTCAGAAGAATGAATATTAGCAGAGTTATAGTCAAGCTATTACAAAAGACACTAAACATTTTTAAGTAAGAAATGTATGGCAAAAGCATTTCCGGTTGTGTCGATTATATCATTAACCAGATCTTTTCTGCGATACAAATAGCAATCTAGGTAGCCTCCTCCGCAGGCAACTCCTGAGTCCGAGAGTGATTTTCGTGATTTTGGGGTTCCTGTGTTGAAAATTTGAGGACGACGAAGCCCGCGAAGTGTTTTTTTCTTTTTCTTCGTTTTTTCTGCCTAAGAGATGCCTGCGGAGGAGGCTACAATCTAGGCCACATTAACTTAAAGCCAGATGACCAATTTATGATTTGCTCAAATTTGAGCCTAAATGGACTAATTGTATGGCGGCCAAAACCCAAACTCCCAAAATTCCTTAAATTTACGGCAACAATGCCAGTAATTTAGCTTTCTAATGATAATTCTAAGGTTTTGAGTTCAATCAAACATCGATAAATACTAAACTGACATGAATCTAGCTTGATTTTCGACTACGTGAAAGATGCGTGACTAGAGTTGCGTGACACAAATTGTCTCGCTTATATTTCGAAACCAAACACAGCAAAGACACAAGATTTAGCACAAATGTTCGTTTAGGGGAGCTCTAAAGAGTATTACTGCCAGAAGTAAATATAACTAATATTTCCGAAACAAAAAAATTGACGACGTCTCGTGAAAACGAAGAATTATAGTACTTTCGAATTCCCTCTACCTCCCCTCCTCTGTACTTGCAAATTTTTGGAATGGGAGGAGAGGGAGGGGTTATATTTTTGTTAGGAAGGTGATGTACGATCGATGTTTTTATACTCTAATATGAAATATGGGACTTTAGGGATGCGCGAAATGAAGTAAGGATATAATTAAGGCCCAGGGTGCTTTGTTGAGACGATTTTCTACTATCTTACTCTGTAAAAAAAACACAATTTGACAGACCTGTTCAACAACATTGTAACTTTTAATGTCATCGATTTTGACCTTCATATCAATGAACAAAAACAATAATAGTTGTGATGCTATAAACTTCTTTATTTATGAGTCATATATGTAGAAATCTCATAAAGGCCCTGGCAAACGGCTTCAACATTTGCTTCAACATCAGTTCGATTTTGTTGAATGACCATGTTGAAGCCGTCTACCAACCCATTTCAACATTGCCATTGAAACCGTTTATCCCAACAACAACCATTCTACAGCGTTTAACAAAATCGAACCAATGTTGAAGCAAATGTTGAAGCCGTTTGCCCGGGCCTTTATATACCATTGCTAGTCTGCTGGGGGTCCAGTGACACAGATTGTAGGCTTCATCACAATAAACAAAACGATATCAATAAATATCACCAAGCCCTTCCTCTTCCTCTTCCAACAGAACCTGAAAAAGATTGAATCCTGTCAATCATTTATAAACCATCGCTGTTCGGTTGTTTATTAGTCATGCTTATAAATAATCTGTCAATCATCTATAAACCATCACCGCTCGGTTATTTATTAGTCATGCTTATAAATCATCTGTCAATCATCTATAAACCATCACTGTTCGATTATTTATTAGTCATGCTTGTAAATCATCTGTCAATCATCTATAAACCATCACCGTTCGGTTATTTATTAGTCATGCTTGAAAATCATCTGTCAATCATCTATCATTTTCTATTTATAAATCATCATCTGTCAATCATTTAGTAGTTTATAAATCATCATCTGTCAATCATTTAGTAGTTTATAAATCACCAGCTGTCAATCATTTAGTAGTTTAAATCATTACCTGTCAACCATTTAGTAGTTTATAAATCATCATCTGTCAATCATTTAGTAGTTTATAAATCACCAGCTGTCAATCATTTAGTAGTTTAAATCATTACCTGTCAACCATTTAGTAGTTTATAAATCATCATCTGTCAACCATTTAGTAGTTTATAAATCACCAGCTGTCAATCATTTAGTAGTTTAAATCATTACCTGTCAACCATTTAGTAGTTTATAAATCATCATCTGTCAACCATTTAGTAGTTTATAAATCACCAGCTGTCAATCATTTAGTAGTTTTTAAATCATTACCTGTCAACCATTTAGTAGTTTATAAATCATCATCTGTCAACCATTTAGTAGTTTATAAATCACCAGCTGTCAATCATTTAGTAGTTTATAAATCACCAGCTGTCGATCATTTAGTAGTTTTTAAATCATTACCTGTCAACCATTTAGTAGTTTATAAATCATCATCTGTCAACCATTTAGTAGTTTATAAATCACCAGCTGTCAATCATTTAGTAGTTTATAAATCACCAGCTGTCAATCATTTAGTAGTTTATAAATCACCAGCTGTCAATCATTTAGTAGTTTAAATCATTACCTGGTAGTGGTGTAATCCCAAATTGTGTTCTCCTGGCTTCTTCTGCTAGTTGTGCTCTACCAGCGCCTCGAAATGTGTGACTACCATAGTGAGTTAATGAGGATGGCTCGTGTATGGCTCTGCCTGGTGATGTGTGACTACTATTGTGAGTTATAGATGGCTCGTGTATGGCTCTACCTTGAAATGTGTGACTACCATTGTGAGTTAATGGCTCGTGTACGGCTCTGCCTGGTGATGTGTGACTACCATTGTGAGCTAAGGATGGCTCGTGTATGGCTCTGCCTGGTGAGGTGTGACTACTATTGTGAGCTAAGGAAGGCTCGTGTATGGCTCTGCCTGGTGATGTGTGACTACTATTGTGAGTTATAGATGGCTCGTGCATGGCTCTGCCTGGTGATATGTTACCACCATAGTGAGTTAAGGGTACCCCATGTATGGCTCTTCCTGGTGATGTGTGACTACTATTGTGAGTTATAGATGGCTCGTGCATGGCTCTTCCTGGTGATCTGTTACCACCATAGTGAGTTAAGGGTAGCCCATGCATGGCTCTTCCTGGTGATGTGTGACTACTATTGTGAGCTAAGGGTAGCCCATGTATGGCTCTTCCTGGTGATGCATTTAAATTGAATGATGGTTGTGTAGGTGCAACAGTCCTGTATTGATGATTTGAATAGTTGCTATAGTGACTATTGCCATGGTTACCACTAGACTGCTGGACAGCATTGTTTCTCATATTGTTCTTGAATCTCTCTCTTTCATCATGCTGCAAACTACATTATAAAATTTTTAATTTAAAATTGCACGCTTATTGGCTGAGAAGCGTTCTCTATAACTCAACAAAGCATGTAGCGTCAATTTATTTGATTTTATCTACTGGATATTTTATAAAAGAAATAGAAAACTTGGCAACAGTGCTCTATCTAGTTATAGCACACTTGGGAATCTTAACTTGATAGAGCATGCTGCCTCATTTTCTATTTCTTCAATGGATATCAACTTTATGTAAAACAACACTAGTAATTACAGAGCGAGGCGCAAAAGTATGACCACATTTAATGTATTTGCATACTTCTATGCACGGGAGTTTGTACTTTAAACAGACACATTTGTCTGATTTTACCGAATAAGGCGTGTAAAAACTTGTTTCGCAGCATAAAGTCTGTGCATAGAAGTATGCAAATATATTAAAAGTGGTCATACTTTTGCGCCTCGGGCTGTAAACTTGTATGATAACAAGGATACAGGAGAAAAATATCAATTGTCCATGGCAACATACACATACCTTAAAATATCTTGAATTCCATGGTTATTACTGACTACAGGCATTGTGGATACTTTTTGTTGCTTATAATATTCACATAAATTCTGTTGTGTTGATGTTTCATCATCATCTACAAATCATAAATAAACACTTAGCATATGAATGCACTATAATTTCCTTAATTATTGCAAGAATTGTAACCAATTTTGTCCTCCTGGCAAGGGTAGGGTGGGTTACCCCTATTTGTAATCAGTTTTGTCCTCCTTGGTGGGGGTAGGGTGGGTTACCCCTATTTGTAACCAATTTTGTCCTCCTGGCGGGGGTAGGGTGGGTTAACTCTATTTGTAATCAATTTTGTCCTCCTGGCAAGAGTAGGGAGGGTTACCCCTATTTGTAAATTTTATCAGTTTTGTCCTCCTGGCTGGGTTAGGGTGGGTTACCCCTATTTGTAACCAATTTTGTCCTCCTGGCTAGGGTAGT
Organism: Metridium senile; assembly: GCA_949775045.1. Classification (NCBI taxonomy): domain Eukaryota; kingdom Metazoa; phylum Cnidaria; class Anthozoa; order Actiniaria; family Metridiidae; genus Metridium; species Metridium senile. The sequence goes on along the minus strand of OX459101.1, from coordinate 3,522,660 downwards.
GTGGGTTAACCCTATTTGTAATCAGTTTTGTCCTCCTGATGGGGGTAGGGTGGGTTACCCCTATCTGTAATCAATTGAGACCTCCTGGCTGGGGTAGGGTAGGGTGTTTCAGGCTGTTTTCTAAGGTGGTGGTGGGGTTGTTCTTCCCACTGGGAGGGGGTGGGATGGGTTAAGGAGTTAACTGTACCTCTATCCCATTCATCTTCAGGTGGTATGGAAAGTTCTTCTCGTCTGTAACATGGTACAGATGTGTCTCCTTTGAAGTAAAACCCTTCACTATCTTTTTCAGTACCTAATAAACAAACACATACTGTCACAATAAACTACACTGTTGTTAATCATGTGATAACACCACACTTTACCTTTGGAATATGGCTGAATTTCTCCCTGGAACAAACAATAAATGTTAACAATAACTTTTTTTAGAAGAACCAGTCAATTTAAAATTAAGAAATATATAAGGAACAAGTGTAGTTTAGTTGGTTAATGCGCAGCTTTCGGAGCAAGAGGCACAAGTTCGTTCCCCAGTGGCCTCACACTTGTTTCGACTTCTTTCCAATCAGTGTAGCTTTATGTAGCTTTAAATACCCGTAAAACGGAGCATTGGTGGAGAGAGGGGGAAGAGATCACCCTGTCGGCTTCCTGGGAGACCAGCTTACTTCAAGCTGAAGGAACTGCCGATGCTAAATAATAGTACTTTTCCTTTTATTTTATATTTATATATCAACTGAAAACCATAAACATTCATTAATTTTAAACTAAACAAGCTAAATTTATGTATACAGGCAAACCAGTAATAAATGTTGTAGATAACAATGAATTACCTTATCAGAACATCTTGTTATATGCTGTCGTAAATCAGTCCTCAGCATCACATGTTTAGCATTAAAAGGGCAAGATACATAATCTTTTTCAGGATGTTGCTATAATAGTAATGAATGAATATCAACCTTGCATTGCTGTCTGTACAGGCTGTAACAATCAGACTTATGCATTGATAAAGCATTTAAAGGGTATATGACACTTGGTCTTTCTCTGGATGTTGCTATAATAGTTCTAATGAATGAGCAACAACCGTGCTGTCTGTACCGGCAATAACAATCAGACTAATACATTAATAAAGCATTATTAAAAGGGCAATATTATAAGGACATAACTTTATCAAATATATGTAACACTATCTCTTTCCAATAGATCACATGTATCAGTTGTAAAATTTTGACTTACGTACCTCTCTACATTTTATTATATGATATTGATATCTCTTTGCGGGAATTCTATGAACCGGATCGTAAGGACATTCTAGAAGCTGGTCAGGATTCCATCGCTCCCATTCTGTTGGCGCTGACCAAGCCATTTATATATTATAAACACACTAAACACACGGCCTTTGCGGTTGATTATATCTTCTCACACATTACAGCTAGTACCTAGACCCCCATCCGTGTTACTCTACACAGGGAACCCGCCACAAACTTGAACTCACTAATAACAAATCCCATGGCCAGCCTGTAGTTTAATAGTTTCTAAGTAGATTGAAGACATTTAACCCGTGTAATAACATACACCTACTTGCAAGAACGTTGTTATAGGAAAAAAGAACATTTGTATTTAGTGTTTTAGGAATAAATTAAAAATACAAAAGATGATCACTGAAGCTGAACTCTTTCTTTTGTACTGTTAACTTATTCCTAACACACACTAAATACAAATGTTCTTTTTTGGTATGACAACGTTCTTGCAAGTAGGTGTACATGAAAAAATGCTGTTTTAAGGAAATACGGTGCAGAAAAAAGGAAATTAGTGCAGAAAAAAGGAAATCAGTAAAAAAAAAATAATAATAATAAAATAAATAAATAAATACATACATAAATAAATAAATAAATAAATAAATATAAAATATAATAAATAAAATATGCCTTTTCAGCCGAATTTCTAAATGTTCGCAAGTGTAAAACTATGGTTTGTTGAATAAATTATATTGTCACATGTTCAATGTCACTTTCTTCAGAATCGAGAAATTTTTTCATGTATATTATTAAATGGAACTTGAAATCATATGATTTCCTATCAAGGTGTAATAGACACAAAAGAAAACAATGGAATTAGAGACTGCCAAGGTGCCGATTAGTCTAATATCTATTTCAAAGGTTAAATTACTTCACTCTAAGTTGTTTCAGCTTATTACTATTTGAACATTTTTACCAGTAGTATCCCAGGCTCACTATCTATTTTGATTTGAGGGAATATAGGACCATGTTTCTTTTTTGACGTTTTTCAATTAAAAATATCAATATAATTCAAAACACTCTCAGTAACATTTTCAGCCATTATTCAATTGTCTGAGAAGACTTGAAGCACTGATTATTTAGAGTCGGTGAATAAGGTGATTTGAAAAATTAATTCTCACACAATAATATAACTAAAAATTACACTGAGATTTTTTATTGAATTTCTATTATATTATAATAGTCCAACTATAATTCTCTTATAAAGTAAGAGATGGAGCTTGGGTTACCTGTGGTAGTATACTTATCTATTAACGTTGGAAATAACTATATATAAGCTAGTATAGTTTTGGTTTGAATTTTTTGACATAAATAATACTAATAACAAGAGAGAATCACTGATAGTTTGTCAAACTTTAATTCAATGTTTTCAATAAACCACACTACAACTGTTTATTATGGTGTTAAATAGATTGGTTCATAATCATTACAACCATTACACTCTTTCATAGCCTACTAATAATTCAAAGGATCTATCAGCCATTTAATTGTCCTGATTGGTAAGCTTGTTGATAACCACTTTCCTCTTTTCTCTCTGGAGCAAGTTTGATCATGTCATCTATACGCAGGATTGTAATAGCAGCTTCAGTTGCAAACTTTAAACATTTTATCTTGCAAATAGCAGGCTCTAAGACACCAGCTTTTCTGTTATCCCTGACAGTACCATCCTCAAGACCAAGTCCAATCCTGATAAAAACAAATCACTTTTAGTTTGATATTTCTCTTTACTTTGATGCAACTATATACACCCTTTCCGAGAAACTTTGTCACCCTTGAAGTGAAAAGCCTACAAGCTAGTAGTGCAGGGGATTTTGGGTTACCCATGTATACTTTTTTAGAACGCAGGGATTTCATGGCTACATTGCTACACTTGCCAATATGTTATTTTGACTTATCAAACAACAAGAAAGCAATTCCGAATGCACATTTAGTTTCTGAACTGATCCATGATCCTTTGCGCCACTAGCTTGTGTGTTTGTATCATAATCATACACAATTGAAGGGGTCAAAATGAAAACGACCTAAGTGACTTTTTTAGCTATTTTTCAAATTTTGCACAAATCATCCTAAAATACACCAAACAACTTGTTTTAGTTAAAATATTAAGGTTTGCTATCCACTTTCCACGATTTTGTCAAAAAAAGAAGAAAATTGGTCCATAGTTACGTTATGGTTTTGCTTAACAACCGATCATTCGTCTGTGAACTTCAATCAGCGTCAAAAATGGATGAACTACTTCACTATTTCTCCGCAATAATAATAAAAAAATATTAACATCTTCAATCAAATCAGTCACTTTAGTTTTGTTGTACACTACAATACTAATGAACTTTAACGAACAAATGAATACGTTTTCTTCTCACCAACTGACATCGATCGGACAGTTAGCATAAAGTGTTAGGGTTAGGATTTGTAAGCAAAGGGTTCGGGGTTCGATCCTCGAAAGGGTCACTCTATCAGATGATTTTTTATCTGTTAAATGTTCGCAACTAGAAAATTTCTAAGTTTAACGTTACATATAAAGTTAAAAAAGAACGGAAATGACAAGGATAATATAGGGATTAGGTCATTGGTATTCAAGGGCAATATACATTAGTATTCAAGGGCAATATATAGATATTGCCCTCAAATGGGGGTAATACGCGATATAAAGCCCTACAAATAACAGTGAAAACCGATGTGATCATGTAATAATGTACATAAATCATTGTTTTACATTGAAATACAGGGAGTCATTACCAAATCTCCCTAGCCAGTGGATAATGTTTAAGTATTCGACACACTCACACTCACTACCCCTTATATTAAATATTTTAGCATATATCACTTGTTGATTATTGTCCTCTCACAAGGTCCCCTAACAACAGTGACATACCATTTTAGATGAGATCTTTCTGCATTGATTTGTGATGTATTATGGAAAGCTCTGAGCTTAGCAACCAGGTCTGTGGAGTCTTGGGCAGCATTAACAGCCAGCATCTTAGGAATCACTAGTAGGGAATGTGCAAACTCAGCTATTGCCAGTTGTTCTCTTGATCCCTGGAGACAAGTGATGATTAGAGATGATAAATTAGTGGTAAATCTAATTCTCGGTTTGCATTTACGTCATCAAAAATGGCAGTTTCAAAGATCTCAACATAACAAAAGTACTTTCACGTGAAAGAGTGGGTAAAACTATGTAATTTTGCAAAAATTCAAGTCAAACCAAGTTTTTGCTGCCAAGATATGAACAATTACATATGCAATTGTTTTGGTAAGAATGTATGGAGCCGCCACGTTTGTGTACAGCTTGTGTACACCAACATGGCGAACAAAAGTTCAGGTGTAGAAATTACAATTTAACTCAAACCAAAATGCTTTAAAGGTGAAAAGTTTAAACAACAAACAATTACATTGATGTACCAGCCAAAAAAGGTGACATTTGTGGCTAATTTACATCTTTTTAAGGCTCTAGAAAATGTGTGACAATGTTGCGTAACGTGAATTTCGATTACTATATCTCCAGAACGAAAGCACAAAAACCAACCAAACTTTCAGGAATAATACCTTTTAAACACATCTACAAAATATCACAAGACCAGCCTTCTGAGATTTATAGTTTAGATTTTAGAGTTTTGATGACGTCACATGCAAACCGAGAATTCTCAAAGCCTTGACTGTGGAGTGCCACAAGGCTCCATTCTTGGGCCTATTCTTTTCAAGTTGTATTCGTCACCAATTGGAGATATTGTTCAAGGCTATGATATCAATTTCCACTTGTACACAGATGATTCACAACTTTATATAACCTTTTCTATATAAAATATATAACCTATAATGTCATCTTTGTCTCAGCTGGATAATGCTAAGCTTAATTATAGTGGTACTACCCATAACACTATATCCTTATATATATATTCCCGCCAAGGGCATATGATATTTTTCTCATGTATCTGTATACCCCTATATATAATTAATGCAGAGCCAAAACCAAGGAGCCCCCCTTCTAGTTGAGTTGGGCAGCCAGCTCAGTGAAGTCGCTCTTATCCTGCGTTGCTTCATGTTTTGCCTGCTTTATTATCGATAGTACTTACTAAAGATGTTGCAAAGTTTTCCAGGTAAATTGATAATGCCGCCTCTACGGCACCACCACCAGGTACAAGAGACTTTGATTCCAACACACGTTTGACGACACAGATAGCATCATGAACGGAACGCTCCATTTCATCCAACATGTAATCATTAGCACCACGAAGAATAATTGAAGCAGATGATCTTGCTTTTGTACTATCACAATATAATAAAATAATAGATAAGTACTTAAAATTATCATCATGTATCACTTGTGAAGTACTCAAGTATAAATTTCATCTTTAAGGTAGTGCTGGATACTTGGATTCTTTCAATGAATTTTTCTATAAATCCTGTCATTTATAGATCATTGTTAGGCAAGTCAAAAACCATGAAAAAAAATGGAGTTCACTGTATTGCTTATATAGTGATAAAATGTAGTAAAAGTAAGTGAGGGCCACAAGTTTATCAGTGTTTTACACTATTTCATGCCATACCCTCTTTAAATATAGACTTTATTATTATTATTATTATTATTATTGTTGTTGTTGTTGTTGTTGTTGTTGTTATTATTATTATTATTATTATTATTATTATTACGGCAAGTTTTATTTTATTTTGTGTATCATAGTTACATTAACAAGCGGACTATTACGTCTACGCTAGTTAAGTACATTGTTCTTTACAATTGTTTCAGCTTCTACTAGGAAAAGCATTAGACTATGTTCTAATGATAGATCTAAGGTTTCTCTAACATTTCCTATTATAAAAATCATTGAATCATTTGCAAATATGGATAAGAGTAAATTGTAGAAGCAAAATTATATGGCAATAAAAAACCTGAAGCTTAAAAACTGACAAAACTCATTTTTTTTTTTTTTTTTTTAACCATGGCACTTTTTAAATTTTATTGAACAAAATGCATGTGTGATATGCAGTAGCAAGTGTCTACCTTACAAAGCACAACAATACTGTAGTAATTACCCTTTAATGATGATAAGTTCATCATCACAGATTCTATCCTGTCTTACTTCATCAGCTGCACCCAGCATACTAGCATCAAAGCTTTCTTCACCTTCAAGATTTGCCAGTGACAACACCATAGTTGCTAGATAATCCAAAATAAACATTATTAGAAACTAGCAAAAACTAGTATAGGCTGCGTTGGTGTTTGATATAGGTAATATAATAAAATTTGTAACACCGTAAAAATTGTTAACTTAACTTTACTGACATTTCGAGCCTTAGCCCTTCGTCAGAGTAAAAGTTTATCAAAATAAACATTAGTTTACTATTCATTGCAGTATGAAGTACACCTAGTGTTTAATAACTTGTTACCTCCTGTTGCTCTTGCTATTCTTTTTAGATCAGCTTTTTTGACACGTCGTACACCCATAGCACCATTTTCCACAAAGTATTTCAGACACAGATCATCAATACCACCTGTTACCAAGACAACATTAGCTCCTGATGACAAGATCTTCTGAATTCTGTCCTTGGTAATACCACTCTCCCTGTTGATAATAATATTACAATAATATTAGTACCTAATAATAAACAAGCAGTATAACTGTCAGGGCTCAAAATAGTAAAAACAATTTGGCCTGCCAGTGACTTCCACATAAAGTAACAGTGCATGAAAGATGATTTCCAGTAAATTTTGACTGCAATTTGCTTATAACCATTTGGCAGTTACAGTGCGGACACTCCAACCGGGACCACTTAGACAAAACCGTCCAATCAAAAAATATTTAAACCAGAAAGAGATTGAACTGATAACAGCATAAGCCAATCAAATTATAGTGTTCTCGCGCCCATAACATTCTTGAACTGAAAGCTGTAATATGATTGGTTGATTATCAATTCATCTAAAGTGGTCCCTGTTGGAGTGTCCGCACTGTAATACTTATTTTTGTCTTCCAAACCTTAAATTTGGCCTGGCATTTGGCCAAGCAATTTAAAGCTCTGTATAATTGTAATATTAGTATTATTACCTTTCCCTTATTGCTTCAAGTTTTTCAGGGTCGTCAACAACAACACTGACACCAAGATGCATCTTTGCTTTTTGTAGAGAGAAATCCAGGCAAGCTATTTTGGCATTAAATATTCTCTTGGGCATAGCTGAAATAGAGAATATGCTTTATCAAATCATGAAAAATTGCCCTTTGTTTTACAATCATCCATATAATAGACTGATTAGTATGATGATGTACAATTTAAGAAATGACGAAAGATACACTGTTTGCTGTTGAAATGATGTTTATCAAGGACCTGAAACCATCAATAAACACTCAATCTTTCTTTATTCGATCAAAACTATTTTAAACATATAGCCTACAAATCTCAGGAGGTCAATTTAACTTAGATTATTCAAATTTGTACTTATTTATCTTTGATTTGCAATAAATATTCACTCTTGAAAATGATGCCCAAAGGCGTCGAAATGACAAGAAAAAACCTTGTTGTTTTGAATTATATTCGGAAGAAGAAAGATATGCTTGTTTATATTTGCCAACAAGCTACAACCAGTTGGAAATTGTTATCCAATAGGAGTTTGTGTAAGAATGAGCACCACTAAGAGCCAATCAGAATCTATTATATAAAATAGTGCAAGTTTTAGAGAATCTTAGAACAAGTTTTCTGGCATTGATTCGTATACATTGATTCATGTAAGCAACGTAGGCTACAATGAACATAATAACAAATTATATACTACACAAAATTATTATAATATTATAGAACTAACAATAAAGCAAAATTCATCAATTTATATAAAACCTATTTACCTTGGGATGCAATTGTACAATTCAAAGCATATCCATCAACATGAATACTTTCTTTAGTACTTCCACCATGAGCCTTGAGTATATTAATGCCTTTAATAGGATACTTAGCTTCACCCTTGTTGCCCGTTCTTTTAACTGCTGTCACAGCATCAACTATCATATTAGCAAAGAAGTCAGACTGTTGGTTTATTAGCTTGGAGGATAATGATGTCTTGGCTGCATTAACAATACAATCTCTTCCAAGCTCATCTATGTTGATGGTTAAATGTTCCTGGATGTATTTACAAGCCTCTCTGGAATCAAAAAACAACAAGTTAACAACATCCATGAACCACAAATACTGACTGAAAACAACTGAAGCTTTAGTAATATGTCAAGAGTTTTACAACATATATATGTTATTATTATACATTTTACTAACTACATTGAATCTGATTGGCCGAGAGCACAAGGCTAAATCTGAGTAGCATGTGAACTTGACAGTGATAATTGCAGTATCTGTAGTTATCACTGTCAAGTTCCCAGGCTCTCTCGGTTCTCAGGGAGTTGATGTGAAAATGTCAGTAGATCTGCTTGTTATTGTCTCTTTTGCCTGATTATAATTGTACTTTTACTTTAAAAAATGTATAATAAAACAATTATTGAATTCGGTTTTCGGAATTTCGGCCTTGATAATTTACGATATCATGCTCAACCTCATCCAATAATTGCTTTCTATTTGGCAACAGTCTAAGGTAATGACAGTACTAGTAATAGGAGAGGGCTTAAGGAGGGAAACTGCAAAACATCAAACAAAAATCAGCAAAACCTACACAATCACGCCAACATTTGTTAAAAACCGCAACCGCAAGATTTGTAAAACTGCAGATATAAATGAAAAATGCAAAAACGCAACAAAAATAATGTGAAATGCATCACTGTAAACCCTTATGCCCCCTCTAATAGTATAAGGTAATTCTATTAATAATTCTAAAGAACACTCACTTGCATGCTAGTCTATAACCGCTAATAATAGACGTTGGGTGTATTTTCTGTGTTACAAGTTCATTAGCGCCCTTTAACAGTTCAGCAGCAAAAATGACCACAGACGTAGTGCCATCTCCTACTTCCTGGTCTTGTAAATCAGCCAGTTCACAAAGAATCTTAGCAGCAGGGTGCTCCACCTCCAACAGTTTCAGTATAGTAGCACCATCGTTGGTAATAGTAACATCCTGAAAGAACATAAGGACGTGTCAGTCAATGTATCAGAAGTAACCATCTATACAAGTAACATTGTAATGAGGTATTGTTTCCTTTGGATTCAATGTTTCTGGTTGAGTGATACTGAATAAATAGTCACTAAATAAATAACTAACTATTGGTTAGTTACTATTTTCGTTTTTATTTCATGGTTTTAGTGTTTTTGCTCTATTATTGTAGCGATTCATTATATATTTATATATTGTCCATATTTATTTTATAGTTTTTAGTTCTTATAATTATTGTTAAGCGCTCTTGCTCAATTTGTTTTGTAAAAAGCGCTGTATAAATTATTAAAGACGTCAGTAAAGTTAAGTCAACATTTTTTACAAATTTTACAAATTTCATTATATTACCTATCAAATTATAAATTATTGTACATTATACACTCACACGGCCATCAGACCACCACCCTTACACAGACAGACATCAGACCACAACCCTCACATAAGCTAGACCACCACCTTAACACACACAGCCAATGAGAAATATTATTCTATGGTGTGTATGTAATGTACATCAAGTTACTGTGATGTGTTCAATTATGTACCACAATTGTACATAATAAACCTTAATAACCCTCAGAAGATAATACTTTAACAGGATAAAACAACAGAGAGGAATCGTTCTATGTCCAAATACTTCAACTACAGTTTTCTATGACATAAACGAATAAACACGTGTGAAATATACATGACAGCTGAGCTGTGTACCGGCATTTTTCTGATTCACTTGATGTACGGCATTTAGCAATAGCCTGATCTATGTCATATGTAGAACAAACCATAAAGATACCAAGTAAGTCACAAGATAGTTATATATTTAATTCTAGTAAGGTTTACCCCAATATCATCGACCAACATTTTATCCAACCCAACTGGACCAAGAGAACTTTTCACGATGTTTGCGATCGCTGTCACGGCAGTTACTACAACAAAATATCACAAAATAAGTTAACAAATTGACAGGAAAACATTGAACAAAGATTTTACAGTACCATTTTGGTTTCTTATGTTCTGTCCAGAAGTTCTTTCACCTCCAACACTAAGCAATTCAGCAGAACTTGGCGCAGTGGACGACATCTTGAAACCAACGTGCTAATGACACTACAGCATTGTGGGTAATCGAGAGGAGTGGCTGTCCCACAATGCAATACGTTCAATGCTTTATTTTAAAATGTATTTCCTGTGCCATTTTATTCTTAGTTTTTTTTATTTCTTTAAATTATAATCAAATAATAATTATCCATTGATTAACAGCAAGAATCCAACAATTTATATCTGTTTAATTATATTTATATTATTTTTGGTTGAACATTATAAAAATCGTTTTCAAACATTGACAAGAAAGTATTAAATATAAATTTTAATGTTTTATTATTGATATTGGTATCAACAAAATATACAAGGAACATCAAATATTTTTTTATATTTCTTAAAATAATAGTGTATACATCCGGTTCCAATGAGTTTCCCAACGCCTGCTGGGTAATCTACTAATCAGTTTCGAGTGGATCGTTACAGTGAGGTGTGTTTTGTTATGAAAAGCTTCAGCAACAACTGTCACAAATGCTGAAATCTCTATAATATCCGTATTGTCTAATGTCTACATGGATTATAGGATGTACTATTGAGATGAAGCAAGCATTTGTATGCTGTTTGGTTATTGTAGTTTGTATTCTAGCCGTTCGTAGTGAAGGAATTCATACTTCGACCAGCGGAAGTAAAAAGTGTCCTGATCTTTCTCTTCAAAGTTTGCCTGCTAATTTCGCTAGATACCAACGATTGCTCATCCTTAATGGTCGGAAGGGGGATCCGCATGATTCCTTAAAGGATTGCCGTGTAATATCTGTGAGATATACAGCTATTTTGAACAAGAAAAGGTTTTCTATTAGAGGTACTCGATGGTTTACCAAGCAAGCCGACAACAACAATGTACTCCAGGTGCAGACTTTTAACTTACTTCAATCTCTTGAAATACTATATTTTCAGCGTATTAGATTACATTTACTGAATCAAAGCTAACAGTTAACATTATATTTCCTTAAGATTTGTTGACAAATTAGTTTTTCTTTGTTTTGTCAAACAAAAGATCTTCTAAAAAATGCGTATCTTCCTTGTTTTAATAGTTAAAGACTCGCGAAAATATTCCCAAAAACGTGAAAGTTACTGTCGAACTGAACTGTAAAGACAAGAAATGTAGTCTTTCTTCTTTTGGTGAGTATAAACTTAATTTGAATATTTTGTTTGCTTTGATGCCATAGCTGAACTCGGGGTCCATCTGTCATTCACTTGTCTGCAGACATACTTCAACATGAATAAAGAAAGGAAAACTATTTATTGATACGATTGCATGAGAACTGTTATAGGAAAGCGAAAGCTATATTTATCGGATGATTGGCCATTAAATAGAATGTCAAATATGGATACAAAATCATAGACCGTAACAAAGACGTAATACAAAGAACGTAAATTAATTGCATATTTCATGACTGCATGATCAAGTGAATATATATATCATACATTATTCTCTGATTGTAATGGTAAGGAATCAAGCCATATCTCACAAAAAATATTATAATTTATTAATAATTATACATGATGATTATCAACATAACTTTTTTTAAATGCAAATATTTGAATATATAGTACTGTTGTGTCTATTTTAATATATTGGTCATGCTTCTGATATCTGAAATCTTTTAGTATTAATTAACTCTTAACTCCTATCAATATTGCATTAAATAGAGAGGCGTGACGGTCTAGTGGTCAGTGGATTGAATTCTGGGCCTACTGGTTTGGTTTCGATTCCCAGTCTAGGCGATTGTTTTGTGTCCTTGGGCAAGACACTTTACTATATCTAATATTGTGTGTTGTCTTCTCGGATAAGGAAGTAAAGCCAGAGGTCCTGTCTGCGTTCACTGTAAAACCTATATAAGGTGGACAATAGAGATCCTGTTGTGCTATTCTTAAAGAGTAGGGGGTTGTCTCCTGGTACAATAGTCAGGCCTCGGTTGTTAAGCACCGCCTTGGTTTCATATGCCCCCAGCTGTACCAAGTATCAAATAAATAAAATAAAACAGAATGTGTTACAGTGCCAATCAAAAAAACGTGGGCACCCAGAAATATTTTAGAAATCATTTATTATTCGTTGGACAACTCAGTTGTTCAACGAACAATAAACAATTTCTAAAATATTTATAACAGTTTATTGTTGTCTGTAGTCAACAGTGCAGCAGTAAGCAATGGGAGGCTGAATTACCAGCGTAAACTTCTTGGAGTAAAGTCCAGCGATGATGACAAACAATCGTCTTTTTATATGATGTCTGCATGGATGACTGTTGCTGCTATTCTAACCCTCATTGTTGTATTAGCAATGTGTGCTTGTAATAAAAACAACGTTGAGAAGTAAGTAAATATTATCAACATAATTATGACAATGAGTTGCATGGGGAATGTAAGTCTTGAGAAAGACTCTTGACTATTGATTGATTGCTTAGAACTAACCTGTACTGTAACTATAACCATAAGCATAAACTTCATTTTTGGGGAAAGGGAAAAAGTTGTTTTGGGATAGCTGTGGTATTATGAAACCCAAGATGAATGCAAAATAACAGAGGAAGGAAGAGGGAGAGAAGATGCTTGCAAATAAACCCACAGTTATCCCAAAACAGCTTTTTACTGGTTCCCTCCAAAAGAAACGTTTGTGCCTATTAGACAGCATGTTTCTTCACAGGTAGCCCAAGCTCACTATCTGTGTTGGTTTTCTATAGAATCCCATATCACATTAGAAACTCGCGTGCTGATTGGCTGAAACACAAACCGGATGAGAGGGTATTCAGAGTGATATTCAACGCTCAGAAAGCTGAATTCAATGCTCAGAAAGCTGAATACCACCCACTTGATAATTCTTAATAAATATAGGTTTTTTCATTATTATCCGTGCATTAAAAAGATGAATCGACCAAGCAAGTAATTTTAACTTCAGAGAGTATAGAGGCAAATGATTAACTTGCTAATAGATGAGTTTTGCTTTAAAAAAGAGCAATTTTTTTCCTGCTACTAGCTCGGCATGAAAAGCAATCATTTTCTTTCGCTTGCTTGGTTTTTAGTCGCTATTTGTTACAACTTGAAAGGCAATTTTTCAATCAAAGACAACATTTTTAATCATCATATTACTTTTCTAGAGTCGTGGAACATAAACTAAACAGCCAGATAATTTCAAAATGGGTATTAATGAGCTTTATTTTCAATTTCACGGGTATTTTGCAAACTTCAACCTAAAGTTTACACTAAATTAAAATACAAACATAAACCAGGAAAAAAAAACTTATAGATCATACGTTTGTGATTCAAAAACTCTAAGCTTTAATCATGTTCATTGCAGTCCTAGTTTCAGTGTAAAAGTTTGAGATTTTTACTCATCTTCGGCGTTTTTGATTGAAATGAAGCAAACACTTTACTAAAAAAAGATTTGTAATGTTTTAGCGTTTTCTTCAAAACTTAGTTTTAACTGAAATCAATTAAAAGAAAAAACATACCTAACCATGATCTGTAGCCAACAGTCGGCTTTTGAGAGGATTTTTTTGTTGGTTTAACTTTCATGAAACAACATCTTCAGTTTGTTTTTTCCTTCGTCATTGCATTGTAGCTGAATCCATTGCTGATCCATTGCCGAATTTCACATGTAAAGTCCTTACTTCTTCATTGTTAGCTTTAGTAGAGAACTCTGTTTAGATTTGTATATTTGTGCTTCCTAACAGAATTGAATTGATCATCGAAAAACAAGTAATTTGTCACCACGAGGTTGATTGAAATGGTACGTTTGACTCATTTGTCATTCAGCAGATTTCTTTTCGCTTTCTTATTAGCTAAGCGTATGCTGAGCTACAAAATGGCTTTTTAGTCGCACATAATAAGATTCACTTTTGTTAAAATAAACTTTACATTACGTTAAAAACCATGTCGGTATGGAATTCAAGGAAAATTCATTGGCCGACAAGTGGAATGCCACATTAAATTCACGGGTAAAGACGATATAGCACGAATCGCGGATATAGAATATATGGGGATTTCTTAATGTACGATTTTTTGCCTTAATTCGTAATAAAATAAAATGAAACTCTTACCATGTCTTCTTGTTGCTTTCATCAACCATCTGCGATTTCAAGTGATTTCAAGAAGACACTGTAAGAGTTTCATTTTATTTCATTAAGAATTAAGACAAAAAATCATATGTTGAAAAATCCCCATACATTCTATAGTAAATCACCCCAGATAGTGAGCTTGGGCTACCTGTGGTTTCTTCTGTCATGACATGAGTGCTAGCTGTCACTAGTAATAATTTGAACCTATTTACAGAACCATTAGTGATGAGGTTGGTGGTACATCATATGATGAACACGTTGTTGGCCTATCAACTGTGGACAAAACTCAGGTAAACATCTTTTAATTAGAAATTATAAAATAGTTATGATAGTACAAGCGTGTTGATTGGAAAAAAACCCGTTGTTCATGAGAGGTTAAAACACACTCACGCCATTTCCAAACACATATACGCCCATTTCAAGCAGGTCCAAACACTCGACTTTGTCTCATGCTTGGACTGGTCTACTCTCAAATTCTTACAAACGTATCTCGGTTTTCATAACTGCTTGAAAGCACAGAACATATTTTATTTCTTAAGTAATATTATCAATTTACTAAACTATTTCTATGATGTTTTAGCAAAATGCTGAAAGAAGGGATACTTCCAACAGCAAGAGAAGTGAAAACATTTCAACAGGAGAAAATGGTGGTGCAAGAACAGCTTGTCAATCAAGTCAACAAAATGACTCTGCAGTTGATAAAGCACCTCGTCTAGAATCCATTGGCAATCAGTCATATACAAAAGTTAATCTTAAGGTAGAAGAGATTTCACTAACAGCAGCAAATCCTGAACCAACAAGAGACAAAGATAGAGTAAGAAGTCATAGTACTAAAGAACAAACATCTCAAAATAATGAGCCAGTAGACACAGCAGGATTTAGCCAATCAGATACCTTTATGTATAAAGGTAATATAGCTAACATTGCAACACCAACTCAAGGAAGGAAGCAACCAGTACAACTTATTACGAGGAAAGGAAGTGATAAAAAAGAAAGCAAAGAACAGGATGGAAACGTGAAGAGTAAAAAAAGCTGGTTAAGAAGAAAGTCTTCCAAAACTAAGTCAACATTTGAAAACCAATCCTCAAAAGATGACAAGAAAGTAGCTGGGAAAACTAGTCGGCATTCTACAGTACCCCTTCCTCCAACACCAGATGGGAAAACTGCACCGCCATTCATTGAAGAAGAGAATCAGTATGAAGCAGTGGAGACTCGTCCAAGGAAAGCTTTAAGTGAAACAGCAACAAAAAAACCCAAAATCACCCAAGTTCCTCGTCCATCCTCAGAATTGTATGCATGTATTGATGATGACAATGAAATGAAGAGAAATTCCACAGGAAATCATATGTATGATGTAGTAGAAACTAAAGGGAAACCCCCAAAGACAAACAAGGATAATGCTGGTGGGCTTGAATATGCCTATACAGTAGTGGCCCCTAAAGATGATCCTATTAAACCATCACAGACAAGCAGTGGTAGTGATCTATATGAGGTTGTTTCTGACGACATGAAGAGAATTATACCATTAATTCAAGAATTTGATGATAATTATGCAGTGGTAGAAAAAAAACATTCAATACCAACTAAAAGCCCACCTACTAGACCCCTGTCAGATACAGGTATTGTTGTACCCACCCCTCCCTCTGTCATTCACATGCCATCTGTAGCACGAAGAGCACAAAGCGAAGGAGATAATCTCCATAAACCAGCAATACTTGGTGCTAATGTTAAAGCAGAGCATACTTATGCAAAGGTTAATAAACAAAGAAAAACAGTCCGTGATACAGACAAGGCTGGTGACACTATCTGTGCAGATGGTCTTGGTGATGAATCAAAGGAACTATCATCATCTGATACAGCAGAGCACATGTATGCAGCGGTTAATAAACAAAGAAAAACATCCCATACGGACAAGGCAGAGAACAATAGAACACCAGACAATTTCTGCATGGATGGACTTGGTGATGAATCAGATGAACCGCCACCAATACCACATTGTTTGTACTCTGAATTACCATTTAATGATGAATCAGATGAACCACCACAAATACCACCATCTCTGTACTCTGAATTACCATTGAAAGATGAAGGTACAACGCAACTGTGACTCTATCTTCAGAATTGAATAGGTTAATAATAATAATAATAGCAATGCATTCATGATAGTTGTGATAACAGTAACCATGGTGACTAATGATAGCAATGTAACATAAAGTCAGTAGGTTAATAATAATAGCAATGTATTAATGATAGTTATGATAACAGTAACCATGGTGACTAATGATAGCAATGTAACGTGAAGTCAGTAGGTTAATAATAATAGCAATGTATTAATGATAGTTATGATAACAGTAACCATGGTGACTAATGATAGCAATGTAACATAAAGTCAGTAGGTTAATAATAATAGCAATGCATTAATGATAGTTGTGATAACAGTAACCATGGTAACTAATGACAACAATGTAACGTAAAATCAGTAGGTTGATAATAATAGCAATGCATTAATGATAGTTGTGATAACAGTAACCATGGTAACTAATGATAGCAATGTAACATAAAGTCAGTAGGTTGATAATAATAGCAATGCATTAATGACAGTTGTGATAACAGTAACCATGGTAACTAATGACAGCAATGTAATGTGAAGTCAGTAGGTTAATAATAATAGCAATGTATTAATGATAGTTATGATAACAGTAACCATGGTAACTAATGACAGCAATGTAACATGAAGTCAGTAGGTTGATAATAATAGCAATGTATTAATGATAGTTGTGATAACAGTAACCATGGTAACTAATGACAGCAATGTAACATAAAGTCAGTAGGTTGATAATAATAGCAATGTATTAATGATAGTTGTGATAACAGTAACCATGGTGACTAGTGATAGCAATTTAACATAAAGTCAATAGCTTTATAATAATGAAAGGGGCCAGAGTGGTATTTCTTTTTTGACGGTTTAGTTTAAGCTGTGACCCTCCCCTGTATAAACATCATTAAAGCCATGTGATATAAATATTTGCTAACATTGATACAAGCACAAATAAATGCAGTATGTTTACTTGTTGTTAATAAGTTAAAAAGATACTATTATTAACAATAGCAATAATTATCATTGTAAAATTCATTAATAATTCATAAGCTTTCAAGCCAATCCAATAATTATCATAAACAGGTTCCCATTTAAATCTGTACTTTCCCATTTAAATCTATACTTATGCAAATTGCGTTGATGTGTGCTAAACACACAGATCAACCAATCAGAGTTTATTATTTCTGAAGTGAACTTCTCTGATTGGTTGATCTGTGTGTTTAGAACACATCAACACAATTTGCATAAGTACAGATTTAAATGGGAAAGTACAGATTTAAATGGAAACCTGTTCATAATATGTCATCATGTTGTGTAACATGTAATATACTTTCTGACAATTCTGAAGGTGATGATGGAATGGTGACATCAAATACAGTTAATGTAAATACCATGGTGACCACCATCAATACAGATTCATTGACAGCTAGTACTGACAACAGAAAAGGTAACAATTCATCCATTATAATGCAGTCTGAAACATCCAGTCAGATATCAGGGATAAGGATTGAAGGAATGTCTACTGCTAGTTCTAGTGGTGTACAAGTATTAACCAATAGTGGAGTAGTCACAACACAAGAATCAGTCAGTGAAGAAACTGTGATAATATCAGTTGATGGATCTAAACCTCAATCCAATACTCCTCTATATGATGTTATCCATTATGTATGATTGGGTAACTAGTCACATGTTAAAGCATGGTCTTATACCTAGGGTAATGTAGGCATGTATGATTGGGTAACTAGTCACATGTTAAAGTATGGTCTTACCTATGATTGTCTTAACTAGTCACATGTTAAAGTATGGTCTTACCTATAATTGGGTTAACTAGTCACATGTTAAAGTATGGTCTTACCTATGATTGGGTTAACTAGTCACATGTTAAAGTATGGTCTTACCTATGATTGGGTTAATTAGTCACATGTTAAAGTATGGTCTCATACCTAGGGTAATATAGGCATTTTAAGAACTGGACAAACAGCTTCAACATTTGCTTCAACATTGCTTCGATTTTGTTGAATGCTGTAGAATGGTTGTTGCAATTGAACGATGTTGAATGTAGGGGGATGACGGTTTCAATGACAATGTTGAAATGGGGTGGCAAATTTAACGCTTCAACATTGCCATCGAAAAATCAAATGGATGTTGAAGCAAATGCTGAAGCCGTTTGCTCGGGCCTTTAACAGCCATTATTTTATTCAGGATAGCAATGATTGGAAGGAACCAAACTGTGTGTAGCGCATAGAGACTGTGTTAAAGCTCTTCAACATGAAGTTGTGCATAAAATAATCCACATGCAGGTGTCTTCATGAAACATTCATTATATAAATTGTATGTTTTGGCTTAGCCATAGAGAGTTCACCTGCTATTAGTTTCAATGATATTATAAAACATTTAATAGATTTTATGAAAAACTATTTATTACTAGCAGTACTAGAAATTAATGATTTATGACAATCATTTTTAAATGACAATATGCATGCACTTCTTCAATCACTTATCTATCACTAATATGTTGTGACAGCTAGTGCATGTATTCATCTATGCTCCCATTTCAAAAAGTAACAGTCAATACTCTTTAGGCTGCACAGGATGTTGGTATTTTAATCGTAGTTTTAATTAAAATATATATATAGTTTCTTTTCAAAATATTTGTCCAGCCTCTGCAACAGTTTCCATGACAATATAGTCATACTCACACATACAATTAACTAACAAATCAATCAAAGAACATTTTACAAGGGACAAATACCAAAATGCTTTGCAGCTTTACTAGAATTGTCTGTGGCTTCGGCTGCCATGTTTAGAATAGGCGTATATATTTTAACAATGTGAGTTATCATCAACACAAGCTCAAATGGTGAAAATGTTGACGTTGACTGTAAACCTTAGATTCACCTAGCTGTTGTATGGGGAAAATATTGACAAGGACTCGGAAAGAGAAAGTTGAAATGCCCCAGCGGCAGCCTCTCAGTATCCCGGGGGGGGGGGGGGGGGGGTACTTGACCCAGTTTCTGACGGGGACGTTCCGCTGGTACCTCTAAACCCTGACCCTATTTAAGACAGCAGAATCCTAAAAATATGTACCCTATTTCAAGTCAAATTGGTAAAAAGTAGACCCTATCCAAGACTCAAGGGGGAAATTGTATACCCTAGGTAAGGCAATTTAAGCAAATTAGGCTAAATTGTATACCCTATTCAAGACGCCAAGGCAAAAAACCATACCCTATTTGGCGGAACGTCCCCGTATAGTAAATATAAGGGAGTACCCCCCCCCCGGGCTCAGTATTTGCTTGTACACCTCTAGTATGACCCCCTTTATCTTTCCCAGTCTACATGTACTTGTCAGCTTGCTCTTCCACAAAGAAAGGAATTAGCAATTATTATTTGTGCACTTTTTTTCATTTTTTATAGTTGGAACTAAATGTTCTCAATAAACAGCACTTTGGAAAAATGATATTAGTTTATGTGTTATTTTATCCTTCAATGGAACCTATTAATGTGACATGGCCTCAAACAGTGAGACAATTTCGAACCCAGAGCCTCCGTTACTCTTGGCCAGCAGTGCTCGGCACTGCTGGCCAAGAGTAACGCAGGCTCTGGGTTTGAGATTGACAGTGAGACAAATGATATGAAAGAATTGTGCAGATCAAGTCAATACATTTCTTTAGAACGCGACTTAGATAATTTGTATAAGTTTCTGCAATACCTGCAGTGGTGGATCTAGGGGTGGTGAATAGGGTGGCTAGCGACGTACACCCCCCATTTTTGCTCCGTTTTCTGCTTTTTATTGTGTTTTATTTGATGAGTAACATATGAACAATGCACAAATACCAAAATATACGCTTCACATTCACCCCCCTAAAATATTCCTAGAACCGCCACTGCCCTAGCTGGAACTACATTTAGTGTCAAGTTATTATAAAACCTGGTGTGATCAGTGGTGTGATCATTTCTCGGTTCTTGTAATGTTGGGCTACCTGTGGTGCAATATGTTCAACCGCTGACCAGTCTCAAAATGACACGAAAATGTTTCGGTATTCGAGCAGAATAGTATACGTTGCCAAGGTTGGTGTTTCATTCCTAATATAGAATGTATTTACATAGCTTGAATATAATGTTTGTTATCTGATACAATTGTTTTGTCAGTATGAATGATACAATTGTTTTTGCAGCCTTACAGGCTTCGTCTAAGAGCATTATGCTCGTCAAGCAATCAGCCACTAACACTTTGTACACAAGAAAATGGAGTTCGTAGAATTGTTCTTAACAACCCCAAGAAACGAAATGCATTATCACTGGCTATGTTAGAATCCTTAAAGCACAATCTACTGCATGATTTAAACAATGAATTGAGGGTTATAATATTGTCAGCAAATGGACCAGTTTTCTCCTCTGGACACGATCTCAAAGAACTAGTAAGTGTACATGTACATTGTAGTGGTTTGATGGGTACATATGTACTCAGAGATGTCTTATATATATCTATGAGCACTGGCCTCTCACTGCTGTGGTCCAGGTTCGAGTCTCTGCTCGGGCATGGATTATACATGACTTGAGTTTGTTTGATGTGTTCTTCTCTCCTATGCCACAAGGGTTTTTCTCCGGGTTATCCAGTTTTCCTCCCTCTGCAAAAATGAACATGTTGTGTGCAAAATAATTAACGTAAAGGTAGTGAGTGTGTCTGAGTCTCCCCCATTAGTAGGGCACACATGTCCAGCTAGAAGATTGAGACGTTAAAAAGTTATTTATTTATTTATTATAGACAGATAAACAAGGAACAGCTTATCACAAACAAGTGTTTCATCGATGCACAGAAGTAATGTCTTTAGTACAAGACATACCTTATCCAGTGATTGCCCAAGTCAATGGTACGATAATTAATACTCATTTACTACTAGTTACATGAGATAGTTTTGTTTCTCTCTAGTATCATATAAAATTGATATGGTATTAGATCCAGATTTAATTACACATATATATAATCTTATTTCAAGCCAGGTATCGCAACAGCTGCTGGATGTCAACTTGTTGCAAGTTGTGATGTTGCTGTCGCCTCAGACAAGAGTGAGTTTGCTACACCAGGGTAAGCACTGCTTTCTCTTTATATATTCAGGGGCAGCGCAGCATATTTTTAAGTGGGAGGGGGGAAGAGGGGGTTGACATTTGTAGGTCTAATATTTGTCCAGAAACAATTTTGCCTCAAACCTCACAACTTTTTTAAAAAGCTGGGGAGCTCCAGCTCCCCTAGCCCCCTCTTCTGTGCTGTCCCTGATATTAGCTAGTTTATGTTTAGAATGCCCCAAGGGATTATTGGTATTGATATTCTGCTTCCCTACCCTACCCCTGACAGTACTATTAACTGTTGTCATGTTTTCTTGGTAGTGTAAATATTGGATTGTTTTGTTCTACGCCTGGAGTTGCCTTGGCGAGGGCTGTTCCTAGAAAGGTTGCCATGGAGATGCTGCTGACAGGGTATCCAATATCAGCCCAAGGTACTGTCAAATTACTGGAAACCTTAAATTGATCATCATATCAATTTCACATCAATTATTATGGTGAAATGATATGTTTGGTTCATTGCATAGAGTGCGTACACTATGTCCATGAAATAAAATCTAAATAGTTACTAACTAATAGTTTTTATTTAGTGACTATTAGTCACTATCACTCAACTGAAACAGCTTTAGTAACAATACACAATGAATAAAGTATTAACTTTCTACGGTTTTGAGTATTTGATTTCCCTGTTGACCTATAAGATGGCAATAGAGTTTTCTGATTCCAAATTGGCATTAGTAGTGCCAGGAGTTAGTGCCAACGTTCAAATACATTATTGCAGCTACTATTTCCATTATGTTCTAATGTGTCCAACAAAATTGTTGAATTCCAAACTAAAGTATGAATTAGAATAGAAAATGTCATGATAAAAACAAACCTAAAATTAAAATTATATCTGGTACTATGGTACTATTAGTGCCAAAGCCTGTAAATAGGAAAACTCATGATATCATAAAAGTGTGTTTATGATATCATTTCTAGATGCTTTAAAGCATGGTCTTATAAGTAAAGTTGTTTCTGAAGACTTGTTGGATGATGAAGTCAACAAGATAGCTAACAAAATATGTGACACAAGCCAGCCAGTGATAGCAATGGGCAAAGCATGTTTTTACTCACAAGTAGCTCAATCCAGAGATGAAGCTTACAGGTATGTGTACCACCCCTACCACTTTACCACTCTACCACCCCTTTACCCCCCCTCAGCCCTTATCCCCTCTCATCTCCTAACCCCTCCCCTTTTACCCCCTCAACCACTTCCCCTTAACCCTGCCTTTTACCTCCGTTACCTCCCACATTCACTCCCCTTCACCCACTTTTCACCTCCATTTAACCCCCCTTTAGTCCTTACCCTCTCATCTCCTAACCCCTCCCCTTTTACCCCTCAACCACTTCTCCTTAACCCTGCCTTTTACCCCCGTTACCTCCCACATTCACTCCCCTTCACCCACTTTTCACTTCCATTTAACCCCCCTTCAGTCCTTACCCTCTCTCATCTCCTAACCCCTCCCCTTTTTACCCGTCAACCGCTTCCCTTAACCCTGCCTTTTACCCCCGTTACCTCCCACATTCACTCCCCTTCACCCACTTTTCACCTGCATTTAACCCCCTTTAGCCCTTATCCCCTCTCACTGATCTCCTAACCCCTCTCCTTTTACCCCCTCAACCACTTGCCCTTAACCCTGCCCTTTTTCCCCTTTTTCAGACAAGCAGAAGCTGTAATGATTGAAAATCTCAAAACACAAGATGGACAGGAAGGAATCAAGGCATTTTTAGGGAAGAGAAAACCAGTTTGGTCACACAAGACAGACTGCCACTAGGTAATCAGGTTGATAGTCAATAGTATCAAAATAAAACAGTTTAAATGACTTTAATGAATAATGAGCAATAGGACTTGCTAATGTGGATAGGATAACATCAAGGATAGCATCAATAGTATTAAAATAAAACAGGATAAATGACTTTAATGAGCAATAGGACTTGCTAATGTGTTTATGAATAGGAATATTAAGCAGAACAAACTTGTTGTAATCTAAATGATAGTCTTTTACAAAAAAAACTGAATTTATGCATAATACAATATTTTAGAAAGATGTTGATGTTATATTGTGCCAGTTGTCCCGGTGATAGTCTTGGTCAGGACCTGACCAGTGTTGTTGACAATCTATATTATTGTTCCTATGTATCTACTGTGTCTGGTTGGGTTTAGCTGTGCTATGATATTCCTTTCTTCGAAGACTATTAATATGTTGCCAGTTCGATCTTATCTTTTCCATTGTCTGCTCTGAATCGTCCATGGACTCCAAGATTGCTTTTGTTG
Organism: Metridium senile; assembly: GCA_949775045.1. Classification (NCBI taxonomy): domain Eukaryota; kingdom Metazoa; phylum Cnidaria; class Anthozoa; order Actiniaria; family Metridiidae; genus Metridium; species Metridium senile. The sequence continues at coordinate 3,498,674 of OX459101.1, read as the reverse complement.
CCCTTTGTTCGATGTTATCATTCGTCTTGTGGAGTTCAGTTCTCAGTTTTGTTTCTTTCAGTTCGACTATTTCTCTCTCAAGATCTTCAACTCGTTGTTTGGTGGAATCAAGATTTTCAGCTTTCTTGATTTTTTCGTGGTAAAGCTCGGTTTTCATGTCCTGCATTTCTTTTTCGATTCGGTTCTGCATTTCAGCTCGAAGCATAATATCACGTTCTAACGCTTCGATTTTCTCGTTGTCAATTTTAGATTCTGCGACTAATTCACGTATTCTTTGAGTTAAATCATATTGATCATTTTTCCTTGTTTCCTCCAAGCCACAAAGATAGTGCTGTATTTCTTGTGTTTCTTCCTGTAGCTGACGATTGTGTTTACATAGAAAGAAAATCTCCTGGGAAAGATTGGATACTCTCTCTTTTGATTCTTGCAGTTCTGTTTGCAGATCTTGATTCTTTTTGCCTTCTTGCTCCAAATATTCATCGCGTTCTACAAGAAGAACAGAGTATTTGTCATCACTGGTCATTAGAAAAGTGAAGAGCCATATAATATCAGATAGAGCAAACATGTATATATATCAATGGGACAACACAAAGTTACTTGCACATAGCGTCATAGACCCAAAACATATACAATCATGTTCAAAACTGTTACTGAGGACATTGTCATATTTTTATGAGCGTTTTTTGTTTGACTTTTAAAAAATATACAAAATGCATCAATTTGATTTGCAAAGCCCAATTCCCAGAGGCCTTTCAAATGACAACCGTTTCACATTTGAAAACTCAACATTGATTCGGGGCCTGAGAGGGGGAAACGGAAAAATATTATAGAAACCTTTTTCATGTAAGAAAAATAAAAACAGATAATGTCCCAAGGTATTTTGCACATGATTGTATTTTGCACTCGACTACACCTCGTGCCGCGATTATTTCTTTGTGTTTTCTCTCGTGCGTCTATAACGCTATGGGTGCGTGACTTAAGGTTACGGTCCACGTTCGCGGTGTGCTTTCACATGCTCTCAGTTAAAAGTTTGTTTACCGCGTCATTTTACAATAATAATAGACATATTATATATCATTTTAAAGCTTATATAACAGAGAATAAGACTGTGTATGTTTTGTTATATAAAACAATTTTCTGTAAGATATGCTCTTCGAAAAACCTCAAAATTAACCGCCTTCAATGCGAGTTGTTCAAAAAAGTATAAGTCAAAAAGTTCATACTGCTTTGCCGTCATTTCTTCGTTATGTCAATCAACACATATTGGTCTTCCAAACCGTGTCCAGTTTTTTTGATAAAATCCTTAGTTTTATAGTTATGGCCCGTTTTGTTATTTAACTTGAAGTTTTAACAATGAGTCGACTTTGAAACACATTTATTCAAGAACGAAGCATTTTATCGAAAAAACTGGACACGGTTTTGAACACATGTATGTGCTGATTGACATAATGAAGAAATAATGGCAAAGGAGTTGGAACTTTTGGACTTATACTTTTTTTAATGAAAGTGCTCGATTTTGAGGTTTTACGTGAAGCATTGGTTAAAGATATTATTTGTCTTAAAAAAACTTACATAGTCTTATTCTCTGTTATATAAGCTTTAAAATGATATATACTTTGTCTATCTTTATTGTTAAGTGACGCGCTAAACAATTTTTAACTGAGAGCACCCCGCGAACGTGGACGGTAACCTTAATCTAATTGATCAATATACACACAACTGTGTCAATTGTCCTATTTCACTATGACGTCACATCAAAACATTCTATTGTCTTAACGCTAAGGATCATGGACGCCAGTGGGGGATAGATTCATAACAACAATACGATAATACACAATAAAATTGAATTTACAAGACGGAGAGGAAAGAAATGACAACAAAATGCCATAAATACGAAAGCATAAACAAGACACATAACATACATAAAAACTAGATAATATGAAGCTCAATTTTCAAAGAGAAGGAAGATTTAGTTGAAATTGACATTGTTTTCGGCGATTCTATCCCCGGTCTATCCCCCACTGTAAACACATTGTGACGTCATAATGAAATAGGGCAATTGTCCGGTTTGTGATGTCTTTTACCTTGAAGAGTTTTAGTCCACTCTTCATGTTTCAGTGTTAGTGTTTCTTTCATATTGTTCAACAATGTTTTTAATTTCTTAATGTGTCCTTCCAATGTCTTTATTCTACAGGTTTTCTTGTCTAGTTCTTTAAATATTTTCTCCACCAATGCTTGGTTCTCTTTTATGATGACTTTCTTTTCTTCTTGGACTTCTGAGAGTTGCTTGGTTAAGCTAGTCACTTGTTCCTGGACATTTCCCTGGTAAAAGAAAACAAGCAACTGTTTGACCAGGTACCAGTCAGGGGCGGATCTAGGGGGTGTCCCTTCAGGCACTGGACATCCCCCTAGCGCCGCAATTACACCTATTTTATTTAAAAGAAAACAAGGAACTGTTTGACCAGATACCAGTCAGGGACGGATCTAGGGGGAGTTCCTTCAGGCATCGGACATCCCCCTAGCGCCGCAATTACACCTATTTTATTTAAAAGAACTGAACAAGAAACTGTTTGACCAGGTACCAGTCAGGGGCGGATCTAGGGGGTGTCCCTTCAGGCACTGGACATCCCCCTAGCGCCGCAATTACACCTATTTTATTTAAAAGAAAACAAGGAACTGTTTGACCAGATACCAGTCAGGGGCGGATCTAGGGGGAGTTCCTTCAGGCACCGGACATCCCCCTAGCGCCGCAATTACACCTATTTTATTTAAGACATTTAGGGACTGGGCCTACCCCTTAACACATTAAGAGCCTGCATTTGCAATTGGAGCACCCCCTGACAAATTTCTGGAACACCCCCTGCCAGTCGTGTGGGTGACGTCGTGAGTGCATGAAGTATACAGCATTATGAAGAAGACTGAATACACCCTAAAGTTCCTAGAAACTTTGTCACCCGTGAAATGAAAAGCCTACAAGCTAGTAGCGCAGTCGATTATGGGTTACCTATGTATACTTTATTAGAACGCAGGGATTTCATGGCCACATTGCTACACTTGTCAATATGTTATTGAGAAATATCCGTTCTGACTTATCAAACAACAAGAAAAGAGTTAGCCTGAGAAAACTAGTTTCGCGGAGGGACGAGGAGAGAAACAACGTCTGTTTTCTCAGGCTAGAAAAGAGTTTCGAATGCACATTTAGTTTCTGAACTGATCCATGATCCTTTGCGTCACTAGCTTGTGTGCTTTTCACGGGTGAAATAGTTTCTCGGAAAGGGTGTATCATTACTGCAAGAAATACTTACCTTTTGTTCGCCTGTTTCTTGTAACTCTGCAAGCTGTGCAGTCTTCTCTTCTAAACGTTTTGTTATGTCATTTAGTTGTTGTTGTAAACTAGACAGTGTTCTGCATTTTTCTTCCTGCAATTTAGAAAGTTTATCGCTCAAAGCTTTTTCAGTGATCTGTTTTTCTTTCAATGAGTTTTCTAAGTCATCTTTACATTTTAAGGAATTCAACAAGATTTTCATGCTTTTCTCGGTCTGTGATTTGTCAGCTTCCATCTCCTGTACTTTGGCATTTAACCTTTGAAGTATTTTTTTCAACTCTGCTTTCTCGGTATCATGACGTCCTTGTAAACTTTTCTCCAAGTTTTCCATGTTCTCTTGAGAGCTTTTCTCTTGTAGTTGTATTTCTCCACGTGTTTGATCAATAATCTTGTGAGACATCAGGATTTGGTTTTGCAGGTTTTGTTTCTCGTTAGTGAGTTTAAGCACTGCGTCTTTCATGCCCTTCAGTTGATTGGAGAGGGTCTCTATCTTATGCCGGTCTTTCTCGTCGACAGACTTTAATAAGGATTCTACCACTGTATCGCTTTCTTGTTTTTGGGCTTCAAGTTGAGAGATTGTTTCCTTGAGAGATTTTAATTTCTTTTTTAGTTTTTGTTCTGTAGTACCTTTATCTTCAAGAGTGCTGCGCAGTACGTCAAAGTGGGTTTTCAGATCACCAAGGTCTGTTGATTCTATTTTTTGTTCTTCTTTCCTTAGTTCTTTGACAAAACCTCGCATTTCGTCAATAAGCTGGTTTCGTTTGTCTAACGTTGCATTTAATTTCCTGACTTTCTCCCTTGATTCATAGTACTCTGCTTTGTATTTTGCTTTTAATTCTTCGTCTGATTGCGGGTTTTGCTTTTCTTTTTTCAAGTTTGCAACAATCACTTCCATCTCATCAAGATGCTTGTTGAAATCTTTTTCTGTGTCATCTCTAGCTTTTATGGCTTTGGCTAAATCTTCTTTTGCTTGTAGTGTTCTTATCATGGAGGTAATAGTTTTAGCATGGTGTAGTTTTTCCGCCTCTAACAAAGATGTTCTCTGTTCAAGTACACACATCTTATCACACAGTTCTTGTTCGGAATCAGTTCGACATTTTAACTGAGCTTCTAAACTTGTGATCTTTTCATGTGTGTGTATTTCGGCATTTCTTTGGATAAGTTCGTTTTCCTTTTCGAACTAAATACAAGAAAATAGATTTTTAGTATACGTGTTCTATATTTGACGGTAAAAAGATAACTTTATCATTAATATACAAGGCCAAATATTTAACTGCCCTCTCGCTAAAATGTACGTTTGGCCTATCTAATCGGGGCAAACACTAAGCGCGCAGGCTACAAATGCATGATAATGATCCGTGGCGGATCTAGGGGGTGTCCCTTCAGGCACCGAACACCCCCTAGCGCCGCCATTACCCCTATGTTATTTAAGTCGTTTAGGGACCGGACACATTTGCAATTGCGAGACCCCCCTGACAAATTTCTGGATCCGCCCCTGATGACACGACTCTTGTCGTACACATGCATTGTTTGTTTGTGAGCCTTGCAAACATCGTGCTAGTCGGGCCACAACTGAAACAATTACCCTCCAAACGTCATCTTATTACCCTATTAGCATCAGAGTTATTAACTCTGATTAGCATAAACCTATCCTCCAAGAAAGGTTGTTGAAACCCTGATACGAAATAAATGATTCAATTGCTTATTTGTGATATACAACCAGAATTCCTTTCAGTCTTATATAATGGCCTTCAACAACTTTCTGTGGTATGGATATACAATAGAATCACAAGCCACGATTATGATTATATACACCTGGTTCAAAAATCGTTGTCGCAAACAAAGCCACAGTCCACACTCTGAAGCCTGCAAAGGATGTCGGTATGTTTGTGTTATAGGACCATAACAAGTTGTTGCAGTGGTAGATGGTAAAATAAATATTTCTTTATATAACGCTCAATAAATCACAATTTATGTTCATATTACCGACATCCTTTGCAGGCTCCAGAGTGTAGACCGTAGCTTCGGCTGCGACAACGATTTTTGAAATATGTGTATATAAGTTACCTTGGAAGGTTGTTGTCTATAGCTAGTTAGTTCATCTTGTAGCGCGGTTCGTTCTGCTAAGCTTTCTTCTAACTGTTGGCTTCGTTTTTGTGTACTTTCCACTATTTCTTGTAAACTGTTGTTTGTTTTCTGTTTGTTTTGTACTTCTAAGTCAAGTTCTTGTCGTTCTTTTTGACATTTCCACAGCTCCTTATCCGTGTCTATAGTGCTAAACATTGTCTTCATTTGTCTTTCGATGTCTTGTTTTTCGTCTTGTAGTTTTAAAACTCTTTTCTCCAAGAATTTGATAGCGTTGTGAAGCTTATCGACTGGTACTGTGATGTCAACTGTTTGTTCTTGTTCACCTTTTCTTTCATTTCCTTTATTAAATAGGTTATCATAGAGCTGTATTTTCTGTAGAAGATCGTTGTTTAGTTCTTCAAGTCTTTTCATTTTCACTTCTACAAGATCCTTGTCTTGTAATAGCTTTAACTGTAACTGCTTAACGTCTGCCTGGGATTTTTCTTGTTCAGTTTTTGCTTGTTGTTTAGATTCTCTCAGAAGGTCTTCGATGGTATCGTTCTCTAGTTGTAGCATGTTGATTTGTTTCTTTAACTCGTTCAACTCTTTATCTTTATCCAGAAGTTTCTGTTGAAGACGTGCAACGACCAGTGTAGTCTCTTCACCACCTATGGTATCTTCAGCAAATGTAACTTTAGTTTTCTTGACTTTTTTTTCGAGTTTTTGTTTGTCATTCTGTAGTTGTTTGTTTTTTCTCTCAAGGAATTCAATCATAGCTTCTAGTTCGTGTTGCTTTGTTTCATTTTCGTCATGTTTTGTATCACTCCCAGTTGAGGCGTTGGTTCGCCCAATGGCATTCACAAGACTTGTGACGTCATACAGGATCTGCATACCTTTCTCCATAGCAACGGTGTAGGGATGATCCCACAATTTCGAGTCATTTGCAGTTGATTGGTCGATTTCTTCTAATAAGTTTGCTAATTCACGGATCTTGTTGTGTAATTGCTCCTGCATTTCTGTAGGATCGCTACTTAATACAGTCTGTGCCTTCTCAAAACTACGCTGTAAATCTTGACTCTTTCTTCTTTCTCGGGTGAGGTTACCCAGAATTCTTTGAGTTTCCGTCTCTAATTCTTCGATATATTCACGAAGTTCTCTTTCATGCTCAGTTTGTTTCTCTGCAGTGGTTTTGACAGATGTTAGTGTTGTTTGTAGTTCTTCTTTGTCATGGAAGACTGTTTGATATTCGCCTTGAATCTCGCCTTGTTTGGCTAGTGCCATACTTAGTTCATTCTGTAGATTGTTTATTTGCTTATCTTTCGATGATAGCATTAACTTGTATTTATCCTGAAATGCATCTTCAATAGCTTTGCATTTAGCTTCTTTGTCTTCTAATTCTTCTTGTAAGTTTGTCAGTTTTCGACTCATCTCTAATATCGTGTCCTTATTGTCTTGTTTGTTCTCATTATTGGATGTGATCTTATCTAGTTTTAGTTTTGTCCTAGTTATTCTATCTTTCAATTCGTCCATGGCTGCTGTTATTGATCTAATAAACATACTGACTTGGAGCCGTTTGCCATCGGTTTCATTCCTATCAGTGGGGATGTTTTGAGCGCGTGCCAGCTCAACTGACAGAGGACTAGATGTAGACTTTACTTCATTGCTATCATCGACAAGGCGCTTTGTTGCGTCTCTTGTCTCATCGTAGATACGTCGAAGAGAGTTACTCGTCTCAGATGTAAATTCAACAAATTCATTGTATTTTGAGCTTAATTTGCTGTTTTGTGCTGACAAACTGACGAGTTTGTTCTTTAATTCTTCTTCTCTTTGTTGTTGTAGGCGTAATTGCTCTTGTGCTTGCTCTCTCACCTGGTTCAATTTACTAACCACGCCCTCTAAGTGCTCGATCTTCAATGTCAAAAAATTATTTTTTTCCTCAGCTCTCAGTATTTTTATTTCTTGTAAGCTGGAAGATTTCTTGAGACAAAGAATGGCCGTTTCTTGTTCTTTTCTTTCGGCTGTATGGTCTCTCGTAGGTTCAGTGGGGCTTTGTTCGTAAGATCTTAACTGCTTCAACAGTTCTAGTTTCTCTGTTCTCAGAAAATCACAATCAATGGACTGTTTTGAGAGTTTGTTCTTGAGCCTCTTGTTACCCTCGTCCAAGTTGGAAATATGACGGTCTTTTTTTAGGTTGTTTTCTTTGAGGTCTGCATTTTCTTTAGTCAATGAACGGATGAATGCACGGTTTGTGTCGACTTCCTCGAACTCTTTCTTGTATGTATCAAAACTTTGTTGTAGTTCTTCGTAGTCGTTCCGGCAACAGTTAATTAGATTTTGCATAGCAGAAATTTCCTTGTCTTTCATTTTAATCTTCTTGTTCAAGGCCTCGACATTCCCCTCTTCAGATGTTTGTGTTTGTTGGTTTTGTGATGTACTATGAGAAGGGACATTGATGGACTGTAATAGTTTTGCAAGCATTTCTTCTTGGTATTTAAGACATTTCTGGGTATCATTATCGTCATCAATTTTGTCTTGTGGTTCTTTCCGTGGTCCGCTAGGTTTCCTTGGATCATCAGGATCATCTCCAAACCCTCCGGTTGCTGCTGTTCTTTGTGTAAACTGACTTACGTCTCGATATCCACTAGAATTAGTTGTATTTGATTGGTTATTCCTTATCGAACCTCTATTTTTACCCTGTTCTTTTGTCCCTGATCCATTGGGGACCTCAATCATACAGGTAAGTTGCTCAAACCTTTTGGCAAGAAGTGCCTTGCTTTCATAATATCTGTTGATATTAACAAACATGTCATTGATTAGCGACCGTGGTGCGCGCGGTGGTGCTTGCCTGGTTCAGGAAAACTAGTGCGTTTTAGTTGAAAACGCATACATTTTAATCCGTTTAGGCCTTCCGTCCACACTAATACGCTGAGCGTATTCACGAAACCACATCGATTTGAAAACGCTCTTGAAAGTGGATCAAAATTAAAACGCGTACATATCGTATTATTGTGGACGGTTGAAAACGTATCGAAATGAAAACGCTTACGTCAAGTGTACCACGTGAGCATGCGCAGATTGTCAAACTTACGCCACACCATCGTTTCGATCGTTTTTGAGCGTATTAGTGAGGACGGTCGAAAACGGAGCAAAACGGTAGTGTGGACGCAAATCGATCGATGCGCGTTTTCAGATCAAACGAAAACGGATCCAAACGAAAACGCATTTAATAGTGTGGACAGGGCCTCAGTGCGATCGGAATCATTAATAAGTTTGCGCGAGCAGTTCTCCACGTTACTATAGAGTTATGTCACAAAGACATCAAAAATAGACTGGTTTCTAATATTATTGCAAATAAAATATATTCCATGATTTTCTTACCCAGTATACAGTTCGTGGTGTGTTGTGATGTGATTATTTGATATTCCATCGTCTGGTGATCTCTAAATAAATAAAAAACAAGCTATTTATTAATAAATACAGCACCAACCATTCAATATGTGCAATATAAATGGAGACTAGCGAGTAGAATAGTATAGGTTGCGTCGGTGTTTGATATAAACGATAGGTAATAGAATGAAATTTGTAACACCGTAAAAAATAGAAATAGAAACTAGCGAGTAAACTAGTATAGGCTGCGTCGGTGTTTGATATAAACGATAGGTAATATAATGAAATCTGTAACACCGTTAAAAATAGAAATAGAAACTAGTGAGTAAACTAGTATAGGCTGCGTCGGTGTTTGATATAAACGATAGGTAATAGAATGAAATTCGTAACACCGTAAAAAATGTTACCATGGTTACCAGCGGTTTGACTAGATTTATCCCTGCAGCTACGTATTTTAAGACGACGTCTCGCTGCTCGCCGCTCCGCGACTCAAAATACTAGTAGGGAGAGAGAGCTAGTCAGTCAAGCCAGGTTATTAAATACAATACAGATCTTTCAACATGTGTAATACAGTAAAAACACGCGAGTAAGAACTGCCTGAAAATTAAGAACCTTTTAGCCTAAAATTTATCATTTAGACCCCCTATGAACAAGAACCTATTTAGCCTAGAAAATGAAAAACAGGTTCTTATATTTTCTAAAATTATATTAGTGATCGATCAAGAATCCTGTAATGCTGTGGCTGATTACCACTTTGTTTTGTACATCAGTAGCTGGACTTTATTTGTTGTTTTTTTTTTCACAGAAGTAAGAACCTATTTAAGAACCTAAAATTGTGTAAACAACCATTTAAATAAGAACCTTTTTAGGCTATTAAAACTCCAAAAAATGGAAGTTCTTACTTAGTCGCGGGTTTTTACTGTAGTTTAATAGGCCCACCTTCAAATATCTTGTCGATATATCATTGTCTTGTTCTGGTAGGGGTGGTAGTAACCTCGGTCGTCTTCTCAGCCGACACCGTGCTTGATTGACAGTAGAGGTCTTGTTACTGACATGTTCTTGACAGTCAGAATCGCTAAGAGAGTCATAGCTATTGATCTGTTTGCTATAGCGCGCGGCTGCATCGTTAGTCTTTCTTTGTTCGTCCTCGTCACATGACTCTTCACTGCTTGATAGAGAACTTGATTTGTAAAATGTACATACAGGTATTCTTGGTGGCCTATATATACCTTCGACAGCTAACGCCATTTATATGTCCTAAAAATGTTAAACAATTGGATACTATTATGGTGGTCTTAGAGACGCAATCAAAAATGTGTGACGTCATATTGGTGATTGACGTAATTAGTTAACTAATTAGAAAATATAATAGAACACAAACCTTGTCAAATAGCACAATAATTGTACCTTTTCTTATCTCTTATATATTATAATCTTTTATATTATTATCACCATCATAGTCATCTTTAATTTCTGTAATTGTTTCGAAATGACAATAAATAATTATGACAATTTATTTATTTTTGTGATATTTAGAATAATTTATTGTAATTTTTGCAAGTGAAAAAATTATAAAACTAATAATTTCGATGAAAAAAAGAAAGAACCGAGATAAAAAAAAAAAAAAAAGTATCACATGACCCCGACGTGACTCGAACACGCAGCCTTCTGATCTGGAGTCAGACGCGCTACCATTGCGCCACGGAGTCATCCATGTATAATCGAGTAAATGTTACATTATTTATAACTCAATTGTGACAAATACATCTTTCGTATTGTCTTTAAAACAAGTGAGCCTAAATAAATAAATATCTATAACAATAAAGATGTTTTTCTTATTTTTCAATTTAAGGCAAAGTAAGCGATTTCTGAAAAGTAACTGTTTTCTTTGAATGTTCGAAAATGTTTGTTTTCCTTTGAACTACAAGTGCAAGTAACGCCTTTTTTGGTTTACGATTTAGACATTGACTCGAAATACACTGGTATTAGAGTAAGAGAATTATCTATATATCAAGAATTTAGTGATTCCGGGTGAATTTATTCGAAATATATGTAATTTCTAATTCTGTCTTTGGGTTACCTGTGGTGTGGTCATGTTTCCATGACAATTCAATTTCAAGATGGCGGTCAATTTGCATGACACATGACTCATCTTATTAAAATCGCTTTGGAATGATTTCAACGGCTGTAAAATGTTTTTTTCATAAGAAAACAGTCAAGTGATGTTAAAATGTTTGATTCAAGTAAATACACATCAAGAGGAGCATTCAAAAGAACCAAATTTACAGCTTCAACAGTTGACGAGTCATTGTTTGGCGAGCGTCGAACAACTCTTGAACCAGATCCTGTTGCCGAGTTTGAACCGCCTTGGGTTGATAATGGCAAAACCAAGTTAAAACCACGTCCTAAACCTTTATTATTCTACTGTCCATCTTCACCATCACGACCATCATCTCGAGCTAGTGTGAATACACCAGAAAAGAAATACAAACCAACAACATTCTCACCGACTTATGTAGACAACAGTTTATTTGGAGACACTAATAAACAAGGCCATGATCTTAAGATGGAAAGGTTTGTTACATCTATGCCAGCTAAACAAGGTGAAGGGATATCTAATGGTGATCAAGACTGTCAGGATACTTCTAGGTCAATGTCAACTGCACGTTCAACTGCAAAAAGACCTGATAGCAGACAACAACATCTCAAAAAGCCATTACCACCGTGGAGATAGATTGTAATTAAACTATAAATATATGATATAGAGTACAAATATTATACCCAGAAACAAGTAGTACTAATTAGTACTAAATAGTGCTAATTAAACAATAGACCAAATCGAAATATGGCGCCCAATTTTAATAACTATTGTTCTTGACCGACTAGCCTCGTGTTCACATTGAAACACAATAGAGTTTTCACATGTATGCGAGGCTAGCCAGTCAAAAACAATAGTTATTAAAATTGGATGCCATATTTCAATTTGCTCTATAGAATTAGCATAAAATATCAATATTTAGTACTAATTTCACGCTTTTAATGTTTGTACTCTATCATATCTTTGTACATTGTATATTATAACCACAGGAAATGGCTGTTTAGCTGGATTAATAACAATTGACAGGTATTTGCTTCAAAGATTGCAAGTACCAAAATAATCGATGCATCTTGTAATTGATTGAATCAAGGACATGGCTAAAGCAATAGAAATAATATTATCCTATGTTAAAAAACTCATTAATAATTCATGAGCTATTAGTCCAATCGGGGCATTCCAATTTGGTCACATGCATGACCTTTATACCCCATAAAACACTGCCATAGGTACATTATATAAAAACACATGTGTCTTTATGATAAAGGTACGTGTGTCTTTATGTACCTATGACACTTGTAAAGGTCTCAGTTTTAATCTCTCATCATTGACCTTTACTAGAGGCATCACTCGAAACAATGCTATCAAGCTCCTACTATATTATAAACGACCTTTCTCAAATGTGGGATGCCAAATGTGGTGCTTAATGGTGCATGGTGTGATATGAGAATGCGCAGTGTACCTTGCAAATAAAGTTTGTCTCCAAATTGGACTTTTCTTCAAGAAACTTTTATAATTTAGTTTTGAATAAGTGTTGGAGTTTTTTAAGCTATATAAAAAACTCACAGAACGTGTTTTATCAAGGATCAAAAACCCTCGCTGCACTCGGGTTTTTATCCTTGATAAAACACTGCTGCTCGTTTTTTATATACTACTTAAACTGTATGGCTAATTAACTATCATAGAGTACAAACACTAAAAGTGTGCAACATAAATACCACTAAATACTGCTAAATTATGCAAATTATTTTGTTCTCTATTGTTTAATCAACACTATTTAGTGGTAAATAGTACAAAGTATTGCACACTTTTAGTGTTTGTACTCTAGTATCAGTATTATTATCTATACATATATGAACAATAAAATCCTTATTTAGACAGGGAAGTCACAATATTGGTTGCAGGAATTCATAGATTCCAAACACGTATCCATGCACATGAAAACAATAAAAGCACTTCGGCATAATCAGCTCATTGATCAATTTGTCCTATCCATCAGATAAAATATCCAGGTTTCATACAACTGGCCCTTGGGCTAGTCCATTCAGCCTGATAAATACAGTTGTACTGTATTTTTTGAATATTTCACATGGGTTAATTTAAAAACTGCCATTATGACCCATTTTCATAGAAGACTATAATCCATTGGAATTGTCATATCAATAGGCGATATGCACCATTCTTTAGCCAATCAGGGTCGAGCTATGAGACAATGGTAGGTTAACTGTGATTGGTCAGACAATATAATGGGAAAGGAATGTAGTGCTCCATTGATTAGACATTTGTGGAGAGAAAGAATATCCGACACTAAAGATGTCTGCACAGGAGACTGAGCCCTTACATTATTCTATTCCTGCTAAAATAACTGACAATTTTTTTTTGATGTTTTTTTTATCAATTGCTAAAATTCTGTTGATGTTTGACATTTCAACAACCCGAGCAGAAGTCATCTTCAGAGTAGAGAAACAAAGAGACAAGTGCAAGTACTCAATTTCCCATCATGCTTCGTTCTAATAAATGGCACTCATGTATGTTGCCTACCGTGGATGGTTTAAAAACAGTGGTCCTGTATTGTATTGAAATAACTCTTTTTATTATTAAGGTTTGTATTATTATTGTTTATTAGAAAGAAATCAAAATAAATAACCACTTTGTGCTCAAATTTCTCTATTATTTTTGTATAAATGTATAATGTAAACAATAATATTATTCATTGAATAAAAGTTGTTGTATGATATCATCCTGGTTGGTAGACATGTCTTTGATAGGTACAGCATTTTCTAGACAGTCTGGCAGTAACTTTTCCAGTTGATCAGCAATACTTTCATCCTTACCAAGATTAGATATAATGCTGGATGAACATGAACTAACAGAGCTAGGACTAGAGTAACCACTGTCACTGTGAGAATCTAACAAACTACATGGACTAACAGGACTAAGTAAGTCTTCACAATTCTTATCAGTTTCTGATGTAGCTCTAGCACAAGTTCTTTCCTTTTTAGGAACATACGGTTGAAATTGACTTCTTCTTTTCTTTGGTAGCAAAGGATGAAAATGATTATCACTAGAAAGTCTTTTCATTGCAACTCTAAACAATGAGCCTGTTGATTTAGGTATAGCAGACAATGTTCTTCCAACTTGACATCTCTTGATTGTTGATAATGATGAAACTTGTCTTGTACTATTTGGAGTATTTAAATTCTTTAATGGTAATCTGTTAGAGTTGCAATCCACACAACTGTTCTCATTTGGTTTATCTTGAGTGTCAATAGCAAGTTTTTGTTCTAGTTCACATACAATATCTTGTATTGTAGCATTGTCTGCAATAGTTTCATGTACTATTGATTCTGTGTCATGTACTATTGATTCTGTGTCATGTAAAGATGATTCTGTTTTATGTTGAGGTATATCCTGATTTGTGTTCATATGTTGTTGATCTACTGTTGGAGATACTTTCTGTAATACTATAAGATGTACTTGTGATGGAGGTACTTTAGGAGGGATGCTACTCCAATGATGTATGGGTGGTTTTAAGTCATCTAAATTTAGCCATCTTGATCCTGGGTAATACAATAAACTGAAGTTAATGAGCTGTAATAGGACTACATATAATAGAATACAGATACACGAGAAAAATGTTGATATTTTTCTCATATATCTGTATTTCACTTATACACCAAACGCATTTTAATTCATTATCATAATATTAATATGCTAAGCAAAAAATGTCTGCATCTTATTATAAACTCGCCTACTGTGCCACCAAACAAATTCCATAAATGCTAAGAACAGGTAATTGGAACAAGAAATTAAATGCTTACAAAACTAGAAATCAAAGTCGTCTCGCAGCAATCTCACCTAAGCCGCCATCTTGGATTATCATTGACACAGGGAGCCCAATCAATAGAATGAGCAGCTTAAGCGTTAGGAAAAGTAGTGAATTTTTCACGGGCACCCCGACTAGTATAATAGAATGTGTAAGCAGTAGCCACATGCAGTCATAGACTGTTTTATGTGTGTGCAAATAAGTGACACACAGTCACTGATTGTTATGATGTATGACTACAAGACATGAGACAAAGCACATAGAATATTGCAAACATTTTACTGGTTTTGAAGAGGACATCATACTAACCATCACTGTGTTTAGACCAACAAATAAAATGGTCAGGATCATTTGTGTACTGGATAAACTGAGTCAGTTGATAGGTACATCCATTGTGGTGAAACTGGTAATCCAAGTAATCTGAGCAATTTAAACCCTCAACAAAGTGGAAGAACAAAACAACAGGCACCCTGGAGGATAGAAAAGGACAGGAAATCAATAAATCAAGTTCTACATAAATGGAAACTAGCGAGTAATCTAGTATAGGCTGCGCCAGTGTTTGATATAAATGATAGGTAATATAATGAAATTTAAGAGTGAATGTTGGTGTAATCGATGTAGATGAGGCATGATCGTCTGGGGTGGTGTAGTCTTGAGAAAGACTGATGGTGTTGATGTCTGACGTTTCAACAACCTGGAAGTCATCTTCAGAGTAAAGAAATGTTTTGTTTTTGTAACACTGTAAAAAATGTTAATTTTACTCACTAAGTTATAAATAGTTAAATTAGTGATAGAGATGTTATACCTTTGATGGGTTATTCTACTGTATTGGTCTTTTGCATCACAATTGTGGCAGGTTCTTTGAAATGAAGCTTGTTGAAGACTAAAGTTCTTTGGTGTGTTAGGCAAGGTTACAACATGCTTTTTATGGCTGGAGAAACAAATACAAAATTACAATAAGTATCAATGATTAACTCTATGTTTCCTGACCATGTTAAGATAATGTTCTGTCACATTTATCCAAGTATCCTTATTGCTATACTTCACATACATACAACACACAACCAATATACAATACATTATTAACAATCAATATTATAAATGGAAACTAGTGAGTAAACTAGTATAGGCTGTGTCAGTGTTTGATATAAACAATAGGTAATATAATGAAAATTGTAACACTGTAAAAAATGTTGACTTTACTGACGTTTCGAGCTTTAGCCCTTCATCAGAGTAAAAGCTAAAAATCAATATTATAAAACATCAATATTATACCTGGAAGTTTGTGTATGTCCACACATTTGACAGCTAAATTCACATTGATACTCCTGTATGCAATTATCTGCAGTGTTAGGGTTTTCTCTCAACAATAACGGCAATGCAAACAATGGCGAGTCATTCACTCCAAGTGTACACTTCATTTTAGGGCACAAAAATTTCCACACTAAACTGCGTACATCTTCTAGAATCTTCCTTGCATTTATCACATCAAATTCTGCAAGGTATTGTGCCTTGGCATACTGGTCAAGTAGACATTTTAACAATGAGTTTTCACTGGTCTGTACTCTTGATAATAACTGTTTTATTGTTGTATTATAAACTAAAAGACCCAATGTACTATCCAGCCAACATAATGCATCAATATTCTCCCAATAGATTACTTGATCAGCTCCTTGTTGACTTGATATGATTTTCTAAAATCAAAGTATTTCAAGTTAGTAGCAACACCTGGCAGGCAGTGAATGTCTATGATGACAAGATTCTCATTATTTTCACTCAATGAATTCAAAAGTGAATATGGGGAAAATGTAATTATACAGTGCAGTTACTTGCTTCCTGTATCCCATTGTTAATGAATAATAGAACAATTACTTTCAATGTTCAAATCAATAGAATATGTTTCATACAATTCAGACAGCATATAACTTAGGCCTCGTCTACACGAATCCGACCTGGCTGAAACCGCATAGAAATATTTGCGTCCACACGAATCCGCGTATCCGGATGATTCAAATAAAAGTATGCGGTTTCGGTGACCGAATTCACTGGATTCGTGTGGACGATAGGCCGATTCGCATCAAAAAGTATGCCGTTTCAAAAGTATCCGGATCCGTGTAGCCGGGGTCTTATTAAACGGGTCGTTATTTGTTCTAAGAAGTAATGCATTTCTAACACAACTTGCACTATGATATTCCCTGATATTGTCTTGTTATTTAATACTAAATGGTTCTTACTTCATATGTTGTGTACTTGTTCCGTTTATTCTTGGAGATCATTTCTTCTGCTTTCCTCGACATGATAAAGGCTCCTTCACGAGCTGTTCCTAATGGGAACACACACTAAACACAAAGAACAACACGTTATCAACCATTCACATCAACTATGTGCTTATATAATCAGTTTGAAGTGAATACAAACCTCGGAATTGTCACAAACAAGAAGCGCTTCGTGCATATTCAGTTGTAGCGGCGACATCTTGCTCGATAAGCCGGCTTTTCCACAGGCCTCACAGAAAATATTCACAGCCATTTTACAACAACTTGTAAGGAAATTTCCTTGGAAAACCTTTCTTCCTATTACCGAAGGCCATGCATACAGAATTAGACTTGAAAAGAGCCATATTTTAGTTGTTTTTCTCACTTTACATTTCAGCACATGTCTGTAGTCAACCAAACGTTCTGTATCGTTTTGCGCATGTTGGTTGGAACAATGTCAACCGCTGGACATTACGATTACTGTCGTGTATAGACACAGGAAGCCCAAAAGCAAGCTTCCCAGCATTTGAATCCAGATTTGAATAAAAGCCAATGCATACCGTATTTACTCGAATAAGCGCCGCCCTCGAATAAGCGCTGCATTTTAACGCTATAATGTTACTCTAGAACAGCATAGGAAATAAGTTTTAATCAAGAGCTATATTCTATTTCACCTCTGGCGCCCATTAAGAGGGCGTCTCAGTAAGAACGGACCACTCGGTCTGGGATCCAAAAAACGATTTCCCTTATATTTCTACCATCGAAAGTACTATCTATCCTTATTACAAAACTGGACTTAGAATTGTTCTAAATAAAATATTTCGGCCGCTAGGCGAATTTTCGTACATCGACCCAAAAACCGCCGAAGGACGCTGATTTTCAAGTTCGCAGAGACCTACTTTCGAAGTCCGTTTTCTCGGCTTTTTCTTGAAATGAAAACTTATTTTTTGGGTCTAAACTATGGTTTGATGTCTCGTCTGACTAGAAAAAGCAAAATATTACTTTAGGATGTACAAATTACGAAAAGGTTTTTAAATTTATCGAAGCTACTCTATGCGTGACACGAAAAGCAAAGATTAACGGGTCTAGAAAATTGCAAATTTCTCAAAAGTGCAACCTATCCCCGATATAAAACATCATTCTACCTTGAGATGAGATGCTATTTAGTAGTTCTGCTTAATAAAATGTGTGGCACATTGCGTTTTGAAGAATTTGACGAAGCCCAAACTTGTACATTTTTACAGATATTTCCTTGCGTGACACGACTTGCCGTTGAGTCTAGACCACGTCAAACCTTATAAAAAATAAAAAATAATAGCTAGAAGTTTATATTCAGGCGTTACTATCCGTCATAATTAGATATTTTAGCTCCATTTAAATTTTACCACAATAAAGTTTTTTTTTAGTGAAACATTTGCATAATTATATGTCAAAGTTAAGTCAAGTTGTCTAACAACATTCACATTTAAATTAAGTTATATATTTAGAAAATCTTCATCTATTAATCAATGAAGCATGATTCTTATATTAAGTTGGATAAAACCTGGATGGCTTTTACTCTTTTAATCTTTTATTTATTTTAACTGAGTTGTTTTATTAGATTATACAATTGTGCACGATACAAATATGATTCACCATGATATATGTTTTATACTAAATATGCAAAATAGCGGTGAACTTTTTAATGTTTTAAAAGTCTGAATTAATATCTAAAGAGAATAAAGCCTTTCGATACAATAATTTGTAAATTATCAATGATTTATTAAATACAGTACATGGCTGTCTTTGCCAGACTACTTTTGTCATGAATTATTAATGACTTCAGAAATGAAATTTACAAATATTAGTTGTACCAAGTTTGCAGTGAGTAAAGCTATCTTGTGAAAGAATAGATTTTAGTCTTTGTAGTTATACAGGAGCTTGTAAAATACGCTGCTGGAGAGGAACTACAGAGTTGGTCAAGTTAAATGAATGTAATGACGATATGTCAAACCAATCAACATAGGAAGCCAAACCACGCGCT
The DNA here is from genome assembly GCA_949775045.1 of Metridium senile. Lineage (NCBI taxonomy): Eukaryota > Metazoa > Cnidaria > Anthozoa > Actiniaria > Metridiidae > Metridium > Metridium senile. The sequence goes on along the minus strand of OX459101.1, from coordinate 3,479,696 downwards.
CTAAGAATAACAAAATGTTAATCTTATTGGATCTTAAGATTCTCAGATCAACTTGTTGGGCTGCTTGTGCATAGACTATATACAAATATTTTCACTTAAACAATTCGAAAGGGTGTTAACAAATACTCACGTGATCCAAATCGACAGTAACATAGAAAATCGACTTTCATTGCTTTTGACATGTCAACATTGATCACATGGCGATCCTTACAATGCTTTCTTGGTCCACTGTGCTGTGGATAGCGACAGGTTCTTGGTGCTCGCCAAAATCTTATTAAACTATGTCGATGACTAATACATATTTGCATATTGTTGATTTGGAGATGTCGTCTAAAACTCCACACGAGTCAGGGCACTAGTAAACACGAGTGAACACGAGTAAACAGAAGTGAACACGAGTAAACACGAGTTAACACGAGTAAACAAGAGTGAACACGAGTAAACAAGAGTGTACACGAGTGAACACGAATGAACACCAGTGAACACGAGTCGGAACATGAGGAAACACGAGTGAACACGAGTGAACACGATTGAACATGAGTAAACACGAGTGAGCACGAGTGAACACGAGTGAACGCGAGTAAACATGAGCAACGAGTGAACACGAGTAGCAAAAATGAAATGAAATAATAAATGAATATGAAAAAAAAAAGAAATAAAAATGAGACAAATAGAAAAGAAAAAAATAAATAACCAAAAAAAATAGGCCCAACTAGACATGAATGTATCAAAGCTAGTGGTATTACTAAAATATTTGAAAAATAGAATTATAGTTTAATAAACAGAAATAAAAAGAAGAAATAATAGGATTTTAATGAATTCACACTCAAAAATTATCGTTTCACAATTAATTACGGCAGTCCATACAAATGGACGTTAACAAATGCAGTATAATGTTAATATAATGCATCAAAAATTGAGCTGGATTACATGTAATGAAATATATAAAATTAGAAATCACTATGTTTAACAAATGTTTAAGGTGACTGGCTACTTTTGAAAATATTGTTTAACTCCAAAAGGCGTTCAAAAGTACCCAATTACCTTAACGTATATAGCTATCAAATAGCAATGCAATCAAAATCCGGCTTTGGCTGTGATACAAGACAAATCAGGTGCAGGGTGTGCCATATTACCATTATGTCATATGTGTTCTTGTTCAATCCCATGGATTCTTTTAAAATAGGCGTAACACGTTTATTTATACTTTATGGAAACATTGTGATCTCAAACTTTATATAGTTAATTACAATCCTTATCAATTTTCGATGCATTAAATTGACATTATATAGCCTGTGAACGGTTCGAGGGGATTGGGGAGGGGAAGGGAGGGGAAGGGGATAGGGAAGGAAGGGGAAAGGCCCCCTACCTTCTCAATCCCATTGAACCGTTCACAGGATAGACATTATAGTGTACTTTTTTTAAATGTGCATTTGCATACATTTGATACCATTCATGCCTGTTTGGGCTTATTTTCGGGGTTTTTTTTTCGTCTTTTTTTTTCATTTCCATTATTTTCTCATTTCTATTTTTTTTCTTTCATCTTTTCTTTATTATCTTATTTTTTTTTCACTCGTGTTCACTCGTGGTCTTACTCGTGTAAGAATCAAGTCGCTTTCTACCAACTCTGATTTTTTTTGAAAAAGAAGAAAAAGAAAAATGGCATCACCGCTACTTAGCTTATTTAGAGAAAAAAACATGCATCATGGTGAATCATATTTGTATCGTACACAATTGTATAATCTCATAAAGCAACTCAATTAAAATATATAAAATATTTAAAAAACATCCAGGTTTTATCCAATGCAACTTAATATGACAATCATGTTTCAAGATTAATATAGACGAGGATTTTCTAGATATAAAACTTTGTTTAAATGTGAATATTGTTAGACAACTTGACTTCGGCATATAGTTATGCAAATTGTTCATTAAAAATAAACATTATTGTGGTGAAATTTTAATGGAGCTAAAATATCTAATTATGACGGATAGTAACACCTGAATATAAACTTCTAGCTATTATTTGTTATTTGTTATTTTTTATAAGGATTGACGTTGTCTAGACTCAACGGCAAGTCGTGTCACGCAAGGAAATATCTGTAAAAATGTACAAGTTTGGGCTTCGTCAAATTCTTCAAAACGCAATGTGCCACACATTTTATTAAGCAGAACTACTAAATAGCATCTCATCTCAAGGTAGAATGATGTTTTATATCGGGGATAGGTTGCACTTTTGAGAAATTTGCAATTTTCTAGACCCGTTAATCTTTGCTTTTCGTGTCACGCATAGAGTAGCTTCGATAAATTTAAAAACCTTTTCGTAATTTGTACATCCTAAAGTAATATTTTGCTTTTTCTAGTCAGACGAGACATCAAACCATAGTTTAGACCCAAAAAATAAGTTTTCATTTCAAGAAAAAGCCGAGAAAACGGACTTCGAAAGTAGGTCTCTGCGAACTTGAAAATCAGCGTCCTTCGGCGGTTTTTGGGTCGATGTACGAAAATTCGCCTAGCGGCCGAAATATTTTATTTAGAACAATTCTAAGTCCAGTTTTGTAATAAGGATAGATAGTACTTTCGATGGTAGAAATATAAGGGAAATCGTTTTTTGGATCCCAGACCGAGTGGTCCGTTCTTACTGAGACGCCCTCTTAAGGAGGCTCGAGTCAGTAATTTTCGCGCTCACCCGGCGACGTTTGCAAGGCCGTAGCTCCCGCGTCAGAGGGTATTTTGACAATATTTTTTAATACTTGTCTACATATAGAATAAAGTTTTTTTTAAAGTTATTTTTAATAAAATCGACAATATATTAGCTGACAAATGATAACGCCGCCGAATTTCTATGTAGCCTATTTTTGGGAAAAATCGACCTAAACTTTTAAAACCACATAGCCTACTTTAAAGCTGTTACCTAGGTCAACAATCTGGCAAAGTTTAAAAAAAATTCATCTCACCGATTTTGAATAAAAACAGGACAATTTTTTTCAGTGCAAAAAATCATTGTTTTATAATATTTACCGATAACAACGGACTTTGAAAAGATAAATCAAAATCCTTCCAGCCAGGTATTAACAGGACATTTTTCTACATTGTCTGTGAATTTCAACAAATTTAGTCCACGGGATGTTTTTTGGGAAAGGATATAAATCGGCAAAAGTTTGTCAGTTTTTGTACAAATTTTTACTTCTGAGCACGCTAACGATCTCAGATTTTTTTTTATTTTTTAGCTATCAAAAGTTCACCATATTTTCAAGTGCGCCTCTAAATTTTATAGTGATTGAAATATTTTGAGGCGGTCAAATAAAATTCTGAACGTGGGTATATTTGCCTTCGCTTTGCAGCGGCCGGTTTGTTTTTAAGTTATACATATTTGCATGCTTTTACGTCACGCACGCGGACTAACCCAGCGTGGAAATTTATATCTATATCTATCCCAACATTCATAGTTCTGATCAAGCTAGGGGACAGTGAAATCGAGAAAAAATTAATATGCACCACAACACATAATAGAGGTGGGCGTAAGGGGGGTCTGGACACCGCAAAAAAAAAATGGGCAAATACCGAATACCGCAACGGAAATTCAAATATAGCCTTTTTAAATTAAAAACTAAGGTTTTCATCAAAAAATGAATAGTTTGTAATGTATCTCTGACCTTTAAGAGGATATCTGTCAGTAGATTAGACGATTATTAAAACTTACTTCTCGACCAAATCTAGTTTTCCTAGTTTTTTCACCGAATACCAAGGCCTAAAATGTATGAATACCGCACACCACATATATTATTTGAATACCACAATACCGCATGTTAAAATAAAAATTACCGTAATACCGCAACAAAAATGACTCAATACCGCAATATCGCAAACCCTTATGTCCCCCTCATAATACACTAGCTAATGCATTTATTCAATTTATCAAGCAGTGACACTTACATCATTATGTTGTGGTTTTTAAAATAAATCAAATAATTTTAAAATGTACACACTTACATGTACCCTGCGAGCAGAGATTTCTTTCTCTCTTACCTGGAACAACGAGGTAATGCACCTATCAATGACTTGCCCCAACAGGGGGAGTGCGGGCAAAGCCAGGCTATTGAACATAAACTTTGCCAGTACCTGGGGCTGCTCGATGTTTTTTGACAATACAATACAATAATTTCTGCGTCCACAATAGTAAATATATGAGTAAGTATATGAATTTGACGTGCCCAGGATACGGGCTATTGACAAAGAGATATGAAAAATGTCAATATAGTCCCTGGGCATGCCCGCACTCCCCCCGTTGGAGCAAGACATTGATAGGTGCATAAGAGAGAAAGAAATCTCTGCTCGCAGAGGAACAAACATGCTAACAAAATAGTAATAATTATGACCATAGTTAAAATTCTTATTGTCAGACTAATACAAACTGATTAATTAAGGTGACTGACTACTTTTGGAAAATATTTCAAATTTTGTACTTTATTCAGCGATTTTTGTGTGTGTGCACATCATGGTCTCAGATCGAGCATTGAAAAGTAGCCAGCCATCTTAATGTGCAGATATTAAAACACAATGAGGATACACACACTATTAGGATATATATATATACATTTGATTGTTATGTTGCTTGCTTAGCGAGTACATGTAGATGATTCAACATATATCAACTGAACATTGATTCATGTAGTGATTCCACTCGCTGCTGGCGTTCTTCCTCTTGTCCCTAATAAATATAAAAACAGTCCTTTTAGCAGTAATTCTACAAGAATATAATCTTCCTTCGTCTCCCAGTTTTAGTCGTCCTATGATTACCACAATTATACCGCAACAAACATCATATCATAAATATTTAATTGCATCTACCTTGAGTTTTTTTAATTCTTCATATTGTTCATTGTCTGTTTGTAATTCATGTCTGCAAACTGGACAACTGTTTGTCTAGAAGTAAATACATTAATCATACATTAGAGTTGAAATAAGACCAATGTAGATAAAATCATGAATTATCAACAGACCTGTTGAAGACAATCAATAATCAATCAATAAATATCATCAATCAATATTCAATCAATAACCTTTTCTAGCCAAGGATGTATGCAGCCCAAATGAAAGATATGCTCACATGGCATCTTCTTGACTTTTTCGTTTTCTTCAAATTCAGCCAGACAAATTGGACAGTTTGATGTAGCATCATCTATAAGAGAAAACACACAATACTGTTATAGAAAGGTACTACAGTGGAACCCTGTTAATCCGGCCACTGAAGGGACAGCCCAAAGAAGCTGTATTAACGGGTAGGCTGCATTAAGCGGGTAAATATTCTAGAAAATGTATGGACATGCATTTCTCCGGGACCTAAAAAACTGGCCGCAATAACAGGGTGGATGTATTAAGGAGGTGGACGTATTAAGCAGGTGGACGTATTAAACGGGTGGACGTATTAAGCGGGTGGACATAAGGTTGGGTTCCATTGTAATCTAAAATTAATACACAAAGCATAGTAACTATACACAAAGAAAACATCAAGTTTTGATAGGGTTAGTCACTATCATTACATCACTATTTACCTTTAAGATGTATTTTAGTAATTGTTATAATTGTCAGCTTATTGACAGCCTCTTTTGACGCTGGCGGTGATCCAAGATCATCAAAACCAGCACTGAATATAAGAATGACAAGAGTATAGTCGTTAACTTGAATGTACATGTACATAAGCTAGGTAGTCGTACCTATTATCGCGCACATCCTATTGTCGTGCTTTTCGTAAAAAATAAAATATATCTTCTATTCTGCGTAAAAGTTTATTGAAAAAAGTGGACAAAAATTGTTGTTTGCAACAGATTAAGCAGCCATAAATGTTTTAAATAATTTTGAAGCAGTGTTTTTAGAAGATATATATTATTTTTTACGAAAAGAACGATAATAGGAATGTGGGCGATAATAGGTACAACTATACCTACATATATATATAAGCTTAAAATCCATATCATCAAATAACACCTACATTACCTTGCAAGCTCGACCAAGTCCTCTGTTGACAGAAGTAGCCTACAATTTTGACATATATTTTAGAATTTTACCATTAAAAATAATCAAAATACGAGGAATGAATCCAAATGAAATTGACAGCATGCAGTACCATGATGGGTTTCTTATAAAGGGTTATTGTGCGATGATGTCGACAAGCAATATCAGTTTTCGTTACCTCGCTAGCTCTAGAAGGAAATTAGGATGTGATGTCCTATCAGTAGATGCATGTTCGTCAAAATAAGAAGCCATTTTTGATCATATTTTATAAGCGATTTGACACGACACAAGATCCGGCCGACTTTGTTTATGAGTCAGCACTCGGACAGCGGTTTCATTGTCAACACTTACCACAGGTAGTCCACACACTCTTTCATTGTACGTACCTGATACCGAAATGATCGTTTTAAATTGTCTTGTTGATGTACCATAAGGTTAAGATCACTTTAATATGGACAATTATTTTGCTAAGAAATTGCCATGTGATACAAATTAAACACTCCTCCCAGGAAAATTGGGGTAAGGGGAGAGGGTTGTTCTAAAAGCCTTGGCACATATCTCTACCCGGGTATCTCTAGCTTTAATTTTTGTAAATCTGAGCGCTATTAGTACATAATCCAAAATGCATTTAGTAATGTAAAACCAATAAAACGTTTCCACAATTTTATTCACACTTAACACAAGTCATCTCTTTAAAACTGAATCTGTTCTATCTATGTATGAACTTCTGATTCTATACTTGAATAGAACTGTGGTTAGTTAATTAAGGAGACGGTGTTCTATGTTAGCATCCACTGCAGGGGCGGATCCAGGGGGTGCGCACCCCCCCCCCCCCCCCCGGGCGCAGACAATCATAAAGCTCGAACATATATATTTTTAAATTTTTTTATATATTACGTCATTTCTTAAAGGTGCACCTCCCTGAAAAAAATCCTGGATCCGCTCCTGCACTGCTAACTGAAACGATAGAACATTGCCTATAAACCTGCTAACAATCAAACGATCCCATTCAAAACTGTTCAAACCTAACTAAGACTAATTAACTATAACAAGGGCGTTATAAGTAGTTGCCTTCTTCTTCAGCTAATTGTTCAGGCTTGTTATCCTTCACGTGTTCAGACTCATTGTTTCGTACTTGTGTTACGTCATCTTTGGTGTCATCTGTAGGTTTGTTGTCACGTGACTCCTGCTCATCGTCTTGTGAATCAGGTTCTGAGCAAAAAACAATTATCAATGCAATTAGTTTATGTTACGTCATCAAGTAGTACAACTTGAAAGGTGTTGTCTTTGTGTACTGTGGTACCTCTATTAAGCTGTCACCCTCGGGACTTTCCAAAGTGCCCGCTTAAAGGTTGGCCGCTGAATAGAGGTATAGAATAGGTTTAGGAATAGATTTGGGACTTTTTATTGTTGCCGCCTAATATAGAGTGACCGCTTAATAGGTGACGGCCAGGGGCGGATCCAGAAATTTGTCATGGGGGTGAACTTTGATATCATTTTGGCGGATAACAAGAGACACAGACACAAGAGCGTAAAGATCGTAATGTGCCGGCTTTTCTTTGCTAAAACGGGACTTTACTGCAAAAAAGGGGGGGGGGGGAGTCCGTCCGCCCCTGTGACCGCTTAATAGAGGTACCACAAATTCAACGACTTTACCTGTTGGTTGTGTCTTGACTATAACGATTCTGTATTCATTAGACTGGTTCACTGTATCCTCATCACCGCCATTATCTGGTAACCTACGAACCTCTTCTTGATCTTCGTCATAATCTCTTCTTCCTTTGCAACGTCGATATGCCTCATCTGAACGTGGATTGGTTGTCCATCCCTTTACCACGTGACGATGTATATGAGAAACTTCCCTACACGGGGAGGCTGAGTTGGACTTTGGTTTTGAGGCACGTGGTATTCTCTGCAATAATAATCGTTGTTGTTGGTTACTAAAATGCGGTACGTCACCTACTGCATGATGTGTATGTTTGATTTTGATTGATTGATTCAAACGGCTTCAACATCTGTTTGATTTAATTTGTTGAATGGCAATTTTGAAGCCGTTTGCCACCCCATTTCAACATTGTTCAACAACCATTCTACAGCGTTCAAAGAAAATCGAACCAATGTTGAAGCAAATGTTGAAGCCGTTTGCTCAGGCCTTTAGGGAATATTTATCAGATTATTAAAAAGAGAGGGGTCGACATCTCCTTGGCAAACATCATCCTAGCCTACCTACAGGTCTGTCAGAAGAGAGAGAGGGGCCGGGGGGGGATCACCAACATACCTGATCATATCTCTTGATAAACTTTGTATATCGTTGATATTCTTTCCACTCTTTCAGCTGTTCATGTTCTTTTAGTTTGTTGTACTGTAAGTTGCGATGAAAGTCATAGTCTAGAACGCTTTGATACTGCCTTTGTTTAAGATCCATTAGATTGGACATAGAGTAAATCCTCGCAATTCCCCAGATGTACTGCTTCTGACCCATCGATAGGTCTTCGTGAGTTAGAAACTCGTTGCCTTGAACATACTTCGGTAAGTTTACGACAGTGCCATCAAACCGTCTCGGACTTCGTGGCTGCTTCGGGTATTCATCGGCAGCGCTGGTTTGACTACATGAATGCACGTGACTAGCTGGTCGGTTTGCTTTAGCGGCACGTCGTAGGTTATCTTTCATGTACAAATGGGTTGGCTGACATGAACGACTTCTGGAATTGAATGTTGAACTGGAAGAACTACGAGACGAAGCTGGAATGATATATGGTTTAATAAGTATAACTCTTTCTAGTACTAAATGATAGGTATATAGCATAACCTATCGATGACGTCATATTCAATATCAGTACAAAAGACAATGACGTCATATTAAGCCGGATTACCGTTGGAACTGAAGAGTAATGACGTCATATTAAATATCAGTACAAAAGACGGACCAACACTTGAAAAAATGTCGTAATATCAAGTATAGTGATGACGTCATATCAAGCATCTCATACCAATGAACTCACACCTACCTGGTCGTTGTGGTGCTGGTGGCTTTTCGACCATCTCCCCTGGTCGCACTGTTCCTGTCGTACTGCTAATGTTTAAAATAAACTGTATTAGATTCGGAATCCGGTCAACTCGCCCGATTGTCAACTCGCTCGAAACCAAATCGCCCGGAATTAGTCTACACAAATCTTTAAAGTTTTTGATTTCTAACTTAATTTATTTCTCGTAAAATATTTTTCAAATGTCAAGCAATTATAAAGAGTTTTTCCATTGGTTGGCAGTCTAGCGATTAATTGACAGCTGAAACTCATTGACAAAACATCTATACCTTGCTCGCGACCCTGTGGACTTGATTGGTGTAGCTGATTGAGCCCTGCTGTTTATGGTTCCTCTAGGTGATGGTGTTTTCACTGGTGTAGATGTACTTTTTGGTGATTGTGTCCCAGGTCTGTACTGGTACTAAAAGAAAATAATGGTAGATTAGAATATGCACGTACATCGTTTTGGTGTACAGAGGGCCACAGGGTAATCAGAGAGGTCTAGTCTGGGACCTAAACTCGCCTTAACTTGCAGCATTGAAATTTTGTGATTATCCCTTAACTCGCGCAGTCTCACACAAACTCGCTGCGAGTTAAGGCGAGTTTAGGTCCCAGACCAGGCCTTTAGAGTAAGCTGTCACGTGTCATGCACCCTTTTAAATAAAGACACTTACTTACTTACTCACTTACATACAGAGAGCCAGAGGGTAATCCGCAAAAGCTGTCACCCTTTTTAATATAGTCGTTTACTTACTTACTAACGTACTAACTCACTTACTTACTTGGAAACTATAGCGAGTAAATTAGTATAGGCTGCATCGCAGTTTGATGTAAACGATAGGTAATAGAATGTAATTCCAATATAACTTAACTTTACGGATGTTTAGAGCTTTAGCCCTTCGTCGGAGTATAAGAGTTGAACTTACTTACTTGCATCATAGTTAATAGATTAACTATGCTTGCATACAACATGCTGCGGTGCTTCTAAATATGCATGATTGATCCATGGCATAATCGATTACCTAATGGATTAAGATAAAACCTCGACGCATGCTAACTAAACACACAAAGGACTTGTATCATATATAGTTAATATAACGGTTCTCAATGCACCGTCTAACTTTGCTTGAAACTAGGTACTGATTGATTCAATTCACAACATGTTGAGATATTAAAAACAATTCTGATATTATTCATTTTATTTTCCGCAAAGACCTCGGTAAAATTATTCTTTAAAAGAACAAATAACTGCATGCATCAACTATTGCTCTAATGAAAAAAAAACTTTTTACCGAACTATTTACTTTGGCAAGACTTGCTACTCTAAGTTTCATCAAGAATTGTTGACTTGCTGCAAGCTTTCTCTGTCAAACGCAACGCTTTAAGGTTTAATTTGTTGAGGTAAAGCGCATTCAATGTTCTGGTCAACATATACTGGTTGGGTTGTCCTATCAAACCAAGTTTTTTGTGTTTAGATGCGCAAATAAGGAAAAGACAACTCTTTTTTCTTGTGTAGAAATAACATTTTAGTTTAGAACTCACCGCATCAAGTGCATCGGTAACAAGAGTGCGGACATCATTCGCCGGACATTTCCAAGCTTTAATCTCTTGCCTGACTTCTAGAGTGTTACGTGGCTCTACTTTGTAAACTATAGAACGACCTTTTCGTACTATTTTAACATCAAGCCTTGGATCTTTTTCTCTGATAACGCACTGCACTGGCGCAAAAACGCTGGCAGGATCCATTTTGAACCGTCAACAAAACAAATTGGATTTACATTTGGTTGAACATTGGCCAAACTAATCTTTGCATATCTATTGGATTTGATAATCATTGGGAATTATATCACTACCCTTAGCTATTGTATTCAGTAACAATAGGATTGAATAGGTTGACAAGCCTGTTGCCTAGCGACCATCTTTTACATGAAATACTTTGAAAAAGACTATTTTGTGTTAACCTATTGTCAACCTGTTATTTTCATATACACACATACTATCAGTTTAGCAAATCTTTTGTGGTTTTGAATTGGTTTTCAACGATTTGCGTGAAATTTTTCTGAAAGTTTAATTACACTTGGCAAGTGTTCCCAGTGGAGATAGTTCACACCATATTAGCACTGTGCTAACCAATAAGCTGTCACGTAAAACTCACAGATTAACATCTATCATGCAAGACACAGGCAATGGTGTTAGTTGACCATATATTTATTAGAGTGATTTTCATTTGACTGTGAAAGGAAAACAACTATATTTAGTTCGTATTTGTTTGTAAAGAACAAAAGAAAACAATAGATTCAGAGTGCAGTAACAATTATTTAGTTTGCCCAGAGTTAATAGAGGGTTTGCCAATTCTTTCACGGTTATATGAAAATCACTCTATCAAGTTGATGAAGATAAAAAAAACGAATAAATGCTATGCATGGTGGTGAGTGTATGACTTTTTCTATCTACTGTCTAGAGTTGGGTATTTTTTACAGGATAGATTAATACACAGGTGACCTGTATTTAATTGTCTGGCAAGAGGGTCCACAATAGGTTTGGCGGGATGCGGGAGAAGCCTTTTTTTAAGGGCGGGATACGGGATTTTAACAAAAATCAGAGCGGGATGCGGGATTCTGTATTTCGAGCGGAATCGGGATTTCACCTTTTTTACCTTTTTTTAAGGGCGGGATACGGGATTTTAACAAAAATCAGAGCGGGATGCGGGATTCTGTATTTCGAGCGGAATCGGGATTTCACCTTTTTTACCTTTTTTTAAGGGCGGGATACGGGATTTTAACAAAAATCAGAGCGGGATGCGGGATTCTGTATTTCGAGCGGAATCGGGATTTCACCTTTTTTAGGTGTCGGGATTCGGGAAATTAATAGCATTGGCAGCCGGATTTTGGATTACAGAGTTCGTTTTGAATCCAGAACATGTCTAACGTATCTAGAAACACGCGTTTCACTTTTATTTGCCCGTTGTATTGATTTCTATCTAATATAAACATCGTTATGAGTAAGGAATAGTAAGTCCTAGCAAGGATTTATCGGGATCGGGATTGTGCCATAAAAAATGCCGGGATGGCGGGATTTCACGCAAAAATGAGCGGGATTGCGGGATACGAGAACCCTATTGTGGACCCTCTGGCAATGTCCAGTCATTTTACTATGAATGAAGTATTAATACACAAGTGGCCTGTATTTGTCTGGCAATGTCCAGTCATTTTACTATATGGATGATCGAAGTATTAATACACAGGTGGCCTGTATTTGTCTGGCAATGTCCAGTCATTTTACTATATGGATGATCGAAGTATTAATACACAGGTGGCCTGTATTTGTCTGGCAATGTCCAGTCATTTTACTATGAATGAAGTATTAATACACAAGTGGCCTGTATTTGTCTGGCAATGTCCAGTCATTTTACTATATGGATGATCGAAGTATTAATACACAGGTGGCCTGTATTTGTCTGGCAATGTCCAGTCATTTTACTATATGGATGAAGTATTAATACACAAGTGGCCTGTATTTGTCTGGCAATGTCCAGTCATCTTCCTATGGATGAAGTCTTGCACACTGACAGTCATGTAATGTAATATATATCTTAGTGCATTTGTGGATACATCTCAATGTATTTTGCAAATTATTATGAAGTAAAAAGCCCCAATTGCCAAGAAATAGATTAAATCATAGTAAGATATATATTTACCGAAGTACCAGATAATAAATTAAATCCATATATATATACCAGATAATAAATTAATTGTATGAAAAAAATGTATGAGTATGCAAAATGTAACCCTTTCATGTTCCAGTAGAGTACATAAGAAAATTTTATCTAATTACCTTATAATTAAAAGAACAGATAAATTAAGGAACATTGTTCAAAATAATGTTAAATATATTTAGAGATGAAAAAAAAAATAGGAAGATGGGACCCTTAGTTACAGGCTTGTAACATGGTATATGGGATCAGGTATAAAGTCCAAAAATTAGGCCTGGATCAGGGATCAGAGGCCAGGGCTCAGGGTTCGAAGTGCTGGGATCGAGGATCAGTGGGAAATTGAGTCTGATTCGGGGATCAAGGATCAAAAGTTTGGAAGAAATTGGGCTCAGGGATCAAAAATTCCAAAATGATCCGGGATCAATAGGTTCAAAATATACCATGGAGTACGAGCCTGCTATTATATAAGCAATAGAGAGAAGGGGAACTTGAGCTTTTGTTCCCTCACACTACAGTATGTCATATATTACCTTTTGTAGTGAGTCGTAATTCAAAGATGGTTGAATTCTAATGATCTTGACTCCTGTTGGTGTCATCATGGTTCTTCTCCATTTCTCATCAATATCACGTCTTATCAAGTCATGCTTCAGAGATGTGCTATATAATTAACAAATTATACATCTAATTAACATTTAATCTATACTGTCATTACAGTTGCTATTGACTTTGATAAACACATGAACGAACGATTGATTAAATCTATTTTATTTAATTACGAAATTGAACTTAAAGGTTTGTATATATAAAGTATTTTATAATTGTAGAGGATTGTATCACGAACGGGATGATTTCCTTATAGTAAATTTATCAAGATTACAGTGTTACTGCTTGCTGTGTAGACAAAAGCACGCCATATTATTTATCCAATAATATCAACATGAAGACAGCTTTTTCACTGTAACATCACTTGTAACATTCTAGTAATATTCTAGATTATTTATATCGCTAATGTGAAACATGTTTTGCCAACTTTAGGTTTTAACAAGTTCATATTTCAAAGTATTTATTTAGATATCTCTCGAACTTGAAGGACATTTTCATGATGTAATTGTTAACTAAACTTAACACAAAAGAACTAAACACAGCTAGATTTGCTGTTCAGTATCTCCGATAATAACAACTACCATAAGAAATCAGCTGATAGTTCTATGGCCTAGAAGTGTTCTAAACATCTAATATCAATAAACGAACACTTGATGATATGTGATGTAAGAAAGCTAACCTTGACTGCGGTCGTAGATGTGTTTCGGGCATCGTGAATTATCATGCAGAGATATCCCTTTACAATATCCCTTTAGCTTGTTCTCTCCGCTGATTATTATCCTGTACTCGTGTTTTGATTTCTCGTTGCTGATTTACATCAATAAAACTAAGCAGCGTGTCTTTTCAGTGCGATCAAACAAAAGTCCTGTCTCCAGGGTAATTCAAGTTAATTGTATCAAACAATACAAGTCAGTCAACTATCGTCTGAAGGCATTCAATGTCAGCTTCTGCTTTATGATTGGTCAATACTAACCCTGGAAAACCATCCATGACGTCATATGGATAAAATCTAAATGTTTCGGTTGTCGCGCAGTATTTTTGTGCTTCGTTGTAATTTTTCTATCGTTAAGTATTACACTGAATACAGCAAACATAGGGTGTATCTATCTTATCTTAGGATAACTCTATTGTTTTGTATTCCCTAGGAGAAAAAAACAATGGTTCTCCTGGGCTGGGAGGGTATAACTTTTTTACAATTTGTCTTGGGTAGGGTAAGGTTCTTGTCTGGGATAGGGTATCTTTTTGACATTTTGTCTGGGATAGGGTTATGTTTTAATTGTTTTAGCCGGCTAGGCTACGTTTTCTGCCAGCACAAAAAACGATTTAAATTTGGCAAATATAACCGTTTTTTGCATGTCAACAAAATGTAATAGGACCGATATGTAGTTAAGGTTTTAACAGGGTTCGTACAGAATCCTCAGAGAAAATTTCCAAAACTTTTCCAAAACTTTTTCAAAGCCTATTACTCAAAATTCCAAAACCACACAAGCGGAAAAAAAAACCCAGGCATTGCTTGCGGCAGGCAAAAAAATCATCAGTCGTTTTTTTAATTACAACGAAAACAGTTCTTTGCAAGGTAGGAGCTGGGCAGCCGACAAAAAATTCATAACTTTTCCATAGCCCAGCAGGTGAAAAAGGAATTTTCCAAAACTTTCCAGGTCCTGGAAAAATGCATTACCAATTTCCAAAACTTTCCAAGACTTTCCAAAACCCATACGAACCCTGGGTTTAGTCTGGGGTAGGATATGTGAAATCAAAATTCTAGGTTGGGGATTGGGTCAGGGTTTTGAGGACCGGCAGAACACCCCACCCAAGTTGGGGTGGTACGTCTGTGTTCGTTTTATCCTCAAAAGAAATTGTTTTTGCTTCAAAAACTGTCAAATTTACAAATGCTAAAGCAAGTTGAAATAACCTCTGGTAACCATGGTAACAGCCCATTTGATATGCAATATCTTATTTGTCAAACTAGAGGAACCGACTCTAGGTTTACCTTTTAGTCAATCTATGTATGTATCTATCTGTCATGTCACGTATAGTCCCCCATGATGCTTTGGGAACGAACACAGGAAGCCCAACGTAGAATTGTTTAGCCTCCTGTGTTGATTTTATGACTAGCCCAACTTCACGCTCCTAGAGTCTAGTTTTGAGAAAAATCTTGCACTCCTTCAACATAGCTAAATAGTAAACTGAAAATTACAAACATTTCCAGAGTGTATTATCAGCAGCATCAAGGTTATGATGTATTTTGGTCTCAATCACATTATATTGAATAACCAGTGTCCCTTTGACATTTTGATCAAGGGGCAAACACCTTAAATTTTGCGCATGCATTTGATTGCAGTATAAACATAGATAGAAACAAAAATTATCATTAGTTGTTTTCTGATCTTTCATGCCCCATAACTATGAAACTACCCTGTGAGAAGAGGTTCTCCTACCCTTAGAGAAGGGAAAAATAACCTCTGCACGCAAGGTACTTTGAAAGGTGATGTAATAATATTGTATTGATCTTTGATGTAAGATCTCTAATCCCCCTATAGTTTAATAACACATAAGAAACCATATGTAGTGTTTCAAGGTCTTTATTGATCAGTTGATTAGTCAAAGAGACCAAAGCCCATGTCTTCATCACTCTCTTCTTCAGATTCTTCTTTCTTTGCCTCTGCGGCAGGAGCAGCTGCTGCAGCAGCTGTGGATGCAGCTGGTGCTGCTACAGCAAAGGCCGTAGGATCTTCCATATAAGCCTTGAGCTGTACAACAAAATACAAAGTGTTTTATTAAATCTGTTAAAGGAATACTAGAAAGATATCTCTATCTTTTAACTTAGAACATCTTCAGCAAATAGGTGTTAAGGCCCATTTACATTAGCAATTTTGTTGCACAACAAGAGCTGCGATTTCAATGGCGATTTTATCACAGATTTGTCAACGTAACTTTGAACATGCTCGAAATTTAGTGCAACTTGCTGGGATTTTCTGTCTCCTAAATTCAAGCGTATTCGAAATTGCAGTGAAAAAGCTGCGATGAAATTGCCATTGAAATTGCCATTCTTGTCGCTCGACAAAATTGCTAGTGTAAATGGGCCTCTAGGATGTTGACATTTGCATCATGGCTACTAGAATTTAAAATTGTTTTATTACTAGTAAATATGTTATTACTATACATAAGACAATCACCTTCTCAACTTGTGCAAAGGTGATCTCAGTCTCCAAGGCAACAGCAGCAACATTCTATAAAACAACAATCATTGTTAGAATAATAAAGTGGGTCACACAAGTAACTAGTATTTTCAACCCACCAGTTGTTAAGAGTTATAGTGCAAGTACATGATACAACGATATGTATGTATTCTACTATTTTCAACACACCAGTTATACATGTATATTGTTTTGAATGGAATGCACTAAAAATAAGATAACTAATTATAATTTATTTTACTTTAAACAATATTGCCTGTCCCAAAATGCATTTCTGTCTTGTAATGCACTATTCAGTATGCAGTATTGTACATTTTTTGAAATAGTTGTACATGGCTCTAAATAGCTGCCTGTCAATGGCCAAATATCAGGCCAAGTTTAAGGTTTGGTAGGCAAAAATAGTTATGAACTGCCAAATGGATAATGAAGAAAATCATATGTCACTGTTTCTGCATTTGGAAGTGGCAGGCCAAATTAATTTATTAGTTTGAGCCCTGCTGTATAGCTTGTGTATCATATTAATAAATTAACATGCTTGCAGTGTTGTATGAGAAATATTCAATGTAGAAGTAGCAAGTGTGCCAGCAAATGAAGAACCACTATGTGGAACTGGTGGTGTGAATATTCACCTTGAATCCATTGATAATGGAGTGTGGGACTGAAACAACTGTTGGATAACCAATCTGAAGAGACACTGACGCAACGTTGGCAATTCCCTGAAAACACACAAACAATTTGTTAATTGTTATAAAGTACTACCAATGAACAATACCAAACACTATCTAGCAATGACTCACTTGATCTATCAACCAAACAATCAACAAATCAATACCATATATTTGAAGTTTTCATTGCAAAGCCTTAGCACTAAATAGCATGTAATAGAACCTTTTGTATTTAGTACAGCCTGTGGTAAGGCAAGGAATGCAAAACAATACAAATACCACACATCTTATCTCTACTTGTTGCCAAATTTGATTTAAAACTCATGGACAAATGAGTTTGGGCTAGGTACAAGAGTGAGTTCCAATTGTGATGAAGGCCAAGGCTGTGCAATGAAGAAAAACAATACAATACCTCTTTGAACTTCATCAAGAGATCATCTGAAGTGATGTCCAGAACAGATGGATGAAAGCAGGAACCGTCTTCATACACTGTCAATCAAATGATTGTAAATATCATCATACTACGCAGGGTACCGTACACAGTCATCAAAGATTATAAGATAATTACCATCAGTTATTATCATACTACACAGGGTACCCTACACAGTCATCAAAGATTATAAGATTATTACCATCAGTTATTATCATACTACACAGGGTACCCTACACAGTCATCAAAGATTATAAGATTATTACCATCAGTTATTATCATACTACACAGGGTACCCTACACAGTCATCAAAAGTTATAAGATTATTACCATCAGTTATTATCATACTACACAGGGTACCCTACACAGTCATCAAAAGTTATAAGATTATTACCATCAGTTATTATCATACTACACAGGGTACCCTACACAGTCATCAAAAGTTATAAGATTATTACCATCAGTTATTATCATACTACACAGGGTACCCTACACAGTCATCAAAGATTATAAGATTATTACCATCAGTTATTATTAAACTACACAGGGTACCCTACACAGTCATCAAAGGTTATAAGTTTATTACCATCAGTTATTATCAAACTACACAGGGTACCCTACACAGTCATCAAAGGTCATAAGATATTATCAAACTATGCAGGGTACCCTACACAGTCATCAAAGGTCATAAGATATTATCAAACTATGCAGGGTACCCTACACAGTCATCAAAGGTCATAAGATATTATCAAACTACACAGGGTACCCTACACAGTCATCAAAGGTCATAAGATATTATCAAACTATGCAGGGTACCCTACACAGTCATCAAAGGTCATAAGATATTATCAAACTATGCAGGGTACCCTACATAGTCATCAAAGGTCATAAGATATTATCAAACTATGCAGGGTACCCTACACAGTCATCAAAGGTCATAAGATATTATCAAACTATGCAGGGTACCCTACACAGTCATCAAAGGTTATAAGATATTATCAAACTACACAGGGTACCCTACATAGTCATCAAAGGTCATAAGATATTATCAAACTATGCAGGGTACCCTACATAGTCATCAAAGGTCATAAGATATTATCAAACTATGCAGGGTACCCTACACAGTCATCAAAGGTCATAAGATATTATCAAACTACACAGGGTACCCTACATAGTCATCAAAGGTTATAGGATTATTACCATCAGTTATTATCAAACTACACAGGGTACCCTACGCAGTCATCAAAGGTTATAAGTTTATTACCATCAGTTATTATCAAACTACACAGGGTACTCTCACAGATTTTATGATTATTACCTTGTTCAATCTTTAGACCATAACTGAATGGAGAGATCTTCAACATGTTCAACAGAGTAGACTCCGAGGCTCCAACTTTTTCATCTACTTTGATCAAGTGTACATCTGACTAAAATAAAATGAAAGATCATGAGAAAATATTATAGAAAATAAATAGAAAATATTATATACCCTTGGCGGGAATCAAATTACATCACAATTTAGACTATAGCAAAACATGAGACCTTCCCAGGACAGAAGTAATAAACTTACCAAGATTTCAATGGTTCCCCTAGCAATCTTGGTTGGAATGGCCAAAGCTTGGAAGAAGGATGTTTTCTCTGGACCAAGACCAGTATTACCAGCTGGGATAAATACATCGCATGGAGCAATGGCACCAGCTCTAGCAGGAGCGGCGACTTTGTTATTCAGGATAAGATCTCTGATTTCTACAAGATCTTCTTTAGTAAACACAAAGCCAACATTTCCCTTGACGTGGGGAAGGAGTCTGTAATAAACAAACATGTCAACATTATAACAACACATCGTATATAGCAAGGTAGTCACTGTTTTTGGGCATGCTTATTTACATCACAAACAAGAGATGTTGTGTTGGATGAAGCGTCTGGTAAAGCTAGATTACAGTTAACTCTCTTTGAACGACCACTCTCATAAACACTATCTCTCGTAAGCGACCACTTTCTTCTGGTCCAAAGGCGGCCACTTACGAGAGAGTCGACTGTATTAAGTCTGGTTAAACTCTTCCACAAAGCCTACATGGTTAATTGTTGGTTAGTATACTATGAAAATAACTACAGTGGTTAAATGTCCATTGAAAATGTGGCCTTGGTTTTTGTACCACATGAGCAAAATGATTGGCCAAAAGCGATAATATGGTACAAAAACGAAACAGAATTTCAAACAAGCACTTAACCACTCTAGTGATTTCGATAGTAAGACTTTGTGAATGAAAGCAAACTTACTTCTCCAAGTCTGGGTTGTTCTCCAAGTGGCCATGGATAGCTTTACGGATCATGGTGTTTTTGCCCATAAGAATCTCACCTTTACCACGCAGAGATTGACGGATCTGCTGCATCTGCTTGGAGCCGACATTGTCAACACCAACAATGAAGACCTTGGGAAATTCATCCATGTAACGCTATGGATATCAAACAACCAATTATACTTCTTGAACTTTTGTTTATTAACACACAAATTGATACAAAATTACAAAGACGTTTACAAAATTACAAACAGTTATTTACAAATAGAAAATAGACAGAAAAGGATAAGACGTGTATTAAAGTAGTAAAAACTTTCTGGTCGACAACCACACTGTAACATCATTGGCTAGAGAGTGAAATAAGCTAGCATATATAGCAAAATAGTAGCATGTTTAGTACTTAATGATGACTTACGATGATTTTTAAGAAGTAGTTAGACTTCCAAGCTGCCTTGTCTTCCCTGACCATTGTGAAATTGGTAAAGGATTGCGCAAAATAAGCGTTTAAAGACTAGATTAGGTTCTTGTAACTCGCTGTACAAATGATAAAAAATAACATGTAAGTACACCCAAACAATCCCAAAGAACAGGTGAATAGTAGATTAACAAAAATAAATAATATTTCCTTGTTTTATTCAATTACAAACGTCTTAGATATTCGATAGGAAAAAATCAAAAGCCGGGCCAATCAACAAATTGCACAACAACTTTGACTGACAAAAATACTTTAATATCATAATAGTATCGTTCCTTAAGGACGAACAATAGCTTATCAAACTTTTTGCATCATTTTATTAAGAATCTCTACAGTTAAAGCCACGAAAATTCTATTTTTTCTTCGAGGACCAACAAGTCAACTCACCGAAGGCGATGCTTGAAAGAAAGAGGTAAGACACGTGGTCGCATGAAAATACATCCCATAATTTTACTCAATATACCCTGTCGATAAGTCTTCGGAGAGCTGTCGGAATACTGGCGGGATTCTCGAATGGAACGGCCAGGCCGGGAATCGGGAACAGAAGAAGACTTCTTGAAGTTTATAAAATGTATTTTCTGTTAAATCTTTAATTTTGTTATTTAACTTAGTCGAAGCTCAAATATTCAGTAAGTATATTTCATATGTAGTTGTTAATTTTGTGGACGTGGTTTTGATGATATTCGTTCTGAATCTAACTCGACCCACTGCTTTATTTGTACATGCATGTTCACATGATAATTCTCCACCAAATACAAAGAAAACGTAAGATGCTGATTATAAATTGTCGTTGTGAGGGTGGGTAATAGTAATATATGGTGGTTTTAGAGTTGGTGTTGACTGCTTTACCCACAATGTATATAGAATCAACACATTCTTTTAAATCTCTTTTTATATAATACTAATTAATTCAAATGATTAAATGTTCTTTTTGCAGACAATGCTTATCAGGAATTTGTATAGTGCCTTGCGTCATTCAAGGCAAGGTTACTTACGCCATTTAAGTACAATAGAACACGCCAGTCCCCTTGGTGCAGGCGGAGTTGTTAGTCTTAGATATGCCATCAAACAGACAAATCCTGTGTTTAATATTCATCCTGAGGTAGCTGATGCTATAGCAACCAACAAGCCAGTAGTTGCACTGGAATCAACGATTATAACACATGGCATGCCGTACCCACGAAATCTTAGGTATGAACAAGTAAATTATAGATATTTAAGGCATATTACATGGTTTATTAAAATCTATTTTGCATCATGCAGGGCTAAATTCCGGGGGGAGGGGGGTACTCCCTTTGTCCAAGTGGTAAGGGAGATTGGCGGAGGTTTTGAAAACGACCCCTAAAAGGTACACACGGATAAAAATAACTGATAAAGCCTTGTTGATTTCAACCCCTAAAAGGTACGGGTTAGGGAGCAGATTGAAACGGATTCATGTTACGTAACTGATTTTTGAGCCAGAACCCTAAAAGGTACACACAGGAAATATATGGACAAAGGGAGTACCCCCAGGGCTAAATTACCATAGTTAGTTGGCTATTGTATTTCATGTAAAACCACTTGTTCTTATAGTGCTGCAAAGGAGGTAATTGAGATTGTCAGAGAGAATGGAGCAATCCCAGCAACCATTGCAGTCATCAATGGTTGTATGCATGTTGGTAAGTGGTTGCGGCATGTATATGATTGTGCCATAACTATGTATTCATCCAAGGTCTGTATGCCTTGGTTATACCATAGCTATCATTATAACTAATAATAAGTTTACAGTGCAGAAACTGGGGCCATCTTGATCTATTCCGTTCATATATTATGAAAATTAATAGCATTTTAAGCAAAAAAATCAAACATTTGTAGAGATTCTATTGTTCACATTCTCTATCGTGAATGGATAAATATAATGTTTTGGTGGCCCTGGTTTCAGTAGTTGCACTGTAATTGAATTTGGTAATCACATCTGCAAATGGTTAGACATTCATGTCTTCTTGGATAAGGACGTTAATTAAGCCAGAGGTCCAATCTCTCCACAAACATTGTACAGGAGGAACCTAAAAGAACCCACACCACAATTTGTCTAAGAGAAGGGAACTGAGCTCTCAGTGGTCACAGTGGACAGGGCTTACAATTTCAGCATTGATGTTGGCTTAGTAGGATATCTTAGTAGTGTAAAAGGTTGCCAGTCAATGAGACATTGCACTAAAAAACACAGCTAGTAACCCAATGGACTCAGCCCAGTGTAGATATAATGGGAAACAATATAAGAAAATGATTTATGTAAGAAAGAACTATTGTAAGATATTTGTTCTGGATTAAGCCCATTACTCCTTAAATTATATATGGTTTGTGACTTAAAAAAATAGAAATTTAGAAAGAATCTAGCCAATTAACAAACAGTTTTATAGACTGTCTACTGATAATAAAAACGTACAACGTTTTATAGATGCTATGATCTAGCTAGTGAAGCATAGCTAGATAAAGGCTAAATTAAGGTTACCGTCCACGTTCGCGGGGTGCTCTCAGTTAAAAATTGTTTAGCACGTCACTTAACAATAAAGATAGACAAAGTATATATCATTTTAAAGCTTATATAACAGAGAATAAGACTATGTAAGTTTTTTTAAGACAAATAATATCTTTAACCAATGCTTCACGTAAAACCTCAAAATCGAGCACTTTCATTAAAAAAAGTATAAGTCCAAAAGTTCCAACTCCTTTGCCATTATTTCTTCATTATGTCAATCAGCACATACATGTGTTCAAAACCGTGTCCAGTTTTTTCGATAAAATGCTTCGTTCTTGAATAAATGTGTTTCAAAGTCGACTCATTGTTAAAACTTCAAGTTAAATAACAAAACGGGCCATAACTATAAAACTAAGGATTTTATCAAAAAAACTGGACATGGTTTGGAAGACCAATATGTGTTGATTGACATAACGAAGAAATGACGGCAAAGCAGTATGAACTTTTTGACTTATACTTTTTTGAACAACTTGCATTGAAGGCGGTTAATTTTGAGGTTTTTCGAAGAGCATATCTTACAGAAAATTGTTTTATATAACAAAACATACACAGTCTTATTCTCTGTTATATAAGCTTTAAAATGATATATAATATGTCTATTATTATTGTAAAATGATGCGGTAAACAAACTTTTAACTGAGAGCATGTGAAAGCACACCGCGAACGTGGACCGTAACCTTAAGCAAGTTCATTCATAATCCATTTAAAATGATATTTCACTGAGCAAACATTATTACATTATTGACAGATTTCGCAGTGTTCAATATTGAAAAATACATTGAACACTGATGTAACTGCTGATCTCGGAGTGTGCATAATTATTTATACCTGCATACTTATAGACACATTTTGCCAATTGTAGTCATTCAAGTTCTGTTATATTCCAGGTCTTTCAATGAAAGATTTAGAAGGTTTAGCTCATCCTGAGAATCATTCTATTAAGACATCTAGAAGAGATCTGCCATACGTACTTAGCCAGGTATAAAAGACTATTACTAATATACTACAAGGCAGTGTTATGTAATATATACAATATGAGCAGCCAATCTGTTCCAACGTTAGCTCTTTAGGTAAATCTGGCTGAGAAAATTCAAGTTGAAACTTATGCAAACCAGGAGAGAGATTTACAGAACTCGTCACATGATTTCTTTTGCAAAATTCTCATTAATTATTCATGAATTTTATAAAGTTATGATTGACTATAAAATTATTATATTGTGTCAATATACTACAAGGCAATATTTTATGGATATTAATATTCTACAGGGTTTGTCTGGTGGTACAACGGTATCTGCTACCATGGTTGCAGCTCATAAAAGTGGTATTAATGTCTTTGTCACTGGTGGAATAGGTGGAGTACACAGAGGAGCACAATCAAGTAAGCTACTACAAACTATACTTTATTTTGATCTAGTTCATATGTTGATTGGCATGAAATGTTTTAGCTTTTGACATCAGTGCAGACTTGACAGAACTGGGTAAAACACCTGTAGCAGTGGTATGTGCAGGAGCAAAATCAATTCTTGACATTGGATTGACATTGGAGTACCTGGTGAGTATGTATGGTCTGTCTGTCTGTCTGTCTGTCTGTCTGTCTGTCTGTCTGTCTGTCTGTCTGTCTGTCTGTTAGTTCATTTGTTTATCTGTTTGTTCGTTTGTTTATCTGTTTGTTCATTTGTTTATCTGTTTGTTCATTTGTTTATCTGTTTGTTTGTTTGTTTGTTTATCTGTTTATCTGTTTGTTTGTTTGTTTGTTTATCTGTCTGTTTGTTTGTGATGTTGATATTTTGATGTGTCCAATTTCTGTGAAGGAAACCCAAGGAGTGCCAGTTGCAACATATGGATCGTCCAATGACTTCCCTGCATTCTTCACATCAAAAAGTGGATATAAGGTATAGACTTGTTTATATTTCAAAAATCCTTTTTTACAATCAGAGCTACAGTCCACACCCTGCAGCATACTAAGGATGTCTTTATTTCTTCTCTTGTTATCGATTTATTCATAGCATATTTTAATTTGGTTGTATGTGTATGTGTTGTATGACCATTACAAGCTGTTGTTGTTATGATGAAGCAAATGTAAAAATCATATAAATTCATATTACCAATGTCCTTTGCAGGCATCGAGTGTAGGCAACTATTTTTGAGATATCATTTATAGTGTTTCAAGTAGTGTATCCATTAATGTCCATGTTTTC
This sequence comes from Metridium senile, assembly GCA_949775045.1. Lineage (NCBI taxonomy): Eukaryota > Metazoa > Cnidaria > Anthozoa > Actiniaria > Metridiidae > Metridium > Metridium senile. Next base: position 3,454,560 of record OX459101.1, on the reverse strand, counting down.
ATTTGATGTTTTCAGTCTTCTTGTTCAGTAAGGACCCCATTAGAAGGAGCGAAGCTTATTGGTGAGTGTAGTATTTATCCATTGATTCATTTATTGAGCTTTTATTAATTGATTGATTGATTGATCCATTCATTTGTTTATTCATTCATTTATTCAGTCATCCAGTCATTCATCCATTCATTCATTCATCCATCCATCCATCCATCCATTCATTCATCTATTCATTCATTCATTTATTCAGTCATCCAGTCATTCATCCATCCATTCATTTTTCCATTCATTCATCAATTCATTCATTCATCCAGTCATTCATCCATCAATTCATCCATTCATCCATTTGTTCATTCATCCATCCATCCATTCATCCAATATTCTATCCATCCATCCATTTATCCATCCATCCATCCAGTCATTTATTCATCCATTCATCCATCCATTCATTCATCCTTTCATCCATTCATTCATCCAATCATCTTTCCATCCATTTATCCATCCATCCAGTCATTCATCCATTCATTCATTTGTTCATTAATTTATTCAACACCATTTCAGACTGTAGTTTGTCACTTGGGCTACAGAATGGTTTAGTTATAGCTGTGCCAATTCCAGAAAGTGAAGCGTCATTAGGATCAGAGATTGAAACGGCAATACAACAAGCCCTACAAGAAGCAAGGTAACCTTTATCAGCGCAATCAATGTCAACATCATCTTTATCACAATCATGATTATCAAAATGTTATCATGATCATATCCAATATCATTGATGTCAATACTAGTTATGATGTCATTCAGTTCATAGTTAAATTATAGAGGGGACCATTGGCCTTTTCCAAAATGAGTAAAGGACTGGGTACTAGTTTCCCTAATTAATGTAATTAAAAAATGAACTGCATAATATAAAAGAGCAGATCAAGATATGTAAGATTCCTGAGATTCGGTCCTTTTGGTTGTATATTGAGTGAGTTACAGCCATCCAAAACTGCCCAAAATTACAAAGGAATCTATGGATTGGAAGGACAGGTGTCCTTGCAAACTATACATTTCCTTCTATTTTTAGTCATTTTTATGAGGCTGTATCTTGGTCAGAATACAACCAAATTTAATTATGGGGGTAATTTCTTAATTACATTAATTAAGGAAACTAGTACCCAGTCCTCTACTCGTTTTGGAAAAGGCCAATTAATTATGTTCAGTTATAGTAATATTATTTTATTATAACATCTCAGCTCATCCAATGTCCATGGTAAAGATGTGACTCCATTTGTCTTAAAACGAGTCAATGAATTGACAGAAGGCAAATCATTAGCAGCAAGTATCCAATCAAATCAGTTGATCACTGCACTAATACAATGTACACTTAATGACTGGTCCCGAGGGAAACAGTTAGTTTTGTTTCCCGAGAATCTCAATGTTTCCCGAGGCTCTGGCCGAGGGAAACATTGAGATTCGAGGGAAACAAAACTAACTGGTTTCCCGAGGGATCAGTCATTAAGCGTTTTGTTATATAGCTAATCATTTTAGACAAGTGAATTAAGAACATTTGAATTTTTTCACGTGCGCTGGGCACTTGTATCCCGGTCGGGATACAGTTAGATTTAACTAGTATCACGTGAGCATCTATCAACCAATGAGAATGCTCGTTATATAGTCAAAATGATTAGCTATATAACAATGAATATTTATTTATTTATTTATTTATTTATTTATTTATTTATTTATTTATTTATTTATTTATTTATTTATTTATTTATTTATTTATTTATTTATTTATTTATATATTTATTTATTTATTTATCACAATATATATAATGTAGTTAAAATAAAACAAAACTAGAACCAGTTAATGATGAAATTTCTAAAACTAATTTTGTGACAGGTAGAAGCTACAAGGCTTTCGTCCCAATTGATAAACTTCCCCTATAGATTAAAAAATATATATATAATAATAAGTCTAAGTTTATGGTCTATAAAATAGGGTTCAATAGTCAAGTAAAGAATTACTTGATGTACATGTCATGTTTGCAGTTGAAGACCATAGAGCAGATTTCGTATGAGTGTGAAAAGTTCAGTGCCGTGTACGTGTCTTGCCGCGACCGTGATGTTTCTAGGATATTGATTTTGCCTTGCCATGCCTTGACTGTGTTCGTGCAGTGAACTTTTCGTAGTCATACAAAATCTGCTCTAGTACAACACTTATAACAGTAATAATGGATGCTGATGTTAGAAGTAGGCTGGACCCACTATGGCCAGGGAGGAGTAGGGAGTACACCGTATGTCAAGTCCTGTATGTTATAAATGTTATCAGTGGTACAAGTGTTTGTACAAGTGTGAGTAAACCTCATGTAAGGAAACCCATGTAAGATCCCTGGTGGGGAGTGATAGTTGTAAATATACAAGTAATTAATTAAATACTGTCATGTTTTGTTAATATGAATATTATTCCTTGACAATGTGTGAAAAGATATTTCTCTGATAAGAAACAATGCCAAGATAGGAAGTCAAATAGCTGTTGAGCTGTCAAGAATGAAAACAAGTCGATTCAACCAAGATACTATGGTAGGTTGTTCTAAATAGATATCTTTTGAATCAGTATGTGATATCAATTGGCCTTTTGTGGTGAGATACCAATAATTGTAATGTCTATTTTTAGACCAGCTCATCAAATACAGCTAAATTACCACAAAAAAAGACGAAAACACCCACTGGAAGACCTGTAAGTTTGTATCTATTGATATTTGTTAATAAGATATTTATTATAATTATATAATAAGATATTATTATATGATATGAAATTATATTTTTTAGATGGTATGATATTTATTATTAAGTATCCACTTTACATTCTTACTGCAGGTCGTAGTTGGCGGTTCAAATGTGGATTTTGTTGCAACAGCAGAAACTATTATTGTAAGTTTATTCTCTTCTATAGAGTTGATACCATCAATTCTATTAACAGCAATGATATTTTCTTAATGTTTATTTGTAGCCAGTAGCATGAAGTTGATATCATCATTTCTACTAACAGCAATGATATTTTCTCATTATATATTTTTTGTATATTTGTAGCCAGAAGCATGGAGTTGATACCATCATTTCTACTATTTTCTCATTATTTATTTGTAGCCAGAAGCATCTAACCCTGGTAAAATTCGCATGAGTTTTGGTGGTGTAGGTAGAAATATTGCAGGTAAACACTTGATATAAATAGCTTACAAGAAATAGAGGGTTTTAAGAATGCTAATAATTGATTGGATAGTAAACTGGTGTTCATGTTATAGAGGCTCTTTCACGTCTTGGTAAAACACCAATCTTTGTGTCTGCTGTTGGTGGTGATCCACTGGGAGCCATGATACTGAGCCATTGTCAAGATGCAAATATGGTAAATAATAACATTGATTTGTTGAATTAATGAATGAATGAATGAATGATTGAATGAATAAGTGGATGGGTAAATAGATGGACAGGGGCGGATCTAGGGTGTGTCCCTTCCGGCACTGGAATCCCCTAGCGCCGCAATTACACCTATTTTATCTAAGAAATTTAGGGACCCCCTAACACCTTAAAGGCTCTTCATTTGCAATTGGGACACCCCCCTGACAAATTTCTGAGTCCATCCCTGATGGATAAACAAACAAATGAAATGGATAAATTGACAATGAATGACCAACAAGTGAATGAACAATAGCATGAACAAGTGAGTGAATGAATTAACATATGAGTGAAGGAGCAAACAAATGAATAAATGAATGAATGAATGATCCACTTCTATTTTAGTCAACAAAAGGCATTCATACCTTCAATACATGTCAAACCGCAACATATTCAGCAGTACTAAGCAATTCAGGGGATTTTAATGTTGCTGTGGGTGATATGGATATCCATGAAAAGATATCTCCACAAATTGTAAGTATAAGCAATTATGACATTACATTCTGATAGTTTCCTAGATGATTAGCATTACCTATCCCACTGTTTTGTGTTGTATTTTTATTGTTTACCTCGCTGATATGGCTATGTTTGGCAGATCTCTCCTACATGATTAGCATTACATATCCCACTGTTTTGTGTTGTATTTTTATTGTTTACCTCACTGATATTGTGTTATGTTTGACACAGATCTCTCCTACATGATTAGCATTACCTATCCCACTGTATTGTGTTGTATTTTTATTGATTACCTCACTGATATTGTGTTATGTTTGACAGATCTCAGGTTTTGAGGAGTCCATACAAAATGCTCCAATTGTTATCGTAGATGGTAATGTCCAAAACGAAACCATGGAAAGAGTTATTAACCTCAGTACACAGCATGGTATACCAGGTAATAGTCTACTAATAATATATAATAATTTAGTATTCTAATTATAATACAGTGTACAAAATTACTCCATTCTGACTGGACAAAAGGAGTACAGTTAAATCGTAAATTGTACTCTGCAGAGTACCAATTAGTTTTTCAGTATATTATAAATAAAAAAACGATCGTCCGATTTCCTATACAAATTAGTAATATTCTACTAATCATAGCAGCATGTGTCAATATTTCATTGGTATTTTATTCACAGTCTGGTTCGAGCCAACATGTATGATCAAGGCCGATCAACCATTCAAAACAGACGCCTGGCAAAAACTCACCTACATCTCACCAAATATGAATGAACTTCGTGCAATGAGCGATACCCTAGTACAATACCACAATGCACCTCGACATCCTCGGGTAGACAACTGGAAAAAGCGTGATACATCAGTCGATAATATCATAGAGGAATGCCTATTGTTCTCTCAGCCAATCATGTCTCATGTACATTGTTTAATTATAACTCTTGGTAAAAATGGAGTTCTGTTGTGTCGTAATACTACTGCTGACCATGTTTTTCCAACGGCTGCTAATCCTAAATTACCAAGTAAACAAAATCATCTTGTATCAGCGGTTCACTTTCCAGCTCCCGAGGTTGATGATGTTGTTAATGTGACTGGTGCCGGCGATAGGTAAGAACACTATTTACCAGTAAACACAACATTTAAATTTAATATTTATATAGCGCAAATATCATTGTACAATTTTTTTTATAGTTATGTCTTTATTTGTGTATTTGATCAACAGTTTATTACAAATAAGCAATATTATAATTTTACAGTTTTACAGTTTGCATTATATTCGCACTCTATTTTGTTTGCATTATATTGACATTACATTCAATGCTCTTCTTATTTTATTATCTATGTACATATTCAAATGCGCTTGAGTCCTGACTGCTATGCCGGGAGACAATCCCCTGCTCTTTTCGAAGAGCACAACAGGATCTTTTACGTCCACCTTATATAGGAAGTTAGAGTGAAGGCAGACGGGACCTCCGTCTTTATTAAAGTGTCTTGCCCAAGGACACAACGTAACCGCGCGCCCGGGCCGGGAATCGAACCCAGACCATTAGGCCCAGAATTCAGTCCCCTGACCACTAGACCATCACGCCTCTCTCGTGTACATTGTACACCATATCACTCATATAAACTATGTTCCATCCTAGCCTTACTGCTGCCATGGTGCTGTCAATTATCAGAGGCCACACCCCAGATGTATCCGTCAAATTTGGTATGATGGCAGCTGTCCATTCCTTGCGATCACGTGACACTATAGCCCAGTCCATCACGGCCGAGGCGTTTAGTAAGGAAACTGTAGAACATCTTTATAGATTAAATCCCAGAGTGATCGACCTATCTTTTTTACGATAGTAGATATGATGTTTTTATAATGTAGGAAATATTAAAACAATCACGTGACACTATAACCCAGTCCATCACGGCCAAAGGGAGCCCAGAGTGATCGACCTATCTTTTTTACGATAGTAGATATGATGGTTTGTAATGTAGGAAATATTAAAACAATCACGTGATACTATAGCCCAGTCCATCACGACCAAAGGGTTTTATAGACAAAGCCCAGAGTGATCGACCTATCTTATTTACAATAGTAGATATGATGGTTTGTAATGTACCGTAGGAAATATTAAAACAATCACATGACACTATAACCCAGTCCATCACGGCCAAAGGGTTTACTAGATTAAAGCCCAGAGTGATCGACTTATCTTTTTTACGATAGTACATATGATGGTTTGTAATGTAGGAAATATTAAAACAATCACGTGATACTATAGCCCAGTCTATCACGACCAAAGGGTTTACTAGATTAAAGCACTATAGCCCAGTCCATCACGACCAAAGGGTTTACTAGATTAAAGCCCAGAGTGATCGACCTATCTTTTTTACGATAGTACATATGATGGTTTGTAATGTAGGAAATATTAAAACAATCACGTGACACTATAACCCAGTCCATCACGACCAAAGGGTTTTATAGATAAAGCCCAGAGTGATCGACCTATCTTTTTTACGATAGTACATATGATGGTTTATAATGTAGGAAATATTAAAACAATCACGTGATACTATAGCCCAGTCTATCACGACCAAAAGGTTTACTAGATTAAAGCACTATAGCCCAGTCCATCACGGCCAAAGGGTTTACTAGATTAAAGCCCAGAGTGATCGACCTATCTTTTTTTACGATAGTAGATATGATGGTTTGTAATGTAGGAAATATTAAAACAATCACGTGACACTATAACCCAGTCCATCACGACCAAGGCGTTTACCAAGGAAGCTGTAAAACATCTTTAAATGTAGGAAATATTAAAACAATCATAACATGCTATATATGGAGGTATTCTATTTCTTCGTTTCTCTTTGATCACCACAGGAAGCCCAATTTCGTCGGGAACAACAAAAGGTGGTCATTTAAGTTGTTTTGTTTTTAGTTGGTGAATAATGGAACAGTCTTTATTGGTTTGTTGATAATCGGTACAGTGATTAATGCTTGATTGGTTTGAAAGCTTCACAAAGATTACATTGTTAAACCAAATACATTTACCGGTAGATAAGTAGAACAGCGAACAGTGGATGCATGAAGTCTAAACACACTATGAATGGACAATGTCTCCTGTTTGATAGATGAAAAAACCTTAACTTTTAATTTGTTAATTGTCCAATTACCACTTCGTTTTCATATATTCATTTAATCAAAAATACTAAAGCGTAAATCAATATAAATTAGAGCACGAATTCCTCATTTTGTCATAGCCCTTTGACTATTCTTCTATTCAATATCAATTCTCTATCTCTTCGTGTTTAGACTGTTCATCGTTTATAACGGATGTATCTTTTCTTACTTGAATTAGAACTGAATACATCAATACATAATTTGCTAGAAAAGATTAGAAAGACAACCGCGACAAATGCCACTCAAAATTGATGAGGCCGTCTTGTCGGCGGTTCTTTGAGAAGGTTTGCCGTTCACTTACACTTCTAGCCGAGCGGACCACCACACAACTCCGTCTCTCAACGTCTTCCAGAACAACGTACAGCAAAGGTGAGTAGTTGAACCACCCACAAACTAACTGACTTCCTTTCTGAAAGAACGTTGTGTTTTCAATTTTTTTCCTTCTAAAAGCTTCTTGTTTAAGTCTATGTCAGTTTGTTTCATTTATACTCTTCAATCTTTTTCTATTCGTTATATTTCGGTCATTCACAACAAAGGCTTTCAAGGTTTAATTCCAAAGTGAATTTTCGTCAGAACTGTGTTTTAATAAGTAATGAGAGATGAGTCAGAACTGCCGTTATTTTTTCATGGTTTTTGTTTTTGTGGTTTTCCCTATAAAACCCACTCTCATCGATTAGAGGAATACTAAAAGAAAAACACCATCTAAACTCAACTATGAAACAAAAGACCTTCGATAAAACCTGACTCCTTGAAGTCTAAATAATGACGTAATAACCCAGATTAACCAATCAGAAGACAATATTGATGATAAGCTAAGTGGTTTTCACCGTGTAGGAAGCAATCAACAAATTGGTTAAAATGAAGACGCTTATTTGTCTTTTCTAGAAAAACGAACTTTACAGACAGCTTGTTTTGGTAGAGAGCAAAAACGCTTCTTCAGTAATTGATTATCTATAGCTATCTTGATGTATTCATTGCCTTAACTAGTAGATAAGAATGGTTATTTGTCATTTCTAGAAAAAACGAACTTTATAGACAGCTTGATTTGATAGAGCTAAATATCTTCTTCAGTAATTGATTATATATAACTATCTTGATGTATTCATTGCTGTATTCATTGCCTCAAATTGCTTTATTTTGATGTCATTAATGAATTCCACAGTCTTGTTGTCGTTTGGTACAAACCGAAAACTAAACTAAGTTAAAGATTTACTAGTTAGACAATGGTTTCGACCGCATACATGTCTCTTTTTTTCATGATGCATTAGTTAATTTACGTTATTATTTTTAGATTGTAAAAGCATTGAGACTTTGTGGAATGCTTCTAATAAAGTTTCATTATTATTATTATTATTATTATTATTATTATTATTATTATTATTATTATTATTATTATTATTATTAAAATTATTATTATTATTATTATTATTATTATTATTATTATTATTATTATTGTTATTGTTGTTGTTGTTGTTGTTGTTATTATTATTATTATTATTATTATTATTATTATTATTATTATTATTATTATTATTATTATTATACCGTGGAATATCCCACGAGTCACTTGTATTTTCTAGTATATATACAATCCTTTAGCATTGTTTAGGTGAGTGTCTATATGCAAAGAAAATACAAGTGACGAGTGGGATATTCAGGGTATGTATAACTAGTTTATCCATCTCCATATAAAATACAGCCAATGAGAATGCTTGAAAGCCGATGCATATGCTTCCCGTATCCCATGAGACATCGCGGGTTCTCTATACACTGGAACCCCGTTAATCCGGTCACCAAAGGGACAGCCAAAAGTGGCCGTATTAACGGGGTGGCCGCATTAAGCGGGTAAATTTTATAGAAAATGTATGGACATGCATTTCGTCGGGGCCTAAAACTGACTGGCCGCAATAACGGGGTGGCCGTATTAAGCGGGTGCGGGTCGTAAGGCGGAGTTCCACTGTATTTTATATGAAGTGGGTTAAGTCATGATATGTTATCTTTAATTGTTTGCTTGCCGGTCACGTCTCGGTAAGGAAGCAGACATTAATACCTGTTTTCCTCTCCTCCCTTCCTCTCCTCCCTTCCTCTATTTCCTGATATTCCTTTTACAAGGGAAACTCGTGGACTACAAGCCTTTATTGTTTGTGCATACCACTCGTCTAGACTGGTATCGTTGAGTATCGTATGGAATTATGTATAGCACATGTTTTATCATGCTGTATTACCATCAATGGGAATTCATTCAGGAAGCGTTACGTCTATAGGGAGTAGGGTAGGGTGAAAATCGAAGGTTCAAAAATACCCATTTATTCTTTAGTAAAAGCTCGAAACGTGAGTAAAGTTAAGTTAACATTTCAGTTTTTCGGTGTTACAAATTTTATTATATTACCTATCGTTTATATCAAACACCGACGCAGTCTATACTAGTTTACTCGCTAGTTTCTCAGTATTTCTATTTTATACGGTGTTACAAATTTTATTATATTACCTATCGTTTATATCAAACACCGACGCAGCCTATACTAGTTTAATTACTCGCTAGTTTCTCAGTATTTCTATTTTATACGGTGTTACAAATGTTATTCTATTACCTATCGTTTATATCAAACACCGACGCAGCCTATACTAGTTTACTCGCTAGTTTCCATTTGTTCTTTAGTACATCAGCTTGGGCTACCTGTGGTTCTACGATAAAACAATAGCCAATAAATCCTTCCTAATCCTGCCAGCTTTCTCTTTTCTGCCAGTTCATTTGAACTAGTATATTCTACATTCCTACAATACTACGCATTTGATCCCGGGGGAGGATTCCCTTTGTCTATAAGTGGTAGGGGTGATCGGCAATCAAAAACCCATCAGTAAAAGGTACGCGAAAATTAAAAGAATTGTTTTAAAAAGCTTTGTTGATTTCAGGGCCTAAATGGTACGACTGCGCGATGTTCCTTGGTAGCTGAGATATAATTTTTAGTATCAAAATCAAGTGAAAAAAACCGACCCTTTTATGCACGGAGTCGTGTTACGTAATTGATTTTTGAGCACGAACCCTAAAAGATACGCATGCAGGAAATATGTTCAACTTAAAAGGATAGCCCCTTTGACATAGGGTGTCCCAACCCCGATAATTTCCGTGTACGCTTTAATACTCAGTTGTTGTCATTCGTTTCTCACTGGTGGTAGAGACTGTTAATGTTGAGTGAAATCGAGCAAAGAAAACGCTGAGTGTGGTAAAAGAGTACTTCAGATCTTGTTCGTTTAGAAAGGTTACACCCTATGGTAAAACTATTGACTTGAAGTGTTAATAAATAGTCGGATTAGTGCTGATGTAAAGTACTTATAAACACTGTTAAAGTGATGATAGTAGGACCATTATGAAGCATTCTTGGACTAGAAACAAACACACTGAAGAGATCATACTTGTTACAATACAAACAAGATACAGGAAATACTCGTTATAGTGAACATTCACAACTGTCTTTACACTTAACATGGATGACCTTCATACAACCGTGTCTGTCACTCGCTCAATGGTGTCCTAGGCTGAAGGAATGTACAATTAATTATAATACTATAGTATAATGCTACAGTATCTATCACAATAACCATAATGCCTTCTGTTTTTTGGGGTAGCTACGAATTTGAATAACATTAGCTACCCCAAAAAACACAGAAGGCGTTATAGTTATTGTGAAATGTAAACTTTAATACTTCGTCCCTTAACAGGGCTTTTCAGAAGTTAATACAACAAGTAAATAATATAATACATAGCTAAATATAAAAATGACTAGGTGCTATTCTATATGTATAGTTATAAAGGTTAATAAGGTTCTAAATTAATGAATATAATTTGTCTAAACTAATATATATCTAATATCTAATTAATATCTATCCATTGATAAATCGGAGCCATAGCTCTCTTTTCATTGAATATGTTTAAAAACAGTAGCGTTTTTGCTTAATTTAATATCGTCACTTAATTCATTCCAGAGCTTTACCCCTTGGTAATAAAATGAACGTTGTCCTGTTGCTGTCTTAAAAATTGGTATATTTAACATTTGAAAGTAGAGATTGTAGGCCATATGGCCATTAGGTAGCATATAAGATCGTTTATTCTGTATTACTAGCGTATACCTAATAGGTAGTACATTGCTGCCTCATAGCGCATGCAACAAGTACATTGTAAATATAGCGAATTGTCAGGATTGTTGGATTGATTAGTGTATCTTTAGAAACAGGGTTGGAGCAACAAAACTCTTCGATTCTATCCGGCAGTATTCCGTCATTTCTAATCTTGTAGCACGCCGCACCCTGTTCATGGCCAGTATTTCATCTTATCGCGGTCTATGATAGTTTCAGTGATCAAATCTTTGTTGGCCCGTTTCCGTATTGTTTTTTTTCAGTTTCCTATTCTTTCCAAGCAAACTGTGACGTGACCTGATGTCACATCAGTAATTCACATGTGTTGCTTTATAAAAAGAAACGTGGAGTCTTTTATATCTTAGTATATTTTGTCCAAATATAGCCTGCAGTCATTCCTGCCAAAACTTTCTTTTTTTTAATGAATTGTATTTGAGTGGCGGTGGGAGTCGGCTAATTACTATCAACACTTGGTTGGATTTCCTATGTAACAAAAGGTTGAGCATAGTTCTTTGGACGTTTTTCACGTCACTGCTGGGTTAAGATTAATCTACGGGAGACTAGCGCGCATTCCCAACGGACTCCAAGCCAAGCTATAGGAGAAAACACTACCGAGTGATGGAGCCTTAGTTTTAAGGGTTGTTTTTGACTATTTCACACTGGTTATTAGTTATATAGTAAGTATTTAACAAGATGTTTGGCATTGTTTCAAGTTAGTGTATTGGTAAATGTCAAATCGTCACGAACTATATTAATTCTGTTTGCCGTCATTACAGTTGACTATCATTCAAATTGACTTTAAATCTCTGGTTTTCACAGTTGGGTGAGTAATCTACGAACATGAAGGCCTTGTGGTCGTTTATAACGTTTATGTTGGTGATGGTCGTCACAGCCAAGCGATCGTCTAAACGACCTAATATAATCTTCGTATTGACCGATGACCAAGACGTTGCGCTGGGATCGATGTGGTCTATGAACAAAACACGAAATATCTTTCGTGATGGCGCAGAGTTTGTCAATGCGTTTGTTACTTCGCCGATATGCTGTCCTTCGCGATCATCGATTATTACCGGCATGTACGCTCACAACCATAATACTCTGACCAACAACGCGAACTGCTCATCGGTTGCCTGGCGTGTTGGACCAGAAACACGAAGCTATGCACGATATCTAGCGGATGCAGGATACTTAACGGGTGAGTACTGATCTAGTGTTTATACTTCTATTGTTTGAAGACTTACATTAGCATTGAAATAACTCATTAGAATACCAATACTGTAAGCTGTAACTCTTGTATTTATACTATAATCTGTGTGTATAATCTGTAATACTAGTGTTGTATTCTAGAACTTTATCCTTGATATATTTATACGGTAATAATGACATTGTATAGTTTTCGTTAAATCATGGAAAGTGAAACCATGACAGAAAGATGAACTTGAACTTGTCTGTCTCTTATGTAAATGACCCACGGCAATGTGTTCAGGCAAGTATCGAGTGTTCTTTGTTGGACTCCCTTTGTCTGTGTTGATAGGCGTGACAATCCATCACTTGCGGTCTATTGGCAGCTACTTGGGATAGGTGTTTTTACACACCTTGACCATCGCTAACCTCCGGCTAATATGATGTGGTAACCTAATTACATGGAAATAACTACAAAGAAAGGAAGCCATAGCAATCGTTCTTCTTACTAAAGTTCACATATAGTTATAGTTTTTTTTTTCTCTGACGAAGGGCTAAAGTTAAGCTCGAAACGTCAGTAAAGTTATTAAAGTCAACATTTTTTACGGTGTTACAAATTTCATTATATTACCTATCGTTTATATTAAACACCGACGCAGCCTATATTAGTTTACTCGCTAGTTTCCAATTACTATAGCTCACAGTTTCTTCATCTCAAACAAACAGATGTAGTCACCTTGATCATCGTTAACCTATGGCTAATATCAACAGTGTTTGATCATGATTTAATTACATGGAAATAAGGAACTACTAAGGAAGCCATATCAATTGTGCTTCTTACTATTGTTCACAACTAAGTTTCTTCATCTGAAACAAACAGATGTAATCACCTTGATCATCGTTAACTTATGGCTAATATAAATAGCGTTTGCTGATCATGATATGGTAACTTAATTACATGGAAATAGGTCTAAGGAACTACTAAGGAAGCCATACCAATCGTTCTTTTTACTATAGTTCACAACTGCATGGTTTCTGCATCTCAAACAAACAGATGTAGTCTCTTTTGATTAGCAGTAGTCTCTAGTGTTAAAGCTAGGGCAGTTTTCATTCAAGATATATAAGTTTTCCTCGGAAGACGCATGACACTACATACATGCGTCCTTATCTTTTACTGCGGTTTTCGACTTTCTGCGAACTCAGACATTCCAACAGCTTGTTGTAAAATACGTATTTCGCTGCCGTTAATCAAGGATTTAAAAGGTAGCGACTTATCAATTTTGATTGACGGCAGCTAAAACGTATTTCACAGCAAACCGTGGGAATGTCTGAGTTCGTAGAAAGACGAAAACCGCAGTAAGCTAGCATTCATTGTCATCTCCTCTATACGACTCTGACTGAACGATATTCTTTCTGAGAGGCGTGATGGTCTAGTGGTCAGGGGACCGAATTCCGGGCCTAATGGTCTGGGCTCGATTCCCGGCCCGGGCGGTTACGTTGTGTCCTTGGACAAGACACTTAACTCTCTATGTGCCTCGTCTTCTCGGATAGGGACGTAAAGCCCGAGGTCCCGTCTGCCTTCACTCTAACTTCCTATATAAGGTGGACGTAAAAGATCCTGTTGTGCTCTTCGAAAAGAACGAGGGATTGTCTCCCTGGCACAACAGTCAGGTCTCAAGCGCATTTGAATATGTACATAGATATTTGCTCTATATAAATATTAAATTTTAAATTTAAATTTCTATCGCAGGTCATTTTGGTAAATATCTTAACGAGTATGATGGTACATACATCCCTACTGGCTGGCATCACTGGGTTGGTTTAGTTCGTAATTCAAGGTTTTATAACTACACATTACGTCATAACACGTTTTTACGACGTCATAGGAACATCTACGGTAAAGACTATTTTACTGACGTCATCACCAACCACAGTCTAGCGTTCTTTCGTCGAGCCAAGAAACGTAATCCTGAGAGGCCTGTATTAATGGTGGTTAGTCACGCTGCTCCTCACGGGCCCGAGGACGGTGCCCCTCAGTACCAGGCAGCTTATAAGGATATTACTACCCCAAGGTATGTAATAATATTGATATGAATACATCCAGGAAGGTAACGAAAACATAGAAAACGCACGGGGATTGAGGACTACAAGTAGTCCCTTTTTTCCTTCCAGAATCAATGATTAAAAAAACGTGTTGCGGGATTCCTGTGGAGCGCGCCGGAGGGCTACTATTCCCGGCACGCTTTACAGGAATCCCGCAACACTGGTTTTTTTTAAATTACTGATTCTGGAGGTAAAAGAAGGACTGCTCGTAGTCTAGACAGAAACGTGTTAATAATGGAACTGTGAAAAGGTCAATTACTTGATAACTACATACAGCATAGCAAACGCACGTCCTGTGATGCTCTCATAGAGCACGCGTTTCAACCAATCAGAATGTTTAGTCAGTTAATAGTTATTTTACTGACTGCATCCATGCAGGTAGAATACTGCACGAGGTACATATCTGTAATTACCATTAAGGGAGAACTAGTGGCGTTACTACCTAGTGGTGTAGTGGGATAGTCAATAGATACACTTATTTTTTTTTTTTCGGTCCGGTATCCTAGTAATTCGCGCCCTGTGATTGGCTAGCGCGCGGTCCGGCTTTTCACGATCTGCCCGGTTCATCAATAAGCAATAGTAAAAAGAAAGAGAGAGAGGGAGAAAGAGAGAGAGAATAATAATAATAATAAAGTTATTTACCGGCTAGACGTCGGTCCGTATAGTGAAAAACGGCCCTCGGTCTTGAAAAACGGACCTCGGTCCGTACATCCAAGACCTCGATCGGGCAGTTTTTCACTATACGGATCGACCTCTAGCCGGTAAATAACAGACATGCCTTGCACCTTAACTAGCTTGCATTGCATTGTAATGTTCAAATAATATGCCGCAGTGACCATGTCTAATATTTATCGTGTGTACAACAGGACACCCAACTGGAACTTCGTGTCTCTGGACAAGCACTGGATTGTCCGTGTTACAGCCAAGATGGACAAACAAAAAATCGCGTTCTCTGATTTGCTGTACCGTAAACGATTACAAACACTTCTGTCTGTTGATGACTCGATACAACGTATCTATAACATGTTAAAAGACACTGGAACACTTGATAATACTTACATATTCTTTTCGTCTGATCACGGATACCATCTTGGTCACTTTGGACTTGTTAAAGGCAAATCTATGCCCTATGAAACTGATATACGTGTACCCTTTTATGTCCGAGGGCCGAACATACCCAAGAACGCCAAGTAAGGACAAATAGTTATTATAATAATTTAATATTTATCATGCGCAAAGTACATATGATCAAAAGCGCATTATTACACCTACAATTAATCACGTGAAAAATACCTTGGAACATTTTTCCGTTTTCAACAACATTTTTCCGTTTTCCCCCTCCCCTGTATCAATGTTGAGTTTCAGGAATGTGAAACAGTTGTCATTTGAAAGACCAATCAACATTGCTCAGGGGGGAAGGGGGAGGGGGAAGGGGGTTTGCAAATCAAATTGATACGTTTTGTATATTTGTTTTAAACTTAAACAAAAACGTTCATAAAAATGTTACAATGTCCCAACAATTTTGATTGTATTCATAGTGTGCTCAAACAAACACCTCAAGTTATTAAGTGCAAACATTCCTCTGTTTACCTATCAGACTGGCTGCTCCAGTGTAAAGTAAAGTAAAGGAACCTTATTTTAACGTCGGTAACTCGTGACAGTCATCCTAATTGACAGTCATATACTGATAAACTTGAGGCCGACGGTGCTCATTTTACTTCCCTCTCTCCATCAGTGCTCCGTTTTTACGGATATTTAAAGCTACTTAAAGGTACACGGAAAGGAAAGAAGTCGAATCAAGGATGCGAGGTCACTCGGAATCGAACTCGGGACCTCTCGCACAAAACGCCGCGCACTAACCAACTGTGCCATCCTTGCTTCTTAAAGTGTTAAGTCATGTGTCTTATTTGCATACTTTATTGTCCAGGATAGAACAGATGGTCCTCAACATCGACCTGGCACCAACCTTCCTGGATATTGCTGGTGTCAAACCACCTCGTACAATGGATGGTGTTTCTGTTATGAAACTATTTACCAGACGACTAAGAAACCCTAACGACCAGCCACGAGTACGAAGGTAATAATAATAATAATAATAATAATAATAATAATAATAATAATAATAATAATAATAATAATAATAATAATAATAATAATAATAATAATAATAATAATAATAATAATAATAATAATAATAAAGCACTTTATTTCAATAGGGTAACTAGAATTACACAAGTAATTTTCATCTAGGCCCTACATATATACATACATACATAAAAATTAAATAAGGATATAAACAAGTAAATTAAAATGATAAAAATATAAAACTATCTAATATGCAGTTTTAAAATTTCTAACTTGAAAAAAAATACGACGTAAGGTATTTCATGTTTCAAGCTTTTTGAAAAACATGTTTGAATAATTAGATTTGAATGACGAGAGTGATGTAGATGATTTGATAGTATCAGGAAGTAAGTTCCATTCACTGGAGGCTAGGTAACTAAAAGTTCGCGATCCAGATTTTGAGTTCGTAAGTGGAAGCTTTAAGTTATTATTTGAACCACGAGTATTGATATTGTGAACTTTGTTAAAAGGTAGTAGAAGGTCTGTAATATAGGATGGCGCTAGTCCATTTAATGCCTTGTAGACGGTTGTGGCTCTTAGATATTGTATACGGTATTCAATTGGTAGCCAGCCAAGTTTTAAAAATAGAGGTAGGGACGGGGCTTTGCATTTTTCATCTAAGATAAGTCGTGCTGCTCTTTTCTGCAGGAGATGGATTCTTTCGAGGTTATCTTTAGATGTATTGACCCATACTATACAGCAATAATCCATTACTGATAGTATGAGGCAATAATAAAATGAAAGCCGAGCGTCAAGTGATAGATGGTGTCTGATTCGTCTAAGAATACCAAGCCTTTGTGATATCTTCTTACTGATGCTATCAATGTGAGCAGACCAGCTTAGTGTGTTGTCTATTTGAACTCCCAGTAGTCAGTCCGAAGTAACTGTGTCTATGGTCGAGCCATTGACCGTGATGTTAATGTGGCTGTCAGTCATCTTTGAGATCTTTCGTGATGATCCAATAACCATTGGTTTAGTTTTCTTCTTGTTTAGCAACATTTTGTTTTCTGTGTTCCAATGGACTATAGGTCGTATTTCTGAATTAAATTGTTCTTCAACATCATGGAGTGTTGCACCAGATGTGTAGTGTGTTGCATCGTCTGCAAACATGTCAATGTGCCTTCCCTTAAGCAAGTCATTCATATGGATGATAAATAGAACATCTCTATTGACTGATATTTACTAAAAACAATCAAAAACTTTGTCATTGCATGAAAAATAGAGTTTTAATATGTATAAACTGAATTTAATTACGTTTTATTTAATACATAATTTACACATTCAAGTCAGAAAGTTTGAAAGTAATACATTGTGGAACATATAGAGAGTACTAAATGGAAATGCGCACGTACGGTTTTTATGCACGAGTTGAGAAGTATCAGAAAACGAACGAGTGATACGCATCAACGAGTGCATAAAAATCGTACAAGCATTTTCCATTCTGTAATTTATTTATCTCATAGATACTGAGATTTCAGAAAGCAAAACTTTTAACAATATATAATTGTTGGGCTACAGCTTAAAACACCACTATATAGTGCATGGGGGTGTACTGACCAGTACAGAGTGGGGGTGCGTAATGCAGCAGTAAAAGGGGGAGGGGTCAAAACCGCACACAAAATACGAATAATACCGCAAGACCGAATCAAAATTTACTAAAAATCCGCAACCGCAATCAATGTATAAATCTTGAACAAAACAAAACAACTGGAAGTGAAATGATCTGAATAGTAGAAAAATATTTTTAACCGTTCACCGCGCCCGAAAATGAAAAAGAAACTACAAACCGCCGTTCAGTTTTGTAAAACCGCAAACCGCACATGTAAATGGGCAAAATCCGCACCAAATATAACTCGAAACCGCATAAACGCAAACCCTTACACCTATTTCCAAATAGTTGTCGCATCCGAAGCTGTAGTCTACACTCTGAAGCTTGCAAAGGATATCTGTAATGTGAACATAGTTTGTGATTTATTACAGTTTTTTTTAAACATACTTGTTTCATAATCTACAACTGCAGCAACTTGTTATGGTCATATAACACGCCAAACACGTACAACCAAAATATGCTATAAATATATCGATAACACGAGAAGAAACACCTTTGCAAGCTTCAGAGTGTGGAGATAGTTGTAGATGGGTATATTGATATACTCAGCTCATGTGCGACGAGATTGATTGGTATAACTGTTTTATTATATCCACAACTTATAGGTCAAACTTAAAAGGAAATAATAGTAACAACAAATTACTAAAACTAGAAAAACTAGAACATTTTGTGAATTAATTTTGACTTGAACAGCGCGCGCTACTGACGCCATCACACGATTCTTCAGTTTGATTGAGAAAGCCGATTAATAATAATAATAATAATAATAATAATAATAATAATAATAATAATAATAATAATAATAATAATAATAATAATAATAATAATGTTTAATACTTATATTGCGCATTTTAACATGTTATATATGATCAAATGCGCATTACATTAAATGAAATACTATACACTATATATAAAACTACTTAAAAAATATATATATATACAAATTATGATAGTACTAATATTATAATATTTACATGTAGTTAAAAATAGAACAAAGTGTGCATAGCCTTAATTTAAGAATAAGATATATCGAAACTAAATAAGGGGTGGACCATTAGAAGTTGGGGGAGGGGGGATGGCAATTCCCAAAATAAAAAACGTGCAAGGCCAATGTGCACAAAAAAAAATCCTACACAGAGCAAAGTTAAAAAAAAAACGTGCCGAACCTTGAGGGGTAGCGAAGGCTAAAATTTTAAAATCCGAGCCTGAGATTCTAGAAATATATCAGCTCTTGCATTTATTGTATTTAAAAATTCTAGACTCCGAGACATTAAAAACACGAAAATCCGAGACTTTGAGACATCAAAAACACGAAAATCCGAGACTTTGAGGCATCAAAAACACGAAAATCCGAGACTTTGAGACATCAAAAACACAAAAATCTTAGACTTACGCTCTTTGTCCAAGTCGACCTCGGTGTGTTTTCCCGACAAAAAATGAACAAATCGCCCGAAAGTTAACTGAGCAAAGTCGCAAAGTAACTGCGAAAATCACGGGTATCAAATCACGAAAACACGAAAATTCCGAGACTTTCAGACATCAAAAACACGAAAATTCGAGACTTTGAGACATCAAAAACACTGAAAAATTCAAGACTTTGAGGCATCAAAAACACGAAATCCGAAACTTCACGGAAATCCGACACACAAAAACACGAAAATTACTTACGCTCTTTGTATCCGCGGTATACAAAATATACCAAGACATAGACTTGCCCCAAGTCGACCTCGGTGTGTTTTCCCGACAAAAAGTGAACAAATCGCCCGAAAGTTTACTGAGCAAAGTCGCGAAGTACCTGCGCGTCGCACCGGACTAATAAATAAAACGGACTTTTCAAAAGTTTAACCAAAACACAAACAGTTGTTTTTGCTTTGAATTTCAGAGAACAAAATTCTGTAAAAAAAAAAAAAAACGTGCAAGACCTCTCTGGTCGAAAAAAAAATCTTGCACAACCCGTGCGGCAAAAAAAAAATAACCTACACAAAAATATTGCCACCCCCCCCTCCCCCAACTTCTAATGGTCCACCCCTAACTAAGTAAAACAAATAAAATAAAATAAAAAACTAAGTTAAGTTACTAAATGCTTCTCTAAAATAATGTGTCTTCAAAAGACTTTTAAACTTATTAAAATTGTTCTCTTTCCTAATATAGTCAGGTAGATTGTTTCAGGTCTTAGGAGCAGCTGCTGTAAATGATCTGTCTCCAAGCGTGCGCTTAAACCTGCCTGTCGGTTAAAAAACTGTTCTTGAACTTTTCTTAATTCCTCCGTCGTTCTAAAATATATAGTTGTTTTAACACTAAAATATGCTATTTTTAGCCGTTAAAAAAGGTATTGAGGGAGAAAATGACAAAACCAGTGGAGAATTTCGATGTGTTTTGAATACATTTTGATTTGCCGTCACACGTCATTGAGCGCGCGCTCGGTATTTTCACTTTCGATTATCTGTCATTTTGTCAAAATAAAACGATTGAAATGTTATTTTTCTTTCAAAATATGGCAAAGTTTGACCTACTAGTTGGTTTATACTAAAACAATTAGACCTCTCGCCCTCTTCTTCGCTCAGTTCGACAAACGCTCCGCCATTTTGTTTGTTTTCTTCTACCCACGGTATATGAGGTGATAGCCTAGTAGTAGGGAGCCAATCAGAGCGCGAGATTGCTCATATCTAGTGAGTGTGGATATAATAATAGGTGTTATACCGTGACATATAACAATGTCTTGTTTTCCAGGAAGATCAGGATGCGATGGAGAGACACGTTTCTTGTTGAGAGAGGGTATGTACCAACCTTTAATAACACTGGTATATTAATTTTAAATAAACACGTTTCATCGACCTTTATTGATTTTATTCAAACCAAGCTTTCTTATATATACAATCAGGGGTGGAAATCAACACAACCTGCAAATATTTACTGAATGGTATATTAATGTTGTTGTTGTTGTTTTTTTTTTTTCAAGGAAAATTAGGCGAGCAGCAAAATCACGTACTCCTAAAAAATCTTCCAAGACAAACAAAGCCACTTTCCTTAGTCGACTGTGTGCCGAGGAAAAGTACCGGTCACCCTGTGTACCTGGACAACAATGGCATTGTATTACAATCAAACGTCGTCAAAGGCTAAAGAAATGTAAAAAGATTGAGCCAGTCGTACCGACTACCGCTAAGGTCGAAATGTGTACATGTTATCGACCAAGGCTACCATGGAAACCAACCAATGAACAACAACCAAGAGGTAAGTTACCATAGTGACTATTTACACTATAAGAACACCGTAACCATGGAAACCATATGTCACGTGGATTCATTCCCTATCGTAACCATGGGAACCATACTTCACGTAGGTTTATTATATTTCGTAACCACGGAAACCATACATCACGTAAGTTTATTATATTTCGTATCCACGGAAACCATATATCAATACATCACGTGACTTTATTGATAAGTAATGGACTTGGAATGTTATTGGTATGGTATGTAGTATTGAGTTGAACTTTTTTATTTTTGTACTTTTGTTTATTAATTACACATATATATTGATACATATATATACAAAATTACAAAGATGGTTATCATAATTATAAAAAAGCCAGTTATTTACAAATAGGAGGTATATAGAAAGGATGAGAAGACGTGTGTGTGGTTGTCGAAAGTTATTTTACTTCTCTTTCAGATGAAAGTTTATACGAAAGCCACATCAAGCGATTGCATAAGCGTTCATTACGGTCTGAACGACGAACCGCAAACAAACACAAGTATTACAGGGAAATGATTCGTGCGGTGAAACAATTGACAAGACGTAAGAAAGCCAAAATGATGGGAGCAAAACCACAAGAAGAAAACAAAGAAGAAGAAGAAGTTGACCTCGAAAAGAAACTAGAACGATTGAATGCAAAGATTGCTGGAATTAAGTTTCGTTTAGAGGCACTTCGTGGGAGGAAAAAGAAATTGATTCGAATCAAGGAAGAAAAGAAAACAGAAAACTATTTAAAAGAGAAATACGAGGAGTTTCCTTGTTCATGTCCCACACCTTCACCATCACCTGCCAAGACTAAACGACCTAGGAGAAGCAAGGAAGGAAGGTATCGTCAGAGACTAAGAAGCGGGGACCAACAGACTTTGATCAAACGAATGAATAGACGGAACATGAGAAAGTTTGGATTGAGGTCAGGTGTTGGTGGGAAGAAAAAGAAGGCGCCCAAGAAGAAGAGTTCTAGACGATCCAAGTGTTCTGTATCAGGAATGAGTTGTTTTCACCAGACCAACTATCATTGGAAAACACCACCGCTATGGACAGGTCATTATTATCATTATTATCATCACTATCATTATTATCATCATCATCATTATAATATCACCATGCATCATCATCATCACCATCATCATCATCATCATCATCATTATCATCATCATTATTATTATCATCATCATTATTATCATCATCATCATCATCATCGCCATCATTATTATTATCATCACCATCATCATCATCATGCATCACTATATCATTATTATTAAGGCCGATTTACACGGCACGATTGTCGTGTGCGACTTGTAGTATACGACTCAAATGAGCTCCAAGTCGTGCTGTGTAAATGCCCCTACGACTTGCCGACTGACGCACGCGACCTACAACTTGTAGTAGGATTTTGAACCAAGGATCAAAACCCTACGACTTGTCGTAGGAAAATGACATGATTTGTCCCATATTAGGACTGGAACTAGTATTTCGTCCAATCACTCACGATTTTAGCAATGGCGTATACGAATCGTATACGCTTAGTCGGGCGCGTGTGAATGGTACCTACTACATGTTGTAGGCAAATCGTATACTACAGTCGTAGGTCAAAATCGTATCGTGTAAATCGGCCTTTATGATCATCATCATCATTAACATGCATCACCATCATTATTATCATCATCACCACCATCATTATTAATATCATCATGATATATATTCATCATCATCATCATTAACATAATCATCATCACCATTATAATCATCGTCATAATCACCTATTATGACTTTCCGTTATTATCAAATTCCTGGTCATCATAGTATAACGTCAGTGTCCATAGTTTTTGTATTCGTGTAATTTATCTATAATTGTCTTTTACAGGGGGTGAGTTCTGTTTTTGTCCAAGTGCAAGTAACAATACATACTGGTGTCTACGAACCATCAACCAACATCAGAACTTCTTGTATTGCGAATTCATTACACAGTTTTTGGAATACTTTGATCTGAACACTGACCCGTATCAGGTAAACCCTGGCTTGTATGTAGACTAACAGACCACTGTGTGTAGTGTGTGGTAGCCCATGTTGTAGATATGGGTGTGTGTAGTGTGTGTAGTTAGTTATTGTAGATATGGGTGTTTGTTGTGTGTAGTGTGTAGTATATGTTGTAGTTATTGTTGATATGGGTGTTTGTTGTGTGTAGTGTGTGTAGTGTGTGTAGTGTGTAGTATATGTTGTAGTTATTGTTGATATGGGTGTTTGTTGTGTGTAGTGTGTAGTGTGTAGTATATGTTGTAGTTATTGTTGATATGGGTGTTTGTCGTGTGTGTAGTATGTGGTAGATATGTGTTGTCGTGTGTGTAGTGTGAAGTATGTTGTAGTTATTGTTGATATAGGTGTTTGTCGTGTGTGTAGTATGTATTGTATGTGGTAGATATGGGTGTTTGTCGTGTGTGTAGTGTGGTGTAGTTATTGTTGATATGGGTGTTTGTCGTGTGTAGTGTGAAGTATGTTGTAGTTATTGTTGATATGGGTGTTTGTCGTGTGTGTAGTATGTATTGTATGTGGTAGATATGGGTGTTTGTCGTGTGTGTAGTGTGGTGTAGTTATTGTTGATATGGGTGTTTGTTGTGTGTAGTGTGAAGTATGTTGTAGTTATTGTTGATATAGGTGTTTGTCGTGTGTGTAGTATGTATTGTATGTGGTAGATATGGGTGTTTGTCGTGTGTGTAGTGTGGTGTAGTTATTGTTGATATGGGTGTTTGTTGTGTGTAGTGTGTGTAGTGTGTAGTATATGTTGTAGTTATTGTTGATATGGGTGTTTGTTGTGTGTAGTGTGTAGTGTGTAGTGTGTAGCGTGTAGTATATGTTGTAGTTATTGTTGATATGGGTGTTTGTCGTGTGTGTAGTATGTGGTAGATATGTGTTTGTCGTGTGTGTAGTGTGAAGTATGTTGTAGTTATTGTTGATATGGGTGTTTGTCGTGTGTGTAGTATGTGGGAGATATGTGTTTGTCGTGTGTGTAGTGTGTAGTGTGAAGTATGTTGTAGTTATTGTTGATATGGATGTTTGTCGTGTGTGTAGTATGTGTTGTATGTGGTAGATATGGGTGTTTGTCGTGTGTAGTGTGAAGTATGTTGTAGTTATTGTTGATATGGGTGTTTGTCGTGTGTGTAGTATGTATTGTATGTGGTAGATATGGGTGTTTGTCGTGTGTGTAGTGTGGTGTAGTTATTGTTGATATGGGTGTTTGTTGTGTGTAGTGTGAAGTATGTTGTAGTTATTGTTGATATGGGTGTTTGTCGTGTGTGTAGTATGTATTGTATGTGGTAGATATGGGTGTTTGTCGTGTGTGTAGTGTGGTGTAGTTATTGTTGATATGGGTGTTTGTCGTGTGTGTAGTGTGAAGTATGTTGTAGTTATTGTTGATATCGGTGTTTGTCGTGTGTGTAGTATGTATTGTATGTGGTAGATATGGGTGTTTGTCGTGTGTGTAGTGTGGTGTAGTTATTGTTGATATGGGTGTTTGTTGTGTGTAGTGTGTAGTGTGTAGCGTGTAGTATATGTTGTAGTTATTGTTGATATGGGTGTTTGTCGTGTGTGTAGTATGTGGTAGATATGTGTTTGTCGTGTGTGTAGTGTGAAGTATGTTGTAGTTATTGTTGATATGGGTGTTTGTCGTGTGTGTAATATGTGTTGTATGTGGTAGATATGGGTGTTTGTCGTGTGTGTAGTATGTATTGTATGTGGTAGATATGGGTGTTTGTCGTGTGTGTAGTGTGGTGTAGTTATTGTTGATATGGGTGTTTGTCGTGTGTGTAGTATGTGGTTGTTATGGGTTTTTGTAATGTGTATTTTATCCCGTCAGTATTAACCTAGTAGTTTCTCTTTATAGTTATACAATATCGTGGATCGTATCAGTCCATCAGTCCTGTATGATCTTCACCATCAACTAGAAAGATTAAAAGCATGTAAAGGTGCACAAAGTTGTACTCAATACCACGGTAAACCGAAGCCATTACCAGATAATAAAGTCAATGTTACTGGACAGCCAGTAAATACAACAGCTCTACCAGTTACGAGAGAGGACCAACAAATTACTACACAACCAACAAAAAACACGTCTAGTGACGTTGATACAACCCAACGACCAACTGAAGTGTTGACAAGAGGAGCAAACGACAGCAAAGTGGATAAAGGACCAGAAAAAAAGGAAGACAACAAAGAATCGCTGATAGAGAAGGAGAAATTAGAAAGAAGAAGACGAAGGAAACAGAAGAAGGCTGAGAAAAGTGCTAAACTTGAAACGACAAAAACTGCACCAACCAACAGTGGAAAAGTGAAAAAAGGAAAGAAAAAATCAGAGAAGAAAAAGACGAAAAAAAGAGAACGAAACCGTGTTAAAGACAAAGAAAATCGTCGCAACGATGGCAACAAAAGTTTCACTACAGTAGCACCATGACTACGGTATCACCATGGTTACAGTTTCTATGGCAGAAATAGACTTGAGTCATGGGATGATTTCGAACACCCCATGTATAAAAAAGAGTTTTAGAACGCGAGACTCGGGTCTCCTGCTTTACTTGTAGAAATGTCTGATTTGTTGAATGTGACAAGTCAAGCGTCCACGCAGTTATTATAATGTAATGTATCTTGTTCAGCCTTGTAATTTATCGTTCGTTTTAAACAAGCCATAGCAGTTTTAAAATTTAAAATGTTTTATTGTCGAGTGCATTGTCATACTACTGGGCCAAGCCTTGTATATTAGTAGACCAATAACGATGACCATATTAGGGAAGATTTTAACTAGAATTAAAGTTTCTATGTTTGAACAAATAAGTAAAATACTTGATAAAAATCTACCAACTCGTCCGTGTTTTGGTTTTAGCGTTGTTTCAATATTTCAAAAGACAGTAAAGTTGTTTATTCATTTTATTAATTAAATACTCTCTCAATCTTTGTTATAAAACCATTTACAAAATAGCTGTATTGTATTTACAATGTTTATTTGCTGCAAATCCTGTCTAATTCTTTAATAATTTGTCTTGAATATTTATAAACACAGTTTGAATACCACATCGTTCTTGTCCTGTTAACCCTTTAGTATACACCTATTTCAAAAATCGTTGTCGCAAACAAAGCCACAGTCCACTTATGTGTTACAAAGGATGTCGGTGTTTCGTCTCTTGTTATCGATTTATTCATAGCATATTTTGGATGTACGTGTTTGTGTTATATGACCATAACAAGTCATTGTCGTGGTAGATACAAATAGAAATATTTCTTTTAAAAACCCTACAATACACCACAAGTCATTGTCGTGGTAGATACAAATAGAAATATTTCTTTTAAAAACCCTACAATACACCACAAATTATGTCCATGTAACCGACATCCTTTGCAGGCTGCTTTAGAGTGTGGACTGTAGCTTTGATTGCGACAAACATTTTTGAAAAAGGTGTATCATCTTAGTACAATAACAGTAGTAGTCAAACTCGTCCCAGGGCTTCCTGTCTCTTTGGCAAGAGCCTGTAAACGAGTATTAGTTTCCAGTCTCTTCGGCCTACTATCTTTACATAATATAGGAGCCTGGTGACGATTGGTTAGCAGTCCCCTCAGTCATCCCCAGTCCCCTCTGCATCACTATTATTACGATGTTCATTGTCGTCTCTTTCTTTGACATAGCTATTTCGTAGTTGATCCAGTTCTTCCAACTCAGCCTGATATACAACAAGATACAATTGATAGTTATTTATCATCTATTATCAAACCGAGAAATTACTCCCGGCTAACACTCCGGTCAACCAACTACGCATGCGTGGCAACATTTCTACAGCGGTAAATTTGCCATTGTAAAAGTGTTGATAAGTTGATTTATAAGAAATTCCCTGAATATATAAGCTTGAGTTTTCGTGTACTTAACCTTTGTTATATTGCGAAGCTACCATTTATTTACACTTTTGTATTTTTGAGAAAAAACCGATGAAAGTCGTCTACTCCATAGTTTTTTATAGAGTCCGTACGAATGTCAGATTTGTGTGCTGAATCATTTTACTTGTTTTTTTTCGCGCATGCGTAGTCGTTTGACCGCAGTGTTCTCCCAGCTATACACTTACGCCAGAAACGTCCGTAAATTTCTGTTACACCTCATTTGTTTATTTAGAGATTCCCCTGCTTGTCATTAATACATACGTACCTGAACTACATCCAAGTAGAACCTTCGCTTGGTTCTTATTTTCTGCATTGGGAATGGGTTAAGACCCTGAAAAGCAGCCTGCAATACAACAGTCACGTGATAAGACAAATAATTACATCATAGTCAGTGTTCAACAGGCCTGGTTACCTGTATCAATAAATGGTGATCTGCAATTCTTTCAGGAACCTGTCGCATAAAGTTGAATATCCCTGTAGAATCCTCGATCTTGAGGATGTGTTCCTCGTTAATCTTAAACACAGCCAAAGCGAAACGGAACAAGACCTTGAGATATAGAAGAACGAAAGGACAATTAGTAAACATCAAGGGAGGGGAGAGAGGGTAAACATTTTGTACCTTATTTCCTTCATACATGAAACAATCCCATACTCGAAGTATTGTCTAGATAACAAACAAGAACATTGTTAGTACTAGTCGTACCATGGATAATGATGTCCCACTCATCAAAACAATATTAGTGCAATATCAACGCAAAATCTTTGTTTGTAAACAGAAAAAAGAGACGCGGCCGCGCCGATTTTTCGCGCGCTTTGGTTTTAACGTGACGTCACGTATTTCCACTAGGTTGCGCCCGTGACGTCACGCAGTGTCCTATCCAGTGTTTTTATTATCCATGATCGTACAAAAGAACACTATTGTTTGAATCATACCTCTATGGGAAAACTATCGACAAACACCGTCAAAAACCAGTTGAACGTCAGAAGAGATAAATCCACACTAGAAAATAATACAACCGTTAGTCTTCTCTTAGTTTAGGGCCACCTGAAAATTATCTGGAATGGTAATGGTGTCACCCTGTCCAATAAAATTGTTATTATTATTCTCTTAGTCGACTGTAACAGATCGATAAGTGACTTACTAAAGACTTTCCAAGTGTGCATGTGTTCTAGGTAGTTTCTCGGCCAGTAAATCCTTCAGTACTCGTTGATCAGCTTGTGCCGCTAGTAACGTCCGGGAGTAATAGTCTTTTGGCATGATGTGTTCAATAAACGCCACCAGACACCTATTGTATCAAACACACACACACACATTATGTTGTACTAGGTGTCACTAACCGTTACATGTATTAGTTAAGGTACCTTCGCCAAGTACTTACCAAAATGCTTCTTCTTCGTTCAAGTACAGCAATGCTATGGCAACCAAACGGTTGATACCCTAGAAATAAATTGCAATGTTTAAAGAATGGCTTGTTAATGCATATTGTCTGTCTGTCTGTTTGTTTGTCTGACTTAGAAATTGTGTTACTGCTCTATCCCTTTCTGTTTGTTGTACAGGGCTGACAGTCCATCTTGTCTATCTGTCTAACAGTCCACCTGGTCTATCTGCCTGACAGTCTATCTGGTCTATCTGTCTGACAGTCTATCTGGTCTATCTGTCTGACAGTCTATCCGGTCTATCTGTCTGACAGTCCACCTGGTCTATCTGCCTGACAGTCTATCTGGTCTATCTGTCTGACAGTCTATCTGGTCTATCTGTCTGACAGTCCACCTGGTCTATCTGCCTGACAGTCTATCTGGTCTATCTGTCTGACAGTCTATCTGGTCTATCTGTCTGACAGTCTATCCGGTCTATCTGTCTGACAGTTTATCTGGTCTATCTGTCTGACAGTCCACCTGGTCTATCTGTCTGACAGTCCACCTGGTCTATCTGTCTGACAGTCTATCTGGTCTATCTGTCTGACAGTCTATCCGGTCTATCTGTCTGACAGTTTATCTGGTCTATCTGTCTGACAGTCTATCCGGTCTAACAGTCTGTCTTACCTGACAATAACCAACATCAGGGTTGTGCCAACTGAATGCAAGCAATACTCGTCGAAGCTGCTCAATCTGTAAAAGAACCATTCAGTTACATGGTTACATGTTCAATATACATTTAACAGTTAACGTCACTTACTTTAGGAGCGTCTGCTTTATCATAATTGACGTTGTTGGGTAGTGTTCTCAGTAGGTCCAGTCCTATCTGTTTGGCTGCTGGCGAGAATTTGCCTTTCATTGACTCTAATAGGTTCTGATAATATTTCTTCCCAGACATCTTCTTTGTCTCTCGTACATAGAACTGGATACACTGCCGCCATATTTGGGCACGATACTGGTCTGGTATACCTGCTCGTACTAATGACTTCAACTCGACCTGAAAAACAAACCAATAAATCATAACTAGTAGGGGAGGGGAGGGGACAAACACATCATGACCTGAAAAACAAATCAATAAAACATAACTAGTAGGGGAGGGGACAAACACACCATGACCTGAAAAACAAATCAATAAAACATAACTAGTAGGGGAGGGGAGGGGACAAACACACCATGACCTGGAAAACAAATCAATAAAACATAACTAGTAGGGGAGGGGAAGGAGGGGACAAACACACCATGACCTGAAAAACAAATCAATAAAACATAACTAGTTGGGGGGGGGGGGGGGGGGGGGGGGGACAAACACACCATGACCTGAAAAACAAATCAATAAAACATAACTAGCAGGGGAGGGGAGGGGAGGGGAGGGGAGGGGACAAACACACCATGACCTGAAAAACAAATCAATACAACATAACTAGCAGGGGAGGGGAAGGGGGGTGAGGGGAGGGGAGGGGAGGGGAGGGGAGGGGACAAACACACTGTATAACCGTTATATATCGTACTCATTAGCATATTACTTCGAAGGGAAAGATGCAATAACTTCAATATATTTTTGATTGAAATTCTTAATATGTATATAAAATCTTTTAACATTAGTATCTGTATAAGTTGATTTGTTGCTGAAAACCTTCTTTAATGAGCATCAATAAAGTATGTATGCCATAAATGGAAACTAGCGAGTAAACTAGTATAGGCTGCGTCGGTGTTTGATATTAATGATAGGTAATATAATGAAATTTATAACACCGTAAAAAAATGTTGACTTAACTTTACTGACGTTTCAAGCTTTAGCCCTTCTTCCTTTTTAACTCTGACGAAGAGCTAAAGCTTGAAACGTCAGTAAAGTTAAGTCAACTTCTTTTATGGTGTTATAAATTTCAATATATTACCTATTATGTATGCCATATGATTGTATTTCCTGGAATATGTGATTATCCTAGGTGCAACCAGATTTCCTGGTCAAATCTTACCGTTTTCTGGAATTCCCTATTCTGATGAGTCACCATGTAGTTGTCCCATTTCAAAGAATTTGATGTCTCCAGGTTCTCCCTGTTGGCCTGGGACCAAGTCATAGAATTAGTTATACAATATATCAGGACAATACTAGCTGATGGTGTCACTTACTTTAATCTCCTCAGACCGTCTGCCCAATCGGTTGGCCATTGATAAGAATGCATCTTCGTCTTGACTCTCGAGTTTTTGTGGGAAACCCCATTGATCGTACGGTGCCATCCTGTACATAGAGGACACGTTAACTAGTATATAATATATACAATATGAGCGGACGATCTGTATGGGAAATACAACAGCGAGTCAAAGGCGAGCCATTGTATATCCCATACAGATCGAACGCGAATATTGTATAGTACTTTATATAAAAGTCCAACGCTAGTTCTTCCATATTTTACTAAAATTGTTAAGATAAAAGTAAATCTGGTCCAGAAAATTCAAGTTAATACTTATGGAAATCAGGATGATTTTGTATCTAAACTGCAACCTTCATCATGGACGTGATTTCTTTTGTATAATGTTCATGAATTATTCTTGAATTTTATAAATACATATACAAACCGACTACCGCAATAAGTACTTACACAGATCGTGATAACGACGATTTGTCCAATGATTCACTGTCTAATGCGTCCTGTAAAAGCTGCCCGATGACATCATCATCTGAGGTATCACTGGCACCACCTGGAAAATAAGCAATGACGTCATCATGATGTCTTTATAAAATATAGAAATAACGTCATATCAATAATGATAAACTACAATCATTGACAAAACTGTTGGCACGATTGTTGATTTTGTTATGTTCCTATATCTGTAATACCCCCCCTCCCCCTGTCAATGTTGCTGGAGGGGTATATGAACCTTGTCAATCGCGGGAAACATTTCCAACTCTTGTACTCTTTCATGAAAAACAGCAACATTGTATTGGGGGAGGGGGGTAGACAAACTTATCCTCATAAATGAAAAAAATGATAGACCCACAAAAAAGTGTCCGAAATGTGATCGTGCCAACACATTTTGGCAATGATTGTCTGAGGGACATATTGTGGAATTTCATTAAAAATAAACGAGTAAGAGGTCAGCAGCGTTCCTAATTACAAGCTATGCCTCGAAAGGAAAAGATTGATATGTAATATGTGTATATCCCACCCCTAACGACATGAAAACTAGTGGAAATGTCATTTTGCCGTAGCAACCCTTATATTTAAGTGCGAAATTATGCCAACGTAACAAGGGGATACACCAAAA